>CM062390.1:685742-1206792 GCA_031304145.1 Cardiospermum halicacabum | reverse complement strand
AGTTCCAGTTTAGGGTTCCAGTTCTGTCACGTCAGCAATTGGAACTCTCAACAAATTCTCCTACAATATTTGGTTATAGTTTTGAGTTCCACGTGCTCCCCACTTATTGTCACTTATTGTTTTATTAATTTTAATATTAAAAATAAAAAATTAATAATTTATTTTATTATAATATTATATTTTAAATAATTAATAAATACTTAATATGATATAATTTTAATTTTAATTAATAATTTAATTAAATTAAATTTATATATATTTATTTAGTAATAATAGTTGGTAAATGAATACTAAATATTTAATAAATATAATTTTTTTAAAATTAAAATAAAGTAAATATAAAAAAGTAAATATAAATATATTTAAATAAATAAAAAAATTATTAAAAATAATTTTAAAAAATATATTTATGATTATTATTAGGTGAAAATTAAAAATAAATTTAATTAATTTTATAATTAATTTAATTGATTTGGCAACATAAAAAATTTTTAAAAAAAATAAAAATAAAAACTTGGAAACGTCCCAGAAACCTGGGACGGGTTCCATTTTCTCCACGCCTCAATGTGAGGAACGCAAGTAGAGGGACAATTTCCACTTTTTCCACATTTTCAAAAAAATAATAATAAATGAAACTACCACTAAAGTTGGTTTAAGTAGTAAATATTTTACTTCCGAGGTGTCCACACGGGGAAGCAGACTCAAATTTACACTGCTTCTCGATGTTGACACTTTACACTGCTTCTCGATGTTGACACCTGGAAAGTAGAATAATACTCAATATACTTATTAGGTATGGACCAGAAAGCAGATGAAGTGATATTCTGCTTCATGACTGTTAAGATCGGGAAGCCGTGTAAATTTGAATCTGATTTCTAATATGGACATACAGAAGAATATTTACTTCCCGATGTCTATACTGGAAGCAGACTCAAAATTACATTCTCGGCACTGACTACCGGGACGTTCCTATAAATTGCAAATTAATAAAAAAAAACCCATTTAAAAGGAATAATAATAATAATAATAATAATAATAATAATAATAATAAACGAATTCAATTCAAAAATACAAACCTACAGCACTGTTAAAGAAAACAACATTAAAATCATCAAATGATTTCTAAATCATAAATGATCAAAACAAATTCAATTTTCAACAACACTGTAATCAAAAGATTTCAAGAACTTAAGATCATAAAAACAAATCTAATGAAAATGATCTCCTTTGGGGTCTCAGCTGCTGTAGAACTAGGTTTTGAATCTCTTATATGCCTCGCCTATTTCTTTATAAGGAGATAAGAAGATGAAGATGTTATTGTTGAATGAAAATTGAGACCGTCACAAATGGAATGTTAATGGAGATGATGAAATTCGCTTTTAATGAATGGATGATGATATTGGCGATGAATACGGTGAATGAAGATGTTTCGTAGTTTTGAAGGCATGACGATCATAATGATAATGTTTTCCGTGTAATCGGATTTCTAAATGAAGAAGATTTAAAGAAGAAAAAGGCATTGATTTTAATATGCAATCTATGGAGTTAGTTTTTTTTAAGTAAAGAATATTTAAAAAAAATTTAAATGTTTGAATTTGAAGAATAAATATTAAGGTTCGATCGGATAGAAAAATCTTCCAACCGTCTATTTGATTTTTAAGTAAAAGAATTGTTTTGGAATTTTAATTGAAATTATATTTTTATTTATTTTTTTTTAATTTTTAATCTTTCTTGTTTTGGAGGATAAATGGGTCTGGTTTATTGAATTTTTTTTTAATTGAAAGTTTAATTTCTTAAAATTTAAGATTAGGATAAAACTAAATTTTAGAATTTATTTAAAAATGAAAATTATCACAACTAAGCTATACAGCATGTTGGCCAGTTGGCCAGCAGTAGAGTCCGTTCAGTAAACTGAGTTTTAATTGTAAGGTGAGTTTCTGCCTATAATATGATTGGCTAGTCAACCTTCAACAAAGGCAATCCACAAGTTAGTTTTTCTTTTATTTATATATATATAGTATATATATTGTCACAAGCAATCGGCAAATGAAACAAAGTGTATAGTTGGGGTTATAGTTGGGGTTGCTTGTAATTGTCATGCATCGTGAAATCTGAAGTATAGCACTAGTCTATCCTAAATTTACAAGTGAAATCTGAAGTATAGCACTCGTCTATCCTAAATTTAAATTTACGTGTATAATAATACTGTATTAATGTAAATTTAGGATGCATATGACATTTCTCCAGCTGATTATATCAAAAATAACCCCAAACATATACAAATTGACATATCCATCCCAACTTTAAGAACTGGACGGAGTAACAGCATTAATCAATTCTCTTCTCGACGTCTTCCCATTTGTATTCTTTGGAATTAAATCAATGAAATTAACACGTCTGACTGTCTTAAGTTGCGACACCTGAGGGAGAAAAAACAATCAATCCATGTACTGCTCAATAAATCTCATATTAAGCAGGACAATAGCGATCATACCCGTTTGGACATGAAATCTAAAACTTCACTCTCGGTGACAGTGGATCCTGGTTTTCTCACAACAAAAGCAACAGGAATATGCCCAGCTTCCTCATCTGGATACCTGAATTTGATATCAAAACCAGAGGAGGTTCACAAATGGAAAGTATTCATTTTAACCACAAAAATGCAGAAGACATACGGGACAACAACAGAATCAGCTATATCAGGGTGGGAAACAAGCAAATGTTCCAACTCAGCTGGAGACACCTGTAGCAAATACACATTCTTCAGAATAAGTACACTCCAAATTTTAGGACCTTAATCCCACTATGATTAATGAATCAACCTGCAATCCGTAGCATTTGAAGATTTCCTTCAACCTATCAACAATGAAGAGGTAACCATCAGAGTCGAAAACACAGAGGTCCCCTGTTTTTAACCATCCATCTGAGTCTAGAACCTGTGAAGTAGAATTTTCATCTCCTATATAACCTGCAAATAACACCAAATTGATCTATTGTTTCAATTGAGGATAGAACATGAAAAATCTGCTAACCTTTCATAACAAAGGGGGAACGCAGCCAAAGCTCTCCTCTTTTACCAGGAGACATGAGGTCTCCGGTAGAAGGATCCACTACTTTAGCCTCCACATTTTCAACTAAACGACCCACTGAATATATCGAATTCATCTCCTTAAAGCTCATCGTTGCTGCAATTGGTCCTCCTTCAGACAAACCGTATGCCTTTTCAAGGCAACCAAATCAGTATTATTTTGCTTACATTCAAAAAAAAATTAATCGACTTGCTTACATTTAAAATTCCGAGAGAGGGAAATTTTTGTGTGAAACTCAAGGCAACTTCTTTACCAAGGGAAGAACCACAAGTTATGACATACTTCACCGAACTCAGATCGTAGTTATTGATTTCGGATTTCACCATTTGTAAGATAAACGAAGGTCGAGCTGAGAAAGAATTGGGTTTATAAGTCTGCACAGCTCTTAACACTGTCTCCAAATCATTAGCCTCTGTTATAACCAAAGTCTCTCCATTTGCAGCAGCTTTAAAAGTGAATGATATGTCATAACTGTTAAACAAAGACCCCATTAGCAATGAGACTGATGATCTGTGTTGGTCTCCCTTTTCAGCTGGAAAAGTAGAAGCATAAGCAGCAGTTCTCGCTATGAGATTCCGATGAGTGTTCAGCACACCTTTTACACGACCGGTTGTTCCTGATGAGTAAAATATTGCGGCTCCATCTGACTGATTCACTACACTTGAACTCATAATATCAAAATCACAACTAAGTTCATAGTTTAACAAGCTGGAGAACTCGGAAGAGTCAATGAGGACGGTTGGAAGATGGAGATGTTGTGGAAGCTTGTGATAGGTCTGGGAGGAGGCGAAGACGATGGTGGGTTTAGAGAGATGGATTTGATGAGTAATTTCAAAAGTTGAGTCGTGAGGATTGCCTGTCGATATAATAACACCTATTGATAGAAGAGACACGTAGAGAGCTGGAACGTGGACAGAGACGGGACAGAGAATGTACGCTACGTGGCCTTTGGATAGGGAGTGATGAGTTTTCAGAGAGAAGGCGAGGGATTTGATGTGATGGAGGAATTGGGAGTAGGTGATGCGGTGGCCGGTGACGTGGTGGATGAGGAATGGAGTTTCTGATAAGTAGGTGGAGGTGGAGGTGGAGCTGAGGAGGAGATTGAGAATGTGTTGTGTGACAGAGAGAGGTTGAGAGGGTGGTGGGAGAGGAATGCTTGGTTTCAGACTCTGGAATGTCTTTGTTTCAGAGCAGAAGCCGGTGTTTGGGTCCATTTTGATGTTTGGAGTCGCCATGGATGATGCAGAGTGTATATAGGCTACTGTAGAGAGAAGAGGGTTGGCATTGGTTGGACAAAGACGAATGGCCATGTGAATAATATTTAATTGGCTTGCGGACACGTGTTTAAGATTATAAAATAAAGTTCATTTTGTACGCATCAAATAACAACGAGGGTAAACAAGATTTGCATATCAGAGATATATTTATTTTTAAAGTGATTCGACAGCTTGATCGAATCATTTAGTTAAAATAAGCATATGGTTAGGTTTTAGAGGTATTCCAAGGTGCTCATATTCACGTGGTCTATTGAAGTTTATAGGATTTTTTTTTTTTTTTTTTTTTAAAGAGTTGGGATAATTAAAAGAATTAGTATTAAATAATTTTTTTTTTAAAAAATCCAATTATAATGCTATATTTTTAAATTTATTTTTATTTGAATTTTTTTATTTTAATATTTTAATTAAATAATTATTTATATATTTTTTATTTTCAAATCAATATTTTATTTATATTTTTTATTTTCATTATAATATTAAATCAAATAATTTGTTTAAATTTTTATTTTAACATTTTAATTATTTTTATTATGTTAATACCAATTAAAATTTAAATAAAAACAGTTTTATCTTTAATGAGCTCAATTTGTTCCTAATGTTTTATACTTAAATTTTAGGTTGAGTATTTCCCACCCCTTTTATCATATGAAGAGACTTCTTAAATTTTACCTGGACTATTTTCCTACTATTCTACCACAGTAATTAAGCATATACAAGCATATTACCTACTCTGCCACCTTTCAAGCTCAAACTTAATGCAATAAGTATGAATTAACCTCATATACTTCACAATATCTTTCACCTGAACCCATACTAATACTTGTCTCGTTCAATCCACGTGCATCGATTTTTATCGAAGATCACCCCTTGGACCTTATCAATTGTTTTTAGTGCGCAAATTAATTAATTAATTATTTTTAACGTACTAATTTCACTGTTTCGTATGTATGTAAAATATTGTTTCATGTTTTAGCCCCATAAGCTAAAGAGGACCTATTGAAATAAATTGTGCAGTGTAAAAAATATATAAAATAAAAATAGGAGTATGTAAAGTTGGGTGAGGTTGTATTAATATAAAAGATCATAGTAAAAAATTTTAACGAGTATAGAGAGACTAGTTGGTAGTTTTAAGTTCTATAAACAAATAACCGCTGAACTTATCACATTTTAAGTTAAGTTGATATTGTAGTGGTTCAGATAGTACAATCAGATCTGGTTTGATAGAACTGGAGTCAACAAATGTTTGAGGACCGATCCAAATGTAAAAGAATCCTGGAAAATAGCAAAGAACGTTCGAGGGAATTTAGGGACAACGATGTGGTGTCTGTCGTAGACACTCCGAAACACAAGTTAACTCTAACCTTTAATAGAAAAAAAGAACAAAAGAACAGAGAAGAAATGACTTATTATATGCAATAGTTCCTGTCAGAAGATAGTGTTAGTTGGATTAAACGACACCAAGAACATTGGGCCATGATGATCGAGATCAAAGCAGTGATCAAGATCGGAGAAATAACATTTAAGAGTAGTGAAAGGACATGAACACGATGAGTAGTGATTTTGGCCGCGCTTCGGTAAGTAAAAATTCACCCCATTGAGAAGGCTTAGGTTCCTATTTATAAGAGCGTGGGGTAGCCGTTGGCGGATCTTGGCGAAATCCTTGCGGAAGGATCTCCGCTAAATCCCGGTTCTTCATAACGGCGTATTTGAGTGATTGAGAAGTCTCAAAAAAGGATATGGGGCGAGTGTGCCATGCATATGATTTGGGCTTAAAGCTTGGGTTGGAAGCCTGTTAGCTGTTTTAGGCTTATGCCTTTCTGTCAAACCGGGCTTGGAATTTCACCCCATTACAAATGACAATTCACAATATGTGTAACATTTGTGTCTTATTTTGACATTGATTTTGGGTTGATTTATGAGAATTGATACTGTTGGAATTTGGGTTGGGCCACACTAGATGAACCCAAGCCCTTTATTAAATACACCCATGTTGGGGTGTTGATTAGAAACTCCTGATTTGAATGGGAGTCTAACTACTTTGATTAATGGATAGATAATCACGGATAATGTGATCGTGAGTGATACGATAAGAAGTTATCAGCGGATTTTGAAACTTCAACAAAAAACACTCCCTTTCTCTTTTTTCTCTGTGTGTGTGCGACGTATCAAGAAGTTCAATCTCTCTCTCAAAGACTACGCTCTTAGACGGTGAATTGCGTAGAGGATTCCACAACAGACCGGTGATTCTCTACCGACCTCTGAACACTACAATTACAGTAATCGATTCTAAACCCTATTTTATCTTCTAAATATAATGTGTAAATATATGATATTATATTTATATATAATATTACATTGGTATTAGAGCCATGGTTTACTATTTTTTTGTTGTTGTTTAATGTGTGATTATTAGTAAGAGCATGATTAATGGTCGTTCTTAATCTGTATTGTATCAAAGATATGATTTACGTTATTTTTGTACTTGATTATTAAACTGCCGGAATCTATTTGCTCATTTTAATTTTTGAAATATTTTCAAAATTTTTCAAAAATCACACCATTAGAACCGTCTCGAAAAACCCTTCGATTTGATATATTATATGACCATTTTTCGTTTTAAAACAAAGGAGAAAACATGTTTTTATCAAATTGACGAGTTAGAAAATGGATTGAAACAAGATTTTGTAAAGTTTTTTCAGAAGAACTTTCTGCTTTTTCCAGTACCAGTCTCGGACAGAATGTTTGAACTTCAAAACCTATATTCAAAATTTTTTTTTCAAAAATCCGAGACCACCAACGGCATCGGGACGTCAAACGGAGTCGACTGGTACCGTCCCGACGGCCGTCGGTGGCCGAAATCGCCGCGCGTGGAGTACACGCGCCGACGAGGTGCGTCGGCATTGACCAAACGGTTTTCCGCCCAGTCAGCGCTGACGTAGCGTCTTGTCAGCGTCATTGTGTACGTCACGTGGCGCCACGTCAGCGGTGACGCAGCTGCCCGCGTGGCGGCCACGTCACCTGCCGACTTCCCTATTGGCCGCTGACGTCAGCGCTACGTGGCATCCTCTCGGTTTGCCACGTGGCGCTGCTGAGTGCAGCCACTCGCCGTGCGCGCAGCTACGCGTTGCCGTTTATCGGCCGCGCGCAGCCGCCAACGGCGGTTAAAAAAAAAAAGGAATTTTAAAAATTTTTTTTTTGCTGGATGTGTATGCTTTACATTTTTTTTTTGACATTTGATTCTAATTTATTTTAGTATATGTCATTTTTTTTTTCATACACTTGCATCCATAGTGCATTATTGTTAATTTTTGCACAGGATGGATCTCTATTGGCTCGGTTACTTCTACAATGGGTTCTGGATTCGTCATGAGCTTGCGTTCTTCTATCCGTCCCAGAAACTTGTGCCAGCTTTGATGTATGTCGTCCCTCCTGGTAGGGAGCATCCTATGGGGATTGATAATGGACTTCCCTATCCTCCTGAGATTGTATCGGCAGATAGTCTTACTCCCCTTCATCACCCTGAAGATGCTGATGATGTTGAGATGGAAGTTCCGCTTGCACCTGAAGATCAGGACGATCCACTCTTCGAGAACAATAATGAGGTTCCACTTGAGCAAGCACATCCGGAGATTGTGATCATCTCGGATGATGAGGATGACGAGCATGTTGATCCTGTTATTGAGGACAGTGGTGATGATAAGGATCATATGTCCACTGAAGAATGTGAACCCGAGGCGGATCCTCATGATACTTCATATACACCTCGTATCCGCTCTCGTGTGATACCTATTGATCCACCATCGAGCCGACTGAGGAGTAGGACGTCTAGTCTTCTTGGATCGAGTATGAAGATGTCTATAGATATTCCTAGTTCACCTGAGTTTATTCCAGAGACTCCTCTTTCTGATTATACTCCATCGTCCCCTGAGTATACACCCCTCAGCCCTGAGTACACACCTCTCAGCCCTGAGTACACCCCTTCTACACCTGTGTATTCTCCTATAAGTGCTGCTACTCCGATTCCATACTCTTCTTTTGGAGATTTATCTCGCTTCCCTGGTTATTATTCCGCCTTAGAGCCGGGAAGTTTCTTCACTGGGAAGACAGCATTTGATGATGAAGCTGGGCCAAGTAGGATTCGTGATGAAGAGCATTCTGAGGATCCAGAAGTGGACCCTATAGAGGACCCTGATGAAGATCCTGAGACTATAGAGACTTCTGATAACGATCATTGAGCATATGATAGATTATTCATATTGTCATCATGACTTCATTATTATCTTCTTATTGCATTATGGATCATATTTAGTATTTTCCATGATTTCATATTTTTCTGAATAGTCAGATGATTTGCTTTATTTTATGAAGAGTTTTAAAATTCTGCATTATGATTGATCGTACGTAAAATATTATCAGCTCTGATCTTGCTATTTGATGTGGGAGTCCTTATAAATTATATTGGACTTCGATTGCTCCCTTACTTACTGGGTATAGTGATAAGAATTTTGAGGACATAGATTGTGATTAGATAGCCTGGACTGTCTTTTTCGATTCTCTCTTCTCTATTTTTGTTACTATATTCTTGATAAGTTTAGGTTTAATGAGCAATATTTTGTACGGATATGATTCTACTAGATTGAGAATTTTGGCAGTATCATATTTATGTGATTGTGTTTCAGTAATGGCTTCTGCTTCCAAGTCGATCGTAGCTGAGTTGAACAAAGGAGAAAAACTGAATGGTGACAACTATGATATATGGCACCGAAAGATTCAGTATGTTCTAGAGGAACAAGAAGCACTTGAAACTCTCACCAATACCATGGTAGAGCCTGAGAGAGGTCAGTCTGCTCAAGCAAGACGTGACATGGGGGCTTACATGACTTGGAAACGCAAAAACAGTATCGCCAGGATTACAATTCTCTCCAGCATGACAGATGACTTAATGTGCGTTTATGAGGATTACGACACAGCCCAGGATATTTGGGTAGCTCTCAAGGACAAGTACGGTGGTACTTCAACCACCAAACTTCGCCGGCTTACAATTAAGTTTGATACTTATAAGAAGCGGCAAGATCATACCATACGGCAACATCTGAGAGAGATGGCTCACATGATCCGAGAGCTTAAAATGGCTGGTCATGTTCTCACTGAAGAATAACAAGTACAGGCTGTGATTCGTTCACTTCCCAATAGCTGGGAACATATGAAGATTAACATGACGCACAACGACACAACTTTCATGATATAGCCCGTCATGTGGAGCTAGAGGATGAGCGTTTAGAAGCGGCTAAATCCTCTGGGCAACTTTATATGGCAAAAACCAGCGTGCGCAAGAAGAACAAGCGCAAGAGGGGCCAGCGTGGGCCCAAGAAAGGAAAGGGGATTGAACATTCCAATCAAAATAGGAATCAGCCTGGTCGAAGTAATCCAAACAAGAAATTCAAACGTGGTAGTGGGACGAAGAAAGACAAGGGTAAAATCAAATGTTTCAAATGCGAAAAGATGGGACACTATGCCCGTGAATGCAAAGGGCAAGAGAAAGAGGTATCCTTTCTAACTTATGCCTTAACTACTGTTTTAGTTTCTAGCTCCGTTTTACTGGCCGAGGCTCACCCTATGTGGATTGTAGACTCAGGTGCCACGGACCACATAGCTAGAGGTCGAGGGGCGTTCGTAGAGTATCGTCGGATTCCACGAGATACTGGATATATGTTGGGAATAACTCACGAGTTGCTGTTTTGGGAATTGGCTCCTGCAAATTGATTATGCGAGGAGGCCAGCAGTTATTCCTACGTGATGTCCTCTATGCTCCTGATATAAGACGTAATTTAGTGTCTGTTCCAGTTCTTCTCTCTTATGGCTACAAATTGGTTTTCGAACATGATAGCTTGATTTTATCGTACAATGATGTTTCTGTTGGCTTTGGATATCTTTCGGATGGTTTTATGATTTTAAATATTGATTGTTATGCACATTCTTCTTCATCGCATGATAGTAGTGTTTCATACGTTACTTCTTCTGACATTGACATTACTACATGGCATGCTAGACTTGGTCATATTGGACAAGATAGAATGAACAGGTTGGCCAAAGAGGGGATTTTGTGATCTTATGACAAGATCTAATTGGCAACCTGTGGTCATTGTCTAGCTGGGAAAGCTACTAGGAAACCTTTTGGTAAAGCTACTAGAGCTAATAACCCTTTAGAAATTATTCATTCTGATATTTGTGGATCGATGAATGTTAAGAGTAGGAGTGGTGCGTCGTATTTCATTACCTTTATAGATGACTTTACGCGATACGGTCTCGTCTATCTAATCTCCCATAAATCTGAAGCCTTAGATTGTTTTATACAATTTTTGGCTATGGTGGAGAATCAATTAGATAGGACAGTAAAATTACTTCGTACAGATCGTGGTCGAGAGTATCTGTCAAACCAATTTAAGCAATTGTGTCAAGAAAAGGGTATAATACGCCAGTTGACAATCCCTAGGACTCCACAGCAAAATGGAGTTGCTGAACGGAGAAATAAGATATTACTGGAAATGGTTAGATCTATGATGGCACAAGCCAATCTTCCAATTTCGTATTGGAGAGATGCACTTTTGACTGCGACGCATATTTTGAATCGGGTTCCAACGAAATCAGTGACTTCTACTCCATATGAGTTATGGACAAGTCGGAAACCTAATTTATCCTACCTGCGACCCTGGGGGTGTACAGGTTTTGTACATGATCTATCCAGTAAATATGAAAAACTGGGTGCTAGGGGAAAGAAATGTATTTTTATACGTTGCCCTAAGCAATCATAAGGATATGTACTAATTGGAGAAAACTCTGATGGAAGTATATCAGAAATAGAGTCACGTGATGTAATTTTTATTGAGAATGAATTTCCGAAGCGAGGTGATGTTGAGCGAGATACTTCGTTTTTTGAACAAAATGAATCAGAGGATTTTATGCCCACTCAGATTGAAAGGGATTAAAGAGTTGAAATAGACTCTAATCCCAGTGGGAATGATCAAATGCCTATAGAAAACACTCCACTACTTGATCGCAGTGGGAGTATGCCTGAATCATCTGTTCGGAGAAGTAGACGAATCTTGGTTCCCCGGTGATGTTTTGAGATCGAAGGGGAAGCTTTTATGATGGCCTCTCATGATGGTGATGAACCTAAGAACGTGAGAGAAGCTCTTAAATCACAAGCTAAGGATGAATGGGTTAAAAGCATGGAGGAAGAAATGGAGTCAATGAAAAGTAACCATGTCTGGGACATGGTTGATTTACCGCCTGATAGAAAAGCCATTGAAAATAAATGGGTCCTTCGCGTCAAACGGAAGACTGATGGTTCAATAGAGAGATATAAGGCAAGGTTGGTGGCAAAAGGTTATACTCAACAAGAGGGTATAGACTATGAAGAGACTTTCTCTCCAGTGGTGAGATTTGCGTCTATTCGCCTCATCCTTGCACTTGTCGCTCACAAAGATCTTGAATTACATCAGATGGATGTCAAAACAGCATTCCTCAATGGAGGACTTGAGGAAGAGATTTACATGGAACAACCTGAAAGTTTTATAACTAAAGGTCAAGAAAGTAAAGTCTGTAAATTGTTGAGGTCCATTTATGGACTCAAACAATCCTCGAGATAGTGGTACCTTCGTTTTCATAAATCTGTCTTAACGTATGGTTTTGAAATGACAGAAGAAGACCACTGTGTGTACGTAAAAAGGTCTAGAGGAAAATTTGTGATTTTGTCCTTATATGTGGATGACATTTTGTTGGCGTGTAATGATAATAATTTCTTAATGAAGACAAAAGACTGGTTGTCAACTACTTTTGAGATGAAGGATATGGGTGAAGCTGCTTACATTCTGGGAGTTAAAATTTCAAGGGATCAGGAAAGGAAAATCTTGGCGTTATCGCAAGAACCTTATATCTACAAGATCCTTGAACGTTTCCAGATGGCTGGTTGTAAGCCCATGGATACACCCATAGCAAAAAGGGCAAACTATAAGTCTAGATATGTGCCCTAAAACTCCGCAAGAGCGTGAGAAAATGAAGAATGTGCCATATGCAAATGCCATTGGGAGTCTGATGTATGCAATGATGTGTACTAGACCCGATATATGCTACGCAGTTGGACTGGTAAGCAGGTATCAAGCCAATCCTGGCAAGAGACATTGGATAGCTGTCAAACGAATACTAGCCTATTTAAAAAGAACCGCAGATTATTCTCTGTGTTATCAAGGTGGTGACACTCACTTGATTGGATACACAGATGTAGATTGAGCGGTGATTTGGATGAACGAAAATCAACTTTAGGGTATGCGTTCATACTTAGCCATGGGGCTATTTCCTGGAGTAGTAAAAAGCAAACTTGTATTGCTTTGTCCACCATGGAAGCTGAATTTATTGCATGCTCGGTGGCTGTACAAGAGGCTATTTGGCTCAAATGAAGACAAAAGACCGGTTGTCAACTACTTTTGAGATGAAGGATATGGGTGAAGCTGCTTACATTCTGGGAGTTAAAATTTCAAGGGATCAGGAAAGGAAAATCTTGGCGTTATCGCAAGAACCTTATATCTACAAGATCCTTGAACGTTTCCAGATGGCTGGTTGTAAGCCCATGGATACACCCATAGCAAAAAGGGCAAACTATAAGTCTAGATATGTGCCCTAAAACTCCGCAAGAGCGTGAGAAAATGAAGAATGTGCCATATGCAAATGCCATTGGGAGTCTGATGTATGCAATGATGTGTACTAGACCCGATATATGCTACGCAGTTGGACTGGTAAGCAGGTATCAAGCCAATCCTGGCAAGAGACATTGGATAGCTGTCAAACGAATACTAGCCTATTTAAAAAGAACCGCAGATTATTTTCTGTGTTATCAAGGTGGTGACACTCACTTGATTGGATACACAGATGTAGATTGAGCGGTGATTTGGATGAACGAAAATCAACTTCAGGGTATGCGTTCATACTTAGCCATGGGGCTATTTCCTGGAGTAGTAAAAAGCAAACTTGTATTGCTTTGTCCACCATGGAAGCTGAATTTATTGCATGCTCGGTGGCTGTACAAGAGGCTATTTGGCTCAAACGATTCTTGGAAGAATTGAATATTGACAGTTATGAGCCTGAGCCAGTTACTGTAAATTGTGATAGCCAAGCGGCAATAACATATACTAAGGATGCTAAATATCACAGCAAATCGAAACACATAGAGACAAAATACAATTTTGTCAGAGATATCGTGGCTAAGAAAATTGTATCAATTAGATATATATCTACTCATGAAATGGTTGCGGACCCTCTTACTAAAGCGGTACCTAGGGATGCTTTCGCATTACATTCTAGGTCCTTGGGTCTTCGTAGATTGTAATATCTATTTTTGTGCCTAGTTCTTATATATATTGTTTATCATTCATGAAGTGCTCATGCAATCTAGTATATCTTATGGGAATCATATATCCGAATAGTATGTTATCAGGTACAGGAGACTGGCATACTTGTACGTGCAGTCGCCTTGATTATTCTAGGGAATAATGCAAGATGAGACATATATACTTGTATCCTTTGATTGATTTGGATCTCAAAGTTTAAGAAACAAGTATTCGAGGTCGCCTTGAAATGGAATCAAGATGAGATTTCTTCTTAAATATCGAGAAATCGCTCATGATCTTTCCCCACTGTCTTGAGACCTGATTAGCCGGACGAGATTCTTTGTTGCTACATATGGATGGTAGTAACTGGTGGAATCTAAGAGACATTTGTATTGTCGTCCGTATGGTGAAGGAAATAGATTTTGAACATACGCGTCTCATAGGAGATAAGCTTCACTGTAATGCATATGTTATACTGTGCATGCTATTTAGTGGCCGCCATGGATGATATTTAAAGATAGTCCCTTGATCTTTTTTATCGTACAAGATCCATTTTTTGTGTATCCTTAGTACAGTCATCTCTTTCATCTGAAGCTGTGGAGGCAGTGCCTGTATCATTAGCGTATTTTTCTATGGTCATGATAATTCGACCTATGTAGTACGTCTGTGATGTCGACTGCTTGTCATTGACTTTTGGAGGAAGAGTGACTGGAAGGTATTGACTGATTTCACTACATTGATCACATGCTAGCTGATTGTAGTTCTTTATGAATACAATCGTGATTTAAGAGTACTCTGAAAATATCAGATTGCTTGTCTTAGGGACCAGAGACGCATCTGATGTGAGATCGTGTCAAAACCTAGGATGTACCCGAAATGAATTTCGAGTACTCTCTCCTTTTTGTTGGGATTGAGAATCTGGTTCATTGGTCACACTGTCTATTTGCGTGTATAACCGCCTGATGAAGAGTAATTTGAACTGAGTCGTTAATTGTCGCCATTCGTGGGGCAAGGGCACATATAGTGTGAGTGGGAGAATGTTGGAATTTGGGTTGGGCCACACTAGATGGACCCAAGCCCTTTATTAAATACACCCATGTTGGGGTGTTGATTAGAGACTCCTGATTTGAATGGGAGTCTAACTACTTTGATTAATGGATAGATAATCACGGATAATGTGATCGTGAGTGATACGATAAGAAGTTATCATCGGATTTTGAAACTTCAACAAAAAAACACTCACTCTCTCTTTTTTCTCTGTGTGTGTGCGCGACGTATCAAGAAGTTCAATCTCTCTCTCAGAGACTACGCTCTTAGGCGGTGAATTGCGTAGAGGATTCCACAACAGACCGCTGATTCTCTACCGACCTCTGAACACTACAATTACAGTAATCGATTCTAAACCCTATTTTATCTTCTACATATAATGTGTAAATATATGATATTATATTTATATATAATATTACAGATACTTATTTGTCTTCTTTTGGCATTTTATAAGGTTTGAGGCAGTTTTACAAATTTTGAGCATTTGAGGAGGGTGCAGCGGTTATTTTAGTGGAGTGTTTGAATTTGAAGACTAAGGCAGCACACAAGATTTTAGGACTTATTTTAAGTTTTGAACTTGTAAAATTTGTTCGGAGATTTCAAGAGATTTGATTTTTCATATCATATTTCCTTTTGTATTTTTGAATTTTATCTAGGGGATTTATTGTTGAGCAGGGGATCAAGAGAGTTTAAATTTTATTTTTTTTTTTTTTTTTAAGTTCAATTATATTTGTGCTCACAACAAGCTAAATTTCTATAATCCAATGAAGTGATCATTCATATGTGTTGTGAAATTTGTCCATAATTTCTTGTGTTTATTAGTATTCATGCTTATTTTTTGCATAATGGAATTAGGAGGAATGTATGAATTTACTAGTTAATTAAATTAGACCAATTAATTAACTAGGTGAGTTAATACACAGCTAGCCACTAAGTTAAAAACGTAATATTTTAACAAAAAATGGTATAAGTAGCAATCATGTAATACGTTACACTATGGGTTTATATGATCTTAATAAACTAACACGCTTGATGATTTGGGGATTAAGAGTCTAGGTCATTCTTTTCTTAAAGTAGTCTAGGGTTAAATCTATTAGGCGCGTGTCCGGTCGGTCTAAGATCTAAAGAGCGATTAGGTAATTAGGCGCTTGTCAATTACTATAACTAGACTTATCAATTGGCACGAATACTCTTTAGCTCGATGATCAACACAACATTGAATGAGTATCTTTGCTGGATTCTATCATACTTTTATTTCTTTTTTTCTACTTTAACAGTCAATTTAACCCGATTAAAATCCACAATCCCCATTTAGTTAGATTCGGTACTTAGTTAAATAACAATTCAAGGTTTTCAGTGCACTCTCTATGGTTCGACCCTGTTATTGTTACTACATAATTGTAGGAAATTATTTTTGACGGTTACGACACCCGTCAACAGATTTCCCCATTCATCCATATGGATTGGATCCGAACAGATGAATGCAGGGGGTAACCAAAGCGGTTGAGTTCCACTAGGTCATGTCGTCATAATGGCCACCGAATTCGCGTCTTTTCATCTATCAGACACGTCACATAAAAAACTCTCCATTCAGAGAGTGACACGTGTGAAAGCTTCATTAGGAAACTCCTTTTCACCTACCACTGTTTATAAATATGTCCGAGCCCCCTCATTTCACCGTTTTACTCTCTTGCTCCTTCACTTATCTTTCTAAAATAGGAACCAGCCTTGATTCTAAAACTTACTTTCGAATTTCAGTTCATCAGATCGTTTCATCCTTGTCGGGTTCAAGGTAAAAACCCTTAATCTTTTCTTCTAACCTTGTTGCTACTATGTTTGTATGTTTTTGTTTCATGGTTTTTCTCTAGTTTTTGTTTTCTCAGAGGAGATGAAGAGTTGGGTGTGACCGATGTAGTCTTTTTTGGGTTTCAGTGAGATTTTTGGTGTTATCAGAGTTTGAATGGTGATTTTCGGCCATTTTGAACATTTTCAAGCGATTTTTGGACTAAACCAAGTTTTCCGGTTAACCAGAGAGTTAATTGTGCTAACTGTTGAACTTTTTGACTAACTATGTCGAGAGTAGGGATAGCAATGGGCAGGATATATCCTCAAAATTTTTTTCTATCCATATCATTTTCATATTCTTTTAATTTAACCGGGTAAAGATGCAAATATTTATATGCGGATATGGATTTATCCATGGGTATACCCATATCCTCATAATAATTTTTTAAAATAATGATAGAATCAAAATTACTCCAAATTATAAACACAAAATTAATCCAAATTCAATCACGAAATTAATTCAAATTATAAATAAAATAAATTTAAAATAAAATAATAATTCTAGCACTCTTTAAACTAAGATTTCAAATAAGATATAGGTTTTATTAATGTTTGAAGTTCTCGTCACAAGTTACCATCGGAAGAAAAAGAAAAAAAAAAGGTACAAATATTATATTCAACTTGTAAATAATTTCTTCCGTCAATTTTCAAGAATTTGTCATTGTCACAATAATTAATATGTAAAACAAAATAATTAAAAAATCATCTCTATGTGAAAATTTAGAGCTACATTCAATTATATTATATGATTTCACCAAAATAAAGAATTTTTTTAAAAAATTATATTATATTTATTTTAATATAAATTATGAATACCTATCCGTCAATTTTAATGGGTATATTCATATCCGCGCCCATGGCGGACGGATATTCACGAATAAATGGGCATGCGGGTAGAATTGTCGAGACAATTGAGTCAGATATTCACAGTATTATAGAAGAAGATCCATCCGGAAATGGCCTCTCCATCAACATCAAAATCTGCACAGGGATCAAACAGTCTTAATCTTAGCTCGAGAGCAATTGCAAAATTTCGGGCTGAGTTCGTAGGGGATAAGACAGAAGCGTAAAAAAGCAAGCACTTCCGATCTCAATAATAATTGAAGTGATGGATGAAGTCACCAGTCCAGAGGTAAATTTCTCATTTACCTCAAGTCTATAGGATCCAACAGAAGAATTGCCCCTCACATATCCGCCCGCATCAACTTGATACTTAAAACATTCTGGATGATGTTCTGCTTCGAGCTCTGGAGGGCGATGAGAGAGGGGATCTGGCTTTCCCTCTCCCGAAGCATCCATACGGCTTTCCCTCTCTCAAAGCAATTCTTAATTTTGAGGTCCTTAAAACCCACACACACCAAACAATAGGTCTGGCTGCAGTTTCTTATATTCACTTTAATTAATAACTGAGATTTGTATGATTACATTGCAAATATGATGTACTCTTGGCACTCTTGAATAGGGATTATAGAGCTGTTATTTATTCTATTTATCGTTAATCTAATTGGTTAAAAACTCATCCATACTATTTTTTAAGTAGAATTTGGAAATACGTTACATTGATACTGTGAAAAGGTGATGATGTGTTCAAATTAATAACTAAAATCTTACCACAATGCTACAGAGACAATTAAGCAAAACTAGTCTACACTGTAGGAATCTCTAATCAGAACCTTTACTGAGCAAAAATGTGTTTCTTGAGAGCAATGAACCTGGCAGATATATCATCATAATCAGGCAATTTAGGATGAACATGGTCCGGATGCTGTTGAAGGGGTAATGAATTGAAACGCACAAAACCCTCCTGCCGAGGCCTCTCTGGAGGCATTGTCTTCACTGTCAAATACCGCTTTCCTGTCTCTTTTCTGTAGGTAAAAACCTCATACTCTGAATATTTCCTTGTACAACAGCAGGAATGTTCCAAGCAACTGCACTGATCCCTCTCTCCCACTTGTTTCTTTTTGTGATGTTTCCTGACAGGTTTATCATAGTAGAGTTCACACTCTGCATCCTTAAAGCTTAAACTTTCCCGCGAAATCAGTCTTCTCCTCTTCAGCCGTCTTCTTGATGATACCTTACTAGTTTTACAGCTCTTTGAACTTGATTGATCACTTGCTGATTCACATAAACCACTCTTGTTCACTAATTGTTTGAACTTGAATAGCCTCTTGTCCTGATCCTTCAACTCTGAATCTTTCAACCGAAACTCATGTATCTCTATGTCATCAAGATACACCACCTCATCCTCGCGAAACTGCGGTGAATCCTCTGAAGATGATGCCAAATTTTCATTATTTGGCGACACTAATGAATCGACAAATTGGTCTTGCTTCTTGTTTTCAGTAGCCAAAATCTTGGGTCGGAGGCAGTAATCTTCTGCTATTTCATCTACCAATTTGAGCTTGCTGTCATCAGATACCGACTTCAAGCTGAGCTTATCCTTGATCTGTATGAGCAATGCTTACATATAAGCGTAATGGTAAAACAAACAAAAACCAAAGAAGGATGATATTATAATTAATTACCTGTTGGTTCACTAGATTTCCTGGTAGCAAATCGGCAGCAGACCTAACGAAAATCTGACCAAACCGTTCTTCGAATAGCTTTCTTATCGCACGTAGCTCGGGAAGATCACCACATCTCGAAGAAGCGAATACAAGACTAGAAACTGCTTCATCTATCAGTTCATCGCCACAGTCCCTGTCGAACATAGAATCAGATTTAGAAAAACAGGAATTCCACATATGCAGATTTATTAGTAGAAAACATAAAACATCATACCTGCGTTTACAGATGTATGACAAGTTCAAACGGATGAATTCACAGAAATTGTCCAACAATTCATACACCATCAATGTATTCTCGTCTCTGAAGAGCTGATCAGCCTGAAACATCACATAAACTAAACAAAGTTCATATTCGGTACACAAGAGTAACAACCCATTAAGATGTAAAATCATTGTGTACCTTTCTGAGAGCAATGTCTTGATTTCCAAGGTTGATGAGCTGAGCGATGTCTTGTCGGAGCAGTCTCACAATCGAATGTCTTTTGTTCTTCAACAGCTTTAGTCGACACTGTATATGCTTTATAAGCTTTTTACTGAAAAAGGAACAACATAAGTCAGGAAACCATAAGAGAAGAATTAACAAGTTTAAAGGACCCTACCATTTAGAAGCCTTTCGCCATCCGAAGAAGATGTCAAACATAGTTGAAGTTGCAGTAGAAGACGAAAGCAAGGATTTACAGTTTCCTTGGACAAAGAAGTGGTGAAATATAGTTAGGAGAAGTGGGTTTGACGAGTGAATTAGGAAACCTGAAAACAGTTGTGGATTTTCCGAAAAAACTGCTCCACTAGTGTAGTAGTTATAATGTCAACAGAATCGTGTCATGTTTCCCTTTTTGTTAGAGAATTGATTTCTATAAGAGATTACTATTATTTTTCCCAGTGACAGTAGGAGAGGTGAATCGAAAGAATAATTATTATTTTTAATCTAATTAAGATATTAACTTCCGTAATAAGGAAGCTAACAGCATTATAGTAATTACGGTAAGAAAAGAGTTTGTACTGATACAAAATATATTCTATATAAATTTTTCCTAAACGAAATTTTACTAATAATGTTTTCAATATAATCCTGGGTTAATGGATAATTTTATTTTAGTTATTTGAATTTAAATTTAAATTAGAATATTTTTAAATTTACAAATTTTCAAACGATTAATCTACCTTTTTTCATATGTTGAATTTTTTAAAACCATTTTTTGAAATTCTTTATTTTAAAAAATTTTATAAAATTAATACATTTACTCAAAATAATTTTCTGGGGGAGAGTTTTTCAAATTAAGTAGGTTTGTTTGTTAAGTAATATTTTTAATTAAAGGTTAATATTTTTTAATTTTTTTAATGGTAGAGATTTGATCAAAATCAAATTTCTAAATTTGGTTAATAATAATTTCAATTTGTTTATTTAATTCAAAATATTAATTTTTAAAACAATAATAATATAAGCGCTCGAGAGATTTGAAATCAAAAGTTCGTTGAAAATAATTAATTATATATTAACAAAATAAGCTAATCGTATTCTTATAATACTTAGTGCTTTCGATATACACAGTAAATTATTGTAATTTTTTTCTATTTGTACTTTTGAACTTTTAATTTAAAACTTTATATTTTTAGATCATGATTAAAGTTTCTATAAAAAAAATGTTGTATCTAATAAATCTAAATTATCGTATTATTCATTACCGTAAAAGTTATTTTAAAAAAAGTATACCTAATTGCTTCTCGTGTTACATGCTAGAAAAATAAAAAATAAATTTTGAGTTTGCTTCTCAATTTATAATATCGGAAGTAAATTTTTCTTTCTAGGGTTACACAAACTCAAAATTTTGCATGCTTTTTGATATGTAACACTAAGAAGCAAAAATAGGTGTTATATATTAGAAAAAAAAAATTGAATTTGCTCCTCAGTTTGTAATGTAGGAAGTAATTTTTTCTTTTTAGAGGGTTATATACATGCCGGAAACAAACTCAAAATTTGCGTGCTTTTTTTTGTATGCAACACTAAAAAGCAAAAATTGGTGTTACATATTATGGAAAAAAAAATTGAATCTCTTCTCAGTTTGTAATGTTGAAAGTAAATTTTTCTTTCTAGGGTTATATACATATCGGAAATAAACTGAAATTTTACCTTTTTTTTTTATAACACGAATGAGAAAAAAAATTTATTTATTAGAATAAAATTTGAATGACCCAGATCTTGCCACCTTTTAAAAAATAAAATACTTTAGGATTCAATAATTGTTTGAATTGACTTGAATCAAAGGATTGTTTTTTATGAATTATTTACTTTTGTGAAAGATTTCTAATAGAAATTTTTTTTTAATCTATTTTCTAGTTGTTTGATTAATTATTTTTGGAAATATTTTATTTTTAATTTGATTGATTGTATTTTTTTAGCTGAAAAAAAAAGTTAAAAAAGTATATTTAGTGATAACTAAAAGTGCCCATTTGGTTGGACTTATCTATTGTTTGAAAGTTTTTTAATCAAAAGCACTTCTTCTCCTATTTTTTTTTTTTTAACTGGAATTTCAGTAGATCTTTTCGGGGTTAAAAAAAAAAGTAGAAAATCATCAATGAGGAAAAGTACAAATTTGAACCTCCTTCACATAGATTTTTTTGTGCTTTTTGTAAATAATACATAATGTCTTTTATACCCCTATAACATATGATAAATAACCTCATGAATCCATACTTTATTTTACTTATTTTTCTTATAAATACTATTATTTTAAGATATATTAAATTTGTGATAATTTAAAATTTTAAATCAACTAATTAAATTTGACATATAAATTTGTAAAATCTTTATACAATACAGATTTCTAAGATTTTATAAAACTTTATCTTATATTATTACTATTATTATTTGCAACTTGATTTTTTTTTTCTTTCCAATTGGGTTTAAAAAATTTATAATATTCATATTTGAATAGATATTATTTAAATTCATTCAAATAAATAGTAGTCAATAGTTGAAATCATATAGTGATAATAATGATCTATTTCTGGGTAAAGAAAAGTATAATAAAGAAAAGGTTGAAGAAAATCAAAATAATATATAATTTCGAGAACTTGGTAGGGATGATATATGTGATATAATTTTAGTTCTTTTCTTGTTTTGAAATTTGTACCTTTTTTTTCCAAATAATTATATTTAATATATTTTAAATAATTATAATAATTGATATTTTTAAACGCTTTAAAATTAATAATTATTTTTTAAAGTTAATAACCCGACAAACAATTTTTTTCTGTCTTAAAACTCTACTTCTAACAAATTACTATTAAAAATCTATGTTAAAATATTCATTTTTAAATTTTAAAAAAAAAATCATACCAAAAGTACACTAAATAAAGTTACTTTATTTTAAAATTATTTCATGAAAAAATAAAAATATTCACATTTTTATATAGTGATCATTGATCATCCTATAAAATCCCGTTTATTTTTTTAATGTTTTAATTGAATTAAACTTAAAACTTGGAAAGAAGAACCATAGATCGAAAATCCCTCACTATAACAACTTAAAAACCTTTTAATGAATGCAAGGTATAATATATGAATTCAGGTAAGGTTTTCATTAATATTCAAATTGGATGGTTATCCTATTCGTCCTTTACAACCAACCTTCCACAAATTAAATGTTCGTTCTCTCGGTGGATAAATGGTGGACATGGATATTCAATTTGGTTTGCAACCCCTTTTAGACCAGATCCGTGAATTTGTAATTGAAAGCGGACGGGTACTGATGTATGGAAATTGATAACACCAGAGTAAAAAATAAGGAGTTAAAATAATTAAAGTCACAAATCCAGATCAGTGAATCTTAATTCACACGCACTGACACAACTCTAGCAAACAGTTCACTTCACCATGTGGTCATAAACAATTAGGCTGTGTCGGATAAAGCAAATTCTTCAAGAAATAAAAGACTGCCCCGGTCAAAGGAACTGGTAATCAAACCCACAAAATTGTATAATGTAATTATAAAACTGTGAGATGGTGACCAACTAATGTTGCATGGTGAAAAAAGCTTGGAGTGACTCACACATCACCTCAATTACATTATTGCTTCACATGATCTGTTATCTTTATATACAAAGCCAACTTGTAATGTTTTTAGTATTATTTTTCAATGAAGAGCATTCAATAAACTTGGCTGAGAATTCTGGGCTAACGTATAAGCCCATTAAAATCTGGACTCAGATTAGGCTTAATACAGGTCTGATCTGTTATGGTTGAATAATAAGGGAAAAAGATCTCTTAGACACAGAACAGATAGTCGTGATTGGATTAGAATGGTTGGTGATGCCGGAAACATATGTGAATTGGCTGAAAGAGTATTGCGAATTGAATAAGAGGAATAATTCGTTCGCTCAATTGATTTACTAAAAAATATAATATTAAGTCCGTCTCTTACAAACCCTAAACACCCCTTTTATAAGGCGTTACTCTTAACCCTAACAAAATAATTCCAAAATTACGAAAAAATCCTTAAAATAATAAAAGTTCAAAAAACCCCTCTAAACGATCCTGAAAAACCGAAATGCTTCGTAAGTCATCGCCAGAGGCAATGAGTTTGATTCAGATCGCCGTTTCGCTTCAACCAGTCAAATTTGAACCCTAAATTCCATATCCAAAATCAATGCCGAAAGCCCGGTGCATCATTTGGGGTTAGGTGGAAGAAGCCAAGAATGGTGGGTCATTACTGTAGATTTCTGGCAAATAATTATTTTCATTCATTTCATTTTCCTTCTCTCTTGATTTTCATTCTAATATTTTCCGTGTGCTCACCACTCAACTTACTGAATTTAACCCATTTACGTTTGTTGAGTGATATACAGCTGGGGGAGTAGTGCTGATTGGGCCAACCTTCGGATATTTACTAATTTGAACCAGTCAAAGTTCATATTCTCATAGCATAGTTTTCATGTCTAGGTCCGTCTTAATGAATCGCGCCTTTTTCTTTTTTCCTTTTTTAATTCAATTGCAGTATATATACAAAGGAGTTAAAAGACTAGGGTTAATCCCAAAAAACCCACATATATTTCCAAAAATCACTAAAAAACCACATCAGTTTCAGTTTTCACCAAAAACCCATTTTATCGTCTGCTTCCGTTAGATATATTGTAGCGCACTGTTAGCTTAATTTAAAATAGGTTTTGATGGAGGACAATGAAGTCATTTCACTGTTCACACAGATTAAAAGAAAAAAAAAAAAAAGATGCACATGTTGCCACGTATCAAAGTCATACATCTGTGACTTTCAAAAGTTCATTTCTCCCCTGTGCTGCTTGAGTAGCGAATACCAAGTAAGTATCAATGGAGTCGAGACTTAAACCAGCAAGTTCCCACATTTTTAATACATATCAATCAGTGCATTACACCAAAACACATCATGATTCAGCTATTTCCTATTCGCATAACCATGAATTTGCTTTCACCAATTAAACCAGCAAGCGAGCTACAAGTAGGAAGAATATTGACAAGTGATAGTTTATTTGGTTCTATATTATCTCTCACCTGCATTTCCCAGAAAAGGACTAATGCTTCCTCAAAAACATCATTCTGTACATAACCATTTATCATTGTCGTCTAAATCAAGATGATTACTCTTCATTTCTACATTTTATTTGATCAAAAACTTGCTTACCCAAATCAAGATGATTATTTTTAAAATACACATCAATCAACCAAGAAGTTAAGATGAAAATCCGAGTCGAAACCAACATCCAATTCATTCCTCACAATATAACTATGAAGCTCCCTCCCGTAATGCCACTTCCCATCAATGTCAACATCGTCGCCACTAAAACTCAGAAGACTAGAAATGGTAAACGCATCCAATTTCACCTCATCAGATTGCATACACTTAACCATTTAACTCACACCCATTTTAAAAGAACCATCCCCATAAATCAACACATTCCAAGAACCCGCATTTCTGTGAGGCATTTCCTCAAACACCTTCTTAGTTTCACTAAACTTCTCACATCTACTATAGATAGACATGAGAGAATTAGCAACGATAACATCCCCAAAATTGCTTCTGACGTAGCCACTAATCAATGAGTTGAATAGATACACATTTTTATGTTAAACCGAGTTAAAAACGAGTTGGGAGTGAGTTGGGGGAGTACATAAAGCGTAAGCTGAGATGAGTTTTGTGGCCAAAAAGGAATTCTGAGAGTGACCGAGAGATAGAATCAGAACGTGAGACTGTTCGGTGAGTTGCAGAATTGGTAAGTTGTGGAGAGGTGGAGAAAGTGGAGGACGAGAGTGGTAAAAGTGTAATTACGAGCGAAGAAGGTCATCACTGTTCGAAGAACAATGAACGTCAAGTTGATTTTCTGGCTATTCAGGACCACATGGAAGAAATGAGATTTTGAAAGTTAGAGATGTGTGAGTTATAGACGTGGCAACGTCTGCATCTTTCGTTATTTTATTTTATTTTTTAAAAAATCTGTGTGAACAGTGAAATGACTCCACTGCCCCCAATGAAAACCCGCCTAAAATGAAATTAACGGTGCGCTACAGTATATCTGACAGAAGTAAATGACAAAGTGGGTTTTTGGTGAAAACTGAAATTGAAGTGATTTTTTTTGTGATTTTTGAAAATGTACGTGGGTTTTTTGGAATTAACCCAAAAGACTATGACAATCTGTAGTCATCTTTAAAAGATGTATCACTTTCTTTATTCTCTAGTTTTTTTTTCACTTGATTGGGAGAATTTTGGGTCCAATTTATTTTCAATTTGAATTTTGAGTTTTTAAATCTAATTTTATTTAAGATGATTTGTTTATGATAAATTATTTCAATGATCATTTGAAATATAATTCCAAAATTTGGGTCCAATTTATTTCCAATTGGAATTTTGAGTTTTTAAATCTAATTTTATTTAAGATGATTTGTTTATGATAAATTATTTCCATGATTATTTTAATAACTAGATGTGAGCTTGATTGAAGGTTGTCAACCAACGTATCCGTTTGGATTGGTGTAGTTGATCTGGACAGACACAGATAGGTTTCACGCGCTGACAGTTGATATTCATCTAAATCATCTCAGCATTTTTCAAGGCATCACTGGTGTTGGAATTATAGTGAGAATTCGGATATACTCCGATATCAAGAATTGATTTGATAGTCTGGGAAAAACTCGAAAACTATTTTTGAAGCGCCATATTTGATTAGAAATTGAATTTTCTAAAGTGAATTCTAATTAGAAAAGATATTTTCGAGAATTCTAAATTGGAAAATGTTTTGTTAATGGTTTAAGATTACTTTATGCATCACCGGTGTTGGAATCATCTCAACGTCATAAGTAACCTAATGATATAAATATGATACTTGTATCTATTATTAGGTATTCTGAGAGAACAATGTAGATTTGGTTGGTTGAATTTAGGAGGTGCCCGATAGGGACCTAGAAATCATGGAGACTATGAAAATCTAGAGTTATATGATCGACTGATATCATCTAAGAACCATATGGAGAGAGCTTGTGTGTAACTCATATGAGGAGAGCTTGTGTGAGAGACCCATATGGGGAGAGCTTATGTTTGAGACTACGATCAATGTAATTGAATTAGGGAGTGAAATAGTGATTTTTTTAGTTGTAATTGTTTTTTTAATGCTACATATAGAATTGTCTCTCGCCATCTTAATGGTCATTATTTTTCCCCGTTTTGAATTTTCACGTAAAACTTAGTGTTTTGTTTTCCATCTCCATTTCTTCTTGTGTATATTTATTTTACTCTATGATTACCAATACTCATCTCCACTGTAATGGACCACTAATTTCTTCAACAAATGGTATTAGAGCTAACTGATTTTTTCCAATAATTGGACTTGTCCCATCATCCAAAATCCTCTCTATGGAGGAAACAATCTCCTCAAAATCCTCTCTATTGAGGAAACAATACATGTCAAAGCCAATCTAATAAACGACAAAACTTATTGGTAAAATTCATTTCCGGACAAAATAGTTCTAGGAACTCATGGTGGATTCAGTGACCACAACGATCCTTTTATCTAGTTTTCGCTCGATTCAAGATTTTTGCTAAACCCGTAACGGAAATCGAAACCCTAATTTTTATATATAAGAGCATGTACAATGCACAAGGACAGTTCCGAGTCCCAATTCTGCCACGTCAGAACTGGGACTCAAAATTGTCCTCACTAAATTTATCTTCAATGTTGAGGGACAGCTTGTGCCCCATTGGTGATCCAATATATGACTATTAATTTTAATATTAAAAATTAAAATATAATATATATTTTAATATTATATTTTAAATATTTAATAATTGATAATAGACGATTATATATTTATTTGATAATGATAAAATGATTGAATTGTAATATCTAATTGATAACCACAAATTGATAATGGATATTTGAAAATTTATAAAATTTACTCTTAACTCTAATAATATTTAAAATATAATTTATTATATTAAAAATAATAATGTAATAAATTTAAAAAATAAAAAATAAAAAAAAATTTAAAAAAAAGGACTGGACAGTCCTAATTTGTTGAGACGCATCCCGCTTCTTTTTTTTTTTTTCGCTAATGCACAATGCTTGGACAAGCAAACTCACTTTTTTATGGCAAATGAGATGACATAATTGTAGCATTATACATGCTCTTAAATGAACAGATAACATTCAAAGAGATATTTTCACTTAAAAATAATTATCAAATATTCATTTCACTACATTCAAGTTCCATCCACCTTCTCCACCGATGAGCCACCCTTATAGTTCGAACATATAAATTCTAAGCGACTAAATATCCAACCATAACAAAAGATAAATATTATTTTCTTTGTTCTCTTCTTATCCATCCTATTAAAACTAGTTATTACGTTAGAGTGCCATCTACAAATAACTCACCTAATTTTCGCACATCTTCATACAGACATTATGATATATTTAAGAGTTGAACAGTTCTTATTGGTTGACATTATAATTTTATTTATTACATTGCACATTGTAATGTTTGTCCTCTCAATCATGCTCTTGCTAACTTTGTCACGCCTGTCTAATTCTCTTGTTGCTTGAAAGTGACGACGACTTATTAAACAACAGATTAGTTTAGTGTTATATTTAATAGAAACAAATTTACTCACTGGAGCAATAGGATTTGTTTAAACTATTCTACCAATATGATTAAAATATCGAAAGTAGTACCTATGTCTCCATAAGTCAACTAATCAAATCCTTATGTTGCAAAATATCTTCAGGTTTAGTTTACCAATAGAACTAGAATACTTGAAAATAATATGAGTTCGATTATCTTTTCAATAGATAATATTAAAAACACGTTTTCTACCAGCAAGTTGAGATTAAAAAAAGCAAAACTATATCCTTAAATAAATAAATCAACCCCATTATGCCACAAAATATCTTCAGCTTATACACAGGAAAATATTTTAAATTTATAGATAAAAAGTAAGTTTCCGAAAGTGATATCAGAGCTTTGGCTCCATTTCATAATTCAGAAGCCACCAAAAATTTTCATATAAAATAATGGAGGTAGTAATAAGGGCAATAGTTTAGAAATTTAGTGCAACTTCATATAAGCAAGCAAAGTGAGAAGAAAATGAAAAGTTAATCTCCAATTAAATCTCTGTATTTGATTTCACTGAGCAATTATTAACTCTTCCACTAACAGAAGATAATGAAGAACAATTAACTTTTGTTGATTGATTAACTTGAAAGGAAGATTCCATTAGTCTTCCTTCCTCCAGGTTTATTACTTAAAATATCAAGTCTTCTCACATACATATATTTGATATTTGATATTTGTAGATGGTACTAATAAGCAATGCATGAATGGGCTTGATTAGTGTTGGGGGTGCATGTTAATGTTAAGGTCAAACAAAGACTCTGAAAATCGTGTTATCAGTGGGAAGATATTTTCACTTCACCACATACATGACACGTGTCCCCTAACACAACAGATAGACTTTGAGTTAACAGCGAGTTTGATTGGTGTTTGACTACAAACAAATTAAATTAATTAGTAAAATGAAGGGAAGTGATAGGTGGACCACCGACACGTGCCGATTTTGCACCGACTTTTAGTCTAAAACTGTTATGGTGGTTGACTTTCATACGACAATTACATTTTTTTCTCACCGAAAGTTGGAATCCCACAACCCTCTGCCACAACGATCCTCCACTTCGCCACCTCATCTCCTTAATTTTACTATTACACAATCCAATAATTATTTTCAAAGGTAAATTTAAATAATTAATTAATTAATTAAAATTCACGTAAAATTTAAGCAAAGAAAAGGAAATAAGATCCTCTTCATCTTCATTTACAATCATTTCCGATTATGTAGTTTCGTGATTTTTGGCTTTTTTGATGAGCGAACGAGCGTGTATGTTTAATGTAAAATCGGCTGCACCTGATTATTACACGTGGCACACATGTTGTACGGAACACAGAAGATGTTAAAGATATTCTTTTTCTTGTATTAATAAAGTTAGATGGACTAAAAGAAAATTCCCGTACTTTCTCTAATAGTATTATTATCTCTCTATGTGCTATTAAAATATGTGTAGATATATGCACTACAAAAGAGTATTTGTAAATTGTATTTGTATATTAGTACAAATACGATTACGATATGAATATAAGGTTAGTGGAGGAGAGAGAAAGAGACGGATTGGAGTGTACGGGACGCCGTGTGGGGCCAAACAAAGAGCCAACCAACCACAACATTTCTAAATATTCTGACACTCTTGCTCATATAAAATCCCCTTCAACGCCTCTGTTTTCCTTCCACTTCCACCTCCTCTTCTTCACCTAAAACACAACACTACGCTCCCCTGTTTTTCTCATTTCATTTCTCTGTTCTCTTGGACACACCTTTCACGAATCTGTCTCTGTTCTTCTCTCTCTGGATGGTTCAATTTTCAGATGGGTCGCTGAGGATTACTGTCGAATCCGATTCTGTTTTTTGTTCTTCTATCGGATTACGTATTTAATTGACAACCCAGATTCTCAAAATCTGTCTTTTGACCGATTTTGGATCTCCATGTTGGGATATTTTTCTAGAAAACCAATTCATTTTGTTTCTGCAATTTGTGTGCTTGATATATATTTGATTCGATTTTTTATTTTCTTTTTCTTTGCCCTGTGGTGTCCCATCTGAAATTCGTATCAAATCTTTGTTGTATATAGAATCTCACAAGCCCAGGCCAGGCCTGTTTTATAGAGCAACGAGCAGAGAACATAACAAAAAAGAGAGAAACAGAGTTGTTGTGGTTAAAAAAATGGCTGCAGCGAAGAATTGCAGCAAATCGAGAAAGGGTATTGTTGATGAAACAAGAGAAGGAGATTGGGAGATTGATAAAGGAAGTAGCTTAGATTTCAGTAGCTTCGAGAGGAGACAACATCAATGGAGGCCAGTTTTAGATGAAGCTTCCTTGTCAAACAGACCTCTCAAGAAGATTCGCAGCCCAGAAAGAGTAAACAACAATAGCCCTCTTCAATCTTCTTCTTCTTTCATTTATCAACCCAGTTCTCTACCAATTTCACCTACTTCACCTTCCACCAATCCTCCAACCTCATCAAGACTTGTATTTCCATTCGCTGTCGACACATCTCAACAGCAACATGTTCAGTACCCTCAGCACTTCTCAGCATCACCATCTCCTCTACGACCTCAGTATTTACAAGTCCCACCGCAGCAAATGATCTCTTTCAGCCCGCCGCAGCAGAACTATAGCAATAACTATAACTATCCTCCGTATTTTGCCGATACAGGTATGTCAAACAACCAATACCAGCAGCAACTTCTTCAATACTGCACAGGCGCATTGAATTTAAGTCCAAGAGGAAGACTGATGATGAACCAAATTGGACCTGACGGGAGACCGATATTCAGGCCTCAGGTGCAGCCACTGAACGCTACAAAGCTGTACAGGGGAGTTAGACAGAGGCATTGGGGTAAATGGGTAGCTGAGATTCGTCTCCCTCGGAATAGGACTCGTCTTTGGTTAGGTACATTCGACACGGCTGAAGATGCCGCTTTAGCCTATGATCGCGAGGCCTTCAAATTGAGAGGCGAGAATGCTAGGCTTAATTTCCCTGAATTGTTTCTCAACAAAGACAAATCTGTCTCGGATCCTCAAAAGGAGCCGCTGAGCACAGAAGCAATGTCTGAACCAGTGGCAACTCGGCCTTTACAAGGAGACAATCCTGACAGTGACTCAGCCACAGCTAGTGATATCGCTGAGGGGTCTGGAGAAGGTGCATCAGTTTCACAGGAATTGGTTTGGGGAGACATGGCAGAAGCTTGGTTCAATGCAATTCCTGCAGGTTGGGGTCCTGGAAGTCCAGTCTGGGATGACTTGGACGCTACTAACAATCTTCTCATGCCATCAAACCTCCCATATGTCAATCAAAACCAACAGGGTTTCAATGAATCAGATCATACAAACAACAACAACAAACAGCAGGACAATTCAGGTTCTGCTTCCTCTTCATCTTTCTGGAAGGATAATCAAGACTGATCATCATAACAAGATTCATCTTCGCAAATGATCTTCGAAAATCAGTCTCGATTTCTCTAATCACTCCGGTTGCTGATTTTTCACGAAACAACCTGTGATTTTCTTTCTTTCTTTCTACTCACTTGACTTCCACATCACATCACATCACATCTTTCTGTTAATTAGATTCTTCTCCATCTGAAAAAAGGCTGCATATTTGAGGCCTTTTTATAGCAGATGTTGGTAGTGGTAGAAGCATCACATCCAGTTGATGTTATGTCATGTTATGTTTCATGTTAGAACTGGACCAGCATGGAGAGAGACAGTTTTTAGATCTCCTTCAATCTGTGTCCGTCCATCTCGAGCTACCTATTATCAGGCTCAGACCATGAATTGTTGTTCTTCTGTACATCTTGTTATAATAATAGCCTTGTAATACTATTTATTTATCTTAGTAGTAGTTGTTGGTGTTATCATCATTGAACAGACCGTTTGTTTTGGTATGAGATCCATGTTAATCATTTAGTTTTTTCTTGTCAAACTTTACTGCCTGTGAATTATTCTAATCTCAGACAATTCTTATGATCACTTCACATGGAGTATTTATTAACTAATTGAGTTTATTGAATATGATGATGTTTTTTCCGACACATTTGATTGGATCACTGAAAACACTTGATTCGTGATCCATATTTGTGAGTAAACACTTGGTACACAAATATGGCCATCAGAATTACAACTATCATCAAAATAATAGAAAGCTATATCAGACACAAAAGAGTGGTGTGGTACTGTAACATATTATATGTATGTGGAAAACATACACTCTCATAATTAAAATATAACAAGATGTTATATTTACATATGCTTAAACTATGCATCCCTATTCTAAACGGTTGTAAATGTTTTCATCTAACACTGTTATGTAAATCAGGAGTACTGTATAAACTCTTATATTCTGAACCTAACTGTTAGAGGCATTGTATTTTTTTTTTATTATTATTTTTTTAATAAAATATGGTTTATTTTATCGCACCGGTGGCAGTTAACATATTGTCAGCGAAACACATAAATATTTACTTTTTAATTGTGTTGGTTAGAATTTGAGTAATCCTAATTTATAATCTAGTGAGAAAGAACGTGAAAAATCAATCAGCACATAGAGGAACGACTTCGATATATAATATATATTGGTTTTAGCATTGTTAAAACAATTATATTGTGTTTGGTTCCAGTGATCCTGTTGGAGGCAGGAGACAATAAGAAATTTGGAGACTGTACGATACAGAAATTGAGTACGGTAGAGTTTTTGGTTGCAGTGAACAAAATTGAAAGTTTGCATCCGTCTCCAGAATAAAACAGTGTTTGGTTAGGGGGACGAAATTGAAAAAAGTGTTAGGAAAAAAAAAACAAATTATCCCAAATTTTAATATACTCCCAACATTGGTGATGTAATATGATTTTCCTTTTGTTACACATCTAGAATTGATGAAGATGATGAGGGCATTTTTGACTTTTCAGTTTTTGTTTCCCTCTCCAACAAAATTGTACCTCAGTTTGAAGGAGTACAAAAATTTTATGTCTTGTACACTGGAAGTGGAGACAAAATGAATTTGAGACGGATAGTAAACACGTTCGGAGACAGAGACCTATGTGTTTGTGCTCTGTCTCCTCTAGTTGGGACATCAACCAAACACAACGTTAGGTCTGTGGATGCTTTTATCGAAGGATAAAAAGAGAGAAAAATTCAATAACACCTAAATGGCTTTTTAGAGGAGAAGGGCACATTTAACCATCATGTTAGCATAATAGTGATATTGGGATTGAGAATGGGGATGTTGCCCTACTTCTTTTTAGTTTCTTTACCATCATCATATGAGAATTTTTGAAACCTTTTATTACTGGAAAAGATATTGTGTCTCCGGAAGAAGTTAGATCATCTTCTCATATTAGAGCTCATAAGGCAATTGGTTCAAATACAAAACTCGTAGGAGCAATTGACAAGAAAAGAAAAAATTCAATATACATTTTCCAAAGGGTCCTAAGTTAAAGGATGTCGTAGAGAGAAAGAACATTGAAATTTTGATTGTAAAAAGAAAGAGAAGCAGTAAGAAAAGAAATCAGGTTTTGTTGCTATACCAGAAGTTGACACCAACTGTTGTTAATATAATGATTTTTATATAATTGTTCTTTTGAATTGCTTAATGAATGAAAGTTTGTATTGATTTGTAAATTACAATTGAGTCCTAAAGTTTTGAGAATTGGATTTTGAATTGCAATTGGGGTGGATGTTCGATACTACACAACTTCTATTAAATGATTTAGTACTCACACTATCCTCACCATCAAGTTGATACTAAAAACTCTAAATTAATTGCCACTCTTAAACTTAAACTAAGAGCATCCACAATAGCAAGGACACTTTGTGTTCTAATTTTATATGAATCCTACAAAACATAATATAATATATTTAATTATTAAATAATCAAAATGTTAATAAAGCTATATGGAGAGAAAAAAATAAAAGAAAAATATAAATAAATAATTGATTCTTGGGAGTTGTCCTGATCTTCTGATAAAAGAGAAAATATGTAATTATTACTTGATTTGATTTAAATTAATATTTTTTTTTTCAGAATTTTCTGAATTAGGTGTCCCTGCATGGATGGCACTGAGAGAACAATCATCCCATCACTCATCATCTAAAAGGAATAAAAAATGTAACCTTTTCCAATTTCAATCCATATTCATATCACCAAATTGCTTAAATATCTGTTTTATAATTTCACAATATATATTACACAAATTTTAATATATCAATAAAATTGCAAAACAAATTCGAAAATAAAAATTTTATATCGTAGGAAAAGATTCATGGTAACTCTCAATGTCAATTTAAAAAATTTAAGAGGGAAAAAATATAAAATAAAAAATATTCTTAAAATATAAAATAAAAAATATTCCATTTTTAGAGCCAAATAAATATTATTTTTTTAATTAAATTATAAAATAAAAAACTTATACTTATATACTCCCTCCGTTCTAATAAAAGTATTTTATTTATGAAAAAAATTATTTCATAAAATGTCATATTAATGTATTAATTATTTTTTTAATTTGTGTAAAAACATATAATCGGACCATTTTAACAGAGGGAGTAGTTTAATCTTCCATGAAAGTCAATGGTGAACTAAAACTATTAAGGTTCTTCATTATTTATTTATTTATTTATTTATTTATTTATTTATTTATTTTTTCGAGACCTACACTACAGTCGACAAGAATGCATTATACACACATACATAGACTTCAAAAAGTTCCTAGAATCTTCATATTAACCTTAAAAAACGGGAGTTACCTTCTTATCTCATTTGCCCTGGGAATCGAATCAACCTCATTAATAAGAAAATAAATAAATATTAACACATTTAAGATATTAGGTTATTGACTAGACGACAATGAAAGGTGGTGGGCCCGGTCACCGGCCCATGAGATCATCCAAATTTTTCTTATTTCTGACGGCACGAGGATCAGATGATTATCATTAACAACAGATAAGAAAATTAAATGATCCTCTTACTTTAAACTAAATTAATCAAATCAAAATATCTTCCAATCTACTACAATACAATTCAAAGAAAGTTGATGTTATTTTCACTTCACCAAACCCCAGCATTGTATGTCATGGTGCGGCGGTTTATGCTTCCAAATGATTCTTTAATTGGATTTGTTTATATTTTCTTAACAGTGACTGAGCATTATCAAATAATGATCATGGTTTCAGTTGGGGACAAAACTAGATTTGGTATGGTTACATATCAATATTGATGGATTCAACTTATTTGACTAGATAGGTTTCAACTTCTTTTACTAATTAACTAAATTATTATTAAATGCTGTTGTTTTCCCAGATTTTGGGAAGTCATTTGCAAATTGGAAAATTGTGGTGATAAGCATATAGATATTTTTAAAAATAAAATTGATGCAATGCTAAATAATATTTCATATATATATATATATAGTAAACTAATAATTTTATATTAAATTATTTTATAATTAAATTATTATCAGAAAAATATCACTTATTTTATTATTAAAATTATTCCTTTCAAATAATTTCAATTTAAAAAAAATGATGTTACTAAATAAAATATTAATTTGGAAATTTTAAAAAAAATATTATTTTAATTCTTTATACAATTATTTATTAAAAATAATATTTAATTTTAATAAATTGTTATATTAAATTTTTGAGAGAGAAAATTCTTAAAACTATCCGTGAAATATCTAGAAAATAAAATATACATAAATTAAAAGATCGGATTGTGTTTAATAAAATACTTTCGAAGAATGATTGGGTTGAAATGATAGGGATTAATGCCAAAGGCAAGTTATGATAAAAGTTGACAGCCACCCCAAACAAAAAGCATCAACAACAATACACCACCTCATCAAATGTGACTCAAATCTTTTTCATCTTCAATTTAATATATTTGATTTGCATACAGCCAAGCAAAAGGAACTAAATAAAATTCCACCAAGCTAAATTTCAGATTAAAATTTTAATAATTTCTTTTCATAAGAAAAATAATAAAAATAAAAGTAGCAGTTCCAAACTGCAGTCCGGATGTTCAGCCCTGGGCTTGTGGAGCTACTGAACCTGATGATGATTTTGGGCCGGGCCGGATTCTTTGAATGAATTGGGCTGGTCAGGACTGTGTTAAAAAATGATGGGCCGCTGTAAACAAAGCCCAAAACGGTGGACCATCGAGTTTAAATAACAGGCCCAAAGATGTTCAGGCAGAAGAAGAAGAGGACTCTGGAGCAAGTCGTCTGGTTTACACATATCGAGAAAATCCAACCTCAACCACTGATTGGCTAATGAAACCTGACGTGGCAAACAAGTCATCAGCCACAACTGCATTATTATCTATCTCCCTCATCTCTTTCATTTCATCACAAACTCACTCTCCATGGCTCTGCACACAACCTCCCTACTTCCTTCTCCTGTCTCCACCTACAAAGAGGTAAAAGCTTTTCTCCTTTCTTTTTCTGGGTTTTATTTATCTGTTCCGGTTACTAATTACTCCCAATTCTCACTCCCCGCAGACTAAGTGTACTTCTCTTAAGGATCCAAGTTTCTTTGGAGCTTCTGTTTCATCCATCACTTCTTCAAATTTGGGCAAGCAGGTAATGTCACTAAGATACCAACTGCTTTAATCCCTGGATTGCATTATAAATAAACTGCTTTGAAGATTACATCATAAGGCTTTGGCGATGGCTGTGATTTAAACAGAGTTTCAGGAAGAAGGAACTACCTGTTTTAACCGTTAAGGCCCAGACAGCAGCCACTGCTCCTGCTGTCGACCAGGCGGCACCGGAAGGAAAGAAAACTCTGCGAAAAGGCACTGTCATAATCACTGGAGCCTCATCTGGACTAGGATTGGCCACGGCCAAAGCACTAGCTGAATCAGGGAAATGGCATGTTATCATGGCATGTAGGAATTTTCTCAAGGCGGAGAAGGCAGCTAGATCAGTTGGCATGTCTAAGGAGAATTATACAGTCATGCATCTGGACCTAGCTTCGTTTGAAAGCGTCAGGCAATTTGCTGACAACTTCCGTCTCTCTGGTAGGCCGCTTGACGTGCTTGTATGCAATGCTGCTGTCTACTTGCCCACAGCTAAGGAGCCCTCTTTCACAGCTGAAGGCTTTGAGCTCAGTGTTGGAACTAATCATCTAGGTCACTTTCTTCTCGCAAGGCTTCTGCTTGATGACTTGAAGCAATCTGATTATCCATCAAAGCGTCTTATTATTGTTGGATCCATTACAGGTACTGTTTACTTGCTGCTGCTAGCAATACCTTAATGTGGTACTGATATTCCAAGAGAACTGCTTGAACTGTGGATTTTCAAATGATTGGATTTCAGGAAATACAAATACCTTGGCTGGAAATGTTCCTCCAAAGGCTAATCTTGGCGATCTGAGAGGTCTTTCAGGAGGATTGAATGGACTGAACAGCTCGCCTATGATAGATGGAGGAGAATTTGATGGAGCCAAGGCTTATAAAGACAGCAAAGTCTGCAACATGCTTACAATGCAAGAATTCCACAGACGTTTTCATGAAGAGACGGGAATCACCTTCGCTTCTCTGTATCCTGGCTGCATTGCTACGACAGGGCTGTTTAGGGAGCACATACCTTTGTTCAGACTTCTTTTCCCACCCTTCCAGAAGTACATTACCAAAGGCTATGTTTCAGAAGAAGAAGCCGGGGAAAGACTGGCTCAGGTTAGTTAAGAAGCCACTTTTCACACACAACATAAACCGAATAAGCATTTGCTTACTACATCACTAACACTAAAGTAATGTAGGTGGTGAGTAATCGAAACCTGACCAAGTCAGGTGTCTATTGGAGTTGGAACAAGAACTCATCTTCGTTCGAGAACCAGTTGTCCAAAGAAGCCAGTGATGCTGAAAAGGCCAGAAAACTGTGGGAGGTCAGTGAGAAGCTTGTGGGTTTGGCCTAGACAAACGCCACGAGAATCTAGAATTCAGCATTTAATTCTTCAGGAAGATATATAATTGGATCTTGTGATCAAACAGTAACACCCCGAAATTTTTTTCTCATCTTGTAGCTTAAAAATTTTCCTCTTACAGACAGCAGTCTGAATGGGTAGCACAAAAAATGTTTACAGCTGCTTAGATAAGATGGCCCAATGTAAACTATTTCATCAGATATCAGATCAGAAGAGGCAGGATACCATTCAAAGTATGATAATATAGAATTATAAGTAATTTATAATAGTCACCAATAATTAACCTCGAAGTCAGATTACAATCGGTTTTATGAAATACAATCATTATCAACGTTATTATCCATAATCACTTTCTTTAACAATCCACAAAGGCATACAAATGAACACGTGATACATAGTTTTCCACTAACAAATATCGTGTTTTAGGCAAATGAAGTTATTCAAAAATCTACATGCTTGTCTGATCTCAATAGAAAAATAACTAAGCTCTCACATTTCTTTTAGACCGAAACCAAAAATAGCCCATGTACGTGTTATGCAAGTCAATAATTAAATGTATTTCACCCCTATGGTTTTGATGATGATCTACTGTTTTCTGGGACTAAATCTTCTGTTGTTACATCTAAGCAGCAGAATAAGGCAATTTTACTGTCCTTCTCATTGTAAGACAAGACCTTTGAGGATTTACCTTCAATGAGAGAGGAGTGGGAGAAACTGTTCCACCTCCTCATTTATCAGTTCTATACGCCAGGTCATGCAATTCTCATACACCAGGTCTTGCAATTCTCAGGGCAGCTACCATGGTCGAAACACCGGCAGTTCGAATGGAAGTCCAAATTCAGTTACTAAAATGGCGAGTCTCTTTATTCTGATCAAGTGACATCACCCTAATTTGATCTGGACAATGCAATAAAATTGATTAATTAGAAGCTCAGTTCTTATATCCTTATATGGGCAACCTTACACCAACAATAATATCTGTATTTGGAAAAGCAAGCACTTCTTTCTTTCTCAGGTTTATCCCAGTATTCCAGCAACAAGCATTCACATGTGAATGCAAAGACCAACCTTCCGGACGGTTCCCATGGCTGTCCTAGGTATACATATGAATTCCTTCCATCACCGGTGATCACGCACCTTCAATAGCATAACATGTAAATAAAGAAGAAGTAAAACCAACAAGATTACATGCTGGGATTCTCATTTTATAACATCTTGCATTGTAGATAATCTGTTAAAACAAGAGTAACAACAGACAAGAAGAAAGTGTATGATACAGAAAGCAGAAGAGAGACTGATCAACATTGGTTTAGTTTCTACATCATAAACAGAGTAGCCTCTATGGGAAAGTTGTGTTCTTGGATGAGAAGGGAGAAAAGTAAAAAAAACAAACCACTTTCATATGCCTATCCATTTTGGACTGACAATTTGAGAAAACAAAAACAAGCAATATTCATCATGTAAGAAATTTAACATAATAACAAGGACTAAATTGAGTCATGTACCCTAATGATACCCAACCAAAGCAGTACATCACAGGGCACCAGGTAAAAAGAAATAATAAAAATAAATTCACTACCCAAACGACTACCTGAAAGTCCATGTTTCATGCAGTCAGAGCAATAGTAAATAATCAAGTTTTTGAGGTTTTGAACAAGATGAGTCTTAGAAACAAGCATAGAGCCAATTCTATTGCTCCATAGCGATAGCCAACAGTCTATGCCAAAAATTTGTGTCAAAAATTTGTGTTTTTAAAAAATAATTAGTTAAGATAGATACCTCTATGAATCTGGAACGAGTTAAATAGTTAAAAATAAATAAAATACATAATATAGTTTAGATTGAATAAATAAAAGGATTAGAAACATAACGATCAACCAAATACCTTAAAAATACATAGTAGTCAGTTGTCTCCGAGATGATTTCCGACTTTGTGCAGTTATAAAACCCTGAGATTTACAATGGATATGACAATGCTACAAGAGAGCAGTACTGTTTGCCAAAGATGAAGTCCACCATGCTTCCTTCAATGTAACAACCTTTCAGATTTGACAATAAGGTGAACTCCTGTGAGAACAATCTTTCAAAAAGTAATTGCTTCAGAATTTGTGGGTACAGATACAACTAAAGTGTCCATAGGTCTATAACACGAAAACTGAATCATACTCATCTCACAGAATCAGATACAAGCCCCAGATTGATTCGGGGCAGCAATGAATTTCCTCCAAAGCAATTCCATCTCTGAACATTTTGTTCATATCTTGCAAACTTTTATCAGCAAGCATAATAAGTCAAACCTCTTATAAAACATACAATAATATTTTATCAAATGAGAATTTCATTTCATTTGTCAAATTGTTTCTCCACTAATGTAAGAAATTTTCACTAGGTAGGATAAACATGTATGCAAACTAATTGAGAACATCTCATGTCTATCTGCTACATCTCCCAAAGCTCCATCAGGTAAATTCAGAAGGCAGACAACTGTAAAAGTGCATTAAACTTGGAATGCAATATGCTCTCATAATACCTATGATGTGTCTCAAATTGACAGATAGGTAATGAGTTTATTCTCCAGAAGCACGACTGCATTAATAAATTGCAAAGTAAAATAACAAAACTTTTTAAGAAGCCAAAGCCACAAGTTTCACTCGAATGTTGTGGCAATACAACATTGCAGAGTACAAATGACAATGTGTTCATGGATCATAATAAATTGGGTAACCTTATAAGACCTTGATGAGAGGATCAAGAAGTTGAGCTAAAGGTAACAGTCATTTTGGTACTGCTTTCAGAAGCAATAAGAGCCTAGCGAAATTCACGAATATGCCATATTTGACATCTTAAAGGTGGGAAATTCATAGCTAGATGTTTTACTTTTTTTTTCCCACCATACCTTCATTCCACATTGACAATAATAAGGTGGACAATTTATAATCAAACCAAGCTTAACAATGTAGGAAAAGGCTCAAGTTAATCAAATATCCACAAAGAACACAGATTACTTCAGCTGATTCATATAATCCACCCGTAAAAACAAGCAATTTCGACTACAACAATATAAGAATCATTAAATTGAGGGAAATCTATCCATCCAAGAGTTCATTCATAAAAGACATAAATATGCTATATATTTTCTACGAACAATTACCAAACAAATTGCAACAGGAATGAGCCAGATTGACATAAAAATATAAGAATAGACCGAGCTTCTTTTCTGTATCGGTTGTCAAATGCTGGCTTAGCATCAGTATACGATGCAGCAAATGAGATGAAAGAGAAACACATTGAAGCATAATGACTTTTATGAATGAACTCTTGGATGGATAGATTTCCCTCAATTTAATGATTCTTATATTGTTGTAGTCGAAATTGCTTGTTTTTACGGGTGGATTATATGAATCAGCTGAAGTAATCTGTGTTCTTTGTGGATATTTGATTAACAATGTAGGAAAAGGCTCAAGTTAATCAAATATCCACAAAGAACACAGATTACTTCAGCTGATTCATATAATCCACCCGTAAAAACAAGCAATTTCGACTACAACAATATAAGAATCATTAAATTGAGGGAAATCTATCCATCCAAGAGTTCATTCATAAAAGACATAAATATGCTATATATTTTCTACGAACAATTACCAAACAAATTGCAACAGGAATGAGCCAGATTGACATAAAAATATAAGAATAGACCGAGCTTCTTTTCTGTATCGGTTGTCAAATGCTGGCTTAGCATCAGTATACGATGCAGCAAATGAGATGAAAGAGAAACACATTGAAGCATAATGACTGCTTGAAAGAGAAAAGGTAACCTCCCATGTCATCCCACTGTTAAGTAAACAATGTGAAGAATGAATGAGAAAAGTTTAGCAAGCTATATCATGAAAGACACAGCAGATGCATATAGTGTTTTGCTCATACCACTGTTTGTGCTTGATCTACTACTACCAGGTGCATGATAAAGAAGAGTAGAAGGAGCACACAGATCAATATAAGCAAAAATCAATAAGGCAAGACACCACCGAAGATGAAAACTTGAGAACCAAGCAAAATGAGTTGAAAGCGCGAGGCACTTCCAGGCTTCCAGGCATCAGCTGCAGCAGCATAGATTTGTCATGTACTGTAGATTGCATGACACCAATATAGGCATTACTAGGCACATAACGTACAAATAGCAAACAAAAATAAAAATGGCGGAAGGAAAGGAAGAAGAAATTTCAATTACCTCAGAAAGAAAAGTAGTAACTAGAAAGATAAGCTAATGAGAAGTCCATATAAGAACCCTTTGCTGCTCGGTGCGAGCATCTGTTGGAATCATTGAGAGTAGACAAGCTGAAACGGTTACACTAAAAGTTTTCAACCAATGCCTTGTAAATAGATGTCGTGCACCCAACAACATACAAAATAACCCGTCCTAATAAATTCCAAATCAGCTGAACAAAAGATAAATGTCAACACATAAACATATGCTCTAAAGAAGATTAGGCAGTATATCCATCCTGGGGAGATGAGGCACTCCACAATAGTTTCAAACATCATCCAGGGTCTTAAATTACAGATTAGAACAAATGTATGATTACGAGTAATTTCTACAGCCCAAGTAAAGCAAAACAAAAATGATTACAAGTAACAATTGACTAATTCAGAATTATCCCAGCATTTGAAAAAGCCTGCACTGTCAGCTGCAACAAATCTCTTCTAACTGTAACCAAAGCTCACACTCCGGGCCAAAATGTCCAAATACCTATTCTTTGCCATTTTCCGCAGCACTCTCTTCCTTGCCAAGGGCAACAGCAACTTTCTTCAAGATTGCTTCAGTTGGCTGGTGAGAGTTCTCAATAGCCTTAGCAATAGCTTGCCATACCTCACCATGTTTAGGCTCGGCAGCAATGCATTTGTTTACAACTTCCTTCTGTTGCTCCTCAGAGCCATGTTGCAGCTCAAACTTGTAAAACATAGCCCAGAAATCTCCAATGTCTGGAGCAAGGGTCACTGCCCTGGTAAGCCAGTTCCTAGCTTTGTCAACCTTCCTTTCATGCCAGAATAGCTTGGCAATTGCAGCAATGACATGAGGATTCTGCTCATCCTTCTTGAGAGCATCCGAACTCTTACTTTTGCGTTGAGGGCGTGGAGCCATCTCGATTGACGTTGCCAATAGTATCCCACTATTAGGACATTCCTGCAGTGCCTTCGCCAACAAAATATCAGCTTCCTTTTTCTTCCCATGCCTACATTCAGCTCGAACAGCAGCAAGCCAAAGTTCAGCATTACGTGGATTCTTCTTTCTTGCCATAGTGAGCACTGCCCGAGCTTTACTCAATCCATTCATCCTCTCCTCCAACTTAGCAAGTGAAAGCCAGAGAGGAATACACTGATGACAGTGTCCAAGACCCAGCTGATAAGCTTCTTTTGCTTGTTCCATATGATCAAGCCTCTCTTCCAGCTGCCCAAGCATCAACCACAACTTGAAAAACGATGGGAATTTCTTTAACCCTTCATCAAGCAGCCTCCTCTCCTCTTCCGTGTTACCCAATTCCCTTTCCACAATTGCAGATTTCATCCAAACTCTCTCCGTTCCACCCCTATCTCTTGCCTTGGCTAGAAGCATTCTTGCTCTCTCGGGCTCATGGTTCTCAAATTCAAGTTTGAAAGCTGCAAGCCAAATTTCCTCTGAGTTAGGTATAGCTGCATAAGCTTCCTGAAGAATCGCTCGAGCAGCAGGTACATCCCCTGCAAGCCACTTCTCTTTGGCGCCCATAAGCCAAAGAACCTCTGCTTGAGGGCAGTAAGTCACAGCTCTTCTCAATAAAGCGTCAAGACTCTCCCTGGTCCCATGTCTCTTCTCAAGTTGTGCAGCTTTAATCCAAATGCTCTTCTTAGTGAAAAACACAGTGAGAGCATGAGCATAAATAGCTCTTGCAGTCTCAACATGAGAACTCTTTAAACACTCCTCAGCATCTGCCACCCAGGTCCTTTTCCTATCCTCTTCCTCCACACCAATACCAATTGTACTCGATATAATTGCTCGACAAGTCTCTACAGACCCAGCTTTCTCAGCTGCTTCGGCTTCTTTCAACCATGCCTCCCTATCTATAACTACTTCTTCTCTCTGCAATGCTCTAACACCTCTCTCAATAATTTTTCCCACCATTGTTGTATTCCCATTAGCTTCCTCCAACTTAGCAGCTGTTATCCAAATGGATGGATCCTTGGGCAACTTTTGCCTAGCACTATTAAGCACTTTTTTGGCATTCTCGTAAGTCTCCAACTTAGCTAGGGCCACCCACAAATCAACCTGCAAAGGACAACACTCCACTGCTCTATGTAACAACACCCTAGCATCATCTGGAGTTGCAATATCAACAAGAGCCTTCCACAACCTAACTGAATCAGGTATACTCTCCAACCCTTTCCTTAAAACCCTCCCTTTATTTACATTATCATGCTCTAACTTTGCTGCCTGCAGCCACAGCTTCACAGAATTTGGTATCATCTTCACTCCCATAGCAATGACAGCTTTTGCCTCATCAGGACTAGCAAGTCTGCATGCCTCAATCCAAACATCCTCATTCCTGGGACACTCTTCGCAGCCCTTAGTTATCAACTCTCTAGCAGTGGCAATCTTCCCCGCCACTTCCTCCAACCTTGCAGCTGCAATCCAACCAGGTGGGTGTTTCGGATTTGTCTGAATCACACTCTTCAGCAACAACCTAGCCTTTTTTATATCTGAAATCTCAGCATCACTAGTAATCTTCATACTCTTCAAATCAGTCAAATAGCCCTTGGGATCCACCACAGTCAGCCCTGATACAGAATCAGAAAGACGATCCAGCTTCAGTGACAACACTGTCCCTCTCCCTTCACCAACAGCAGTTAAATCTGTAACAGGGGTTTGACCCCACGGAGTCTCCGTCCCACCGGCAGACCTACTCTTGGGATCCAATGCCGTCACGTGTTCTTGCTCCTGTCTGGCTTTCTCCAACAATGTATCAGGAACAGGCACAAAACTCTCAAACTTTTTCTTCTTATTCCTCAACGAATAGTCTCCTATCTCGGGGATGCTATCCCACTCTGCCGCAGATACAGTGTATAATTTTCTCTTCAAATCAGCGAATTGCTCCGTGATTTTGGGATTCGAAGCACGGTACTTCTCAATTTCCTGCTTCAACCGGGCTTCTCTTCTATCTTTCCGCCTAGAGTCCATTCTCTTATCAATAGCTTCCCAGACAGCGTCGGCCTCTTTGTCATCCTCATCGTACTCTGAATTGGCGAACAACCCGACGTCGTTGCCTTCAAATTCGTCAAACTTTTGATTCTCATCATAACCCTTCTCATCTCCATCTTCTTCGTCTTCTTCTTCTCCAGGTTTTCCTCTCCCTCTTCCAGCCCCAACCGCACCTGCCGCGCCGCCAATGGTAGTGGCTGAGCGATCGGGCAGGTCAGGCGCTGCACGGGCCGGTCCAATATCAGAACGTGTGGTGAATCCAGTGGCTCCACGACCAAGACCTGCAACGTAATTGGGAGGCGGCTTGGAATTGAGAAAATCGAGGCGAGGCTTGGCGGGAGGTGGAGGAGGGGCTCCTGTAGTGCCGCCGCGAAGGGGTACATGGAGGGTTAGGGTTGAGTAGGGGGTGATACCGACATCGGAAAGTAGTGTCGAATCGCTGTGGGATGGAATTAGAAGATGCTGGAGATCTATCGGGATATTGGTTAGTTGATGGAGAGCTCGCTTTAGAGAAAGAAGAGTAGTGTATTTAGTATTAACGTCAATGAAAAAAGTTTCGGAAGATGGCGATGTAACGAACACCATGATCGATTTCCGGAGGGTTCGTGAAGTTAGGGATTTGAAAAGAGGGACCTTTATTAGATTAGAAGTGAAGGCGGTGAGATCTGGGCTGACCAAGTTGGGCTCCAGCCCATGATAATGGTAGAATAACATTCATGGGCTTAGCAAACCTGGTTTATCGCTGAAGTAGAGTGGATCTGTTAGTTTGCAATTATACCTTGTTTTTTATTTACTTTTCAAATGATCACACCTAACTCCTTATGTGCAAGTTCCATACATGAGATCATACAAACTATAATTTAAGTAATTAAATAAATAAATCAAATATATAAGCTAGAGAAGAGAGCTAACTAGATCATATAAACGGAAGATTCCAAATTTGGCAACAATTACTTCTCTTTTTACATGTTTGTCACGTAGTTATTACAATGAGTTTTTTTTTTTTTTTTGGTTACAAGTTTGAATTGTCTCATCGTATAAAGGAATTGGTGATTTTTTTTAAAGAATATTCGCTTATTCTAAATGATGTTGTTCCACCTTCAGTGAATATAATGTTAAATTTGGTGGAAAATATTTTAACGGATAGAAATTATAATTTTAACCATATGAGTGTGAATATTTTAAGGTTAATTTTTTATTTAATTATGTCCTGAATGTTTGCAGTAGCTGTTTCATGGTGCTCCATAAATGTTTTCAAATATTTCACTTTTAATTCATAAATTTGAAAGTATAAAATTCACATGTATAATCGTATTGGTTCTATATCAGAGAAGTGGATTGATAGTTAGGTGATTTTTTTTTTTTTTAGAGTTTATAAAATATGTTGCTAACAACGATATTATTTACCGTAATTTTATAAGGATAAAAATTTTAAATAATATCCATAGATCTCTTCCAAAATTTAAAATAATTAAGGAAAAACAATGAAAGGGTTCAGTTGTTAAGTTCTATTATCAATATCTTCTACCATTTATTTTAATGTGGCATTACAGAATTTTTTTTTAACTCATATTTTCTCTCAATAGATGAGAGACCAAGAGAAATTAAGGGTCAAAGAGTTTGAAGGTAAGTGGAAAAAAGTTATAGAAATTAAAATGTTGATCAAGTTGACCAGTTGGTTGAGAATGATGGTTGTGAGGGGTATATTCATAAATAGTTGCTTATGAAATTTATATATAAAAAAAAAAAAAAAAAAAAAACATATTGGAGGGGTTGTTTCAACCCGTATTCTACTTTTAAAAAATATATTTTTTTTAAATTTTTTTTAAATGGATTTTTTATTATAAACTTATTTTTAAAAATATATAAAAATAAATTTTAAAAAATTGGTTTTTATTCTAATTTTTAAAATATTTTTAAAATTTTCCAATTTTACGGTTGAATGACTTATATAGTAAAAATCAATATTTAATTTTATAAACTTTTTAAAACTAACATAGTAATTTTTTATTGTCTAAAAAACAAAATCTCTCTTCTTTTCAACAATTGCTTTTGCAATTTCATTTTTGTTCTAACCTATACGTTTCTCCATTCAAGGTTGTGCAAGGTGGTCAACCATCGAAATTCTTTCGCCTTTGAAACCTTTCTTGGATTGTTTAACTGATTCCTATCAACTTATTTCAGATTGGACAAATAATAAAACTTATTTATTGAATACTTATGTTTTTAACTATCGAAGATTGGGATTTACATCTATTATCAACCAATATTTTTGTACTGAATAATTATTATATTATATTAAGATGTGATATGCTGCACTATTAGAGTATTTTCAATGTAGTAGATGAATTGTATTTTTAAATTGACACGTGAGTGAAAAATTAAATTTTACTCTCCAATATATTAATTGTAATTGGTTATCTACATGATGTGGCGAGAAAAAAATCCACAATGTGAAGTTGAATATGAAATTTCAGATATTCTATTTCACGGCCAAATTAGCAGAAACAGTTACATTTCATTGTTTATCTCTTTACATGTTTTTTAATTTATTTTTTTTTTTAAAAAAATTATACAATCCATGACAACATTGGAGATGAATTCTTTTTTAATTTTAAAATCATCTACAATTAAAATTCATATTTAATTTTATCGGCAACAATCTATTTTTACATCGGAGATGTTAGGCACTTACAACTTAACTGCAGTGTATTGCAACCAATTACTCATATGCGGTATATTTCTCTTTAAATATATATATATATTTTTTTCTAAACCTCTTCTTAAGCATTTTGAAATTTAATTATTTATTTATTATTATTTTTTATATTTACATCGAATTTTAAGGCTTAAAAAGACTTCTATTACAAGTTGAAATAGAATAACTCTACTTATTCCTATTAAATTACTTATATTTAAATATTATTTATTATAATTTTTAAATAAAATTAAAAATAATTTTTTAAATTAAATTAAATTATATTTTATAATTAAAATATTAAATTAATAATAAAATAATTTTCACGAATATTTTATAATTAATGTTGAAACTCTAACAGTTCTGATAGAATTTTGGTAATCTTTATTGAAACCCTAGTAACATTTCGATAACCTTTACTGAAGCCCCACCAACACGAGAGATCTCAGCATTGCAAGAATCCCGTAGAATTTAGGCCATGCAAATATATATAATTATTCAGTTACTTTCATTTCTTTTGATTGGTCAGGTTGGCCATGCAAGAATCCCGTGCAATTTAGGCCATGTCAATTCAGAATTTAATTATGACCAGGGTTTCATCACTTGCAAATGCAACCAATGAACAGAACCACTTGGTTAAATCATTTAACCACATGGATCTCAGATTTCTCCACAATATTAGAGCATCTCCAATGCTCTCGTGAAGCTCACGTGAATTGGAATATATATGTCATTACAAATAAAAATTATTAATAGTGTAGTGGTACTTAAATTTAAGAAAGACATGACAATTTTTAATTGGTTCTGTAATGCTTCTTTTATCTAAAGATAAAATCTGTTTAAATATTTTAATTTAATTGGATAAAACATAAATAATATAAAATAATAGTGACTTGGCTGGGATAAATACCCCTACAAATTCTATTGGACAATGTTTATACCACGTCAACTTCACATCTATTGTTCAAATAATCGTTTCACGCCTTTTAAAAATCTAACATCACTTTACAAACCAGAAAATGAACGCCCGCGGAGATGCTCTTAGTCAAATACCAAACAAGTCAAAAATAACAGCTTGATTGTAAGAACAATAAGAACTTCAGTTCTAGTGTCTTCTGGGTAATACAAGCAAAGAAGAATCAAATTTCCACCGTGGTTTTGTAACTTTAGCTACTGGTTTATCCACCTGAAAACCAGCTCAGAGAGTGAGCGAGTTGCAGATCCTTCTTCAGCCACTGCCATACCCGCAGCCTCCTTCAGTTTCTTCATTCGCTCACGTATCTTGTTTCCTTCTTCAGTCTCGAACAACCCCTTTAAAGCATTTGCAATCTCCTCTCTTCCAATCAAGCCATTTTGCTCACCTTTTGGTCTAATTGCCACCTTCAAATCCTCCGTTAGCATCACAGCATTTAACTTCTGCTCCGCAAACAGAGGCCAGACAATCATAGGTACACCACTAACAACACTCTCCACAATCGAATTCCAACCACAATGAGTCAAAAACCCACCCGTGGATCCATGCCTCAGAATCTCAACTTGTGGTGACCAAGAATCAACCACCAAACCTCGACTTCTCGTCCTGTCAATGAACCCTTGAGGTAAATAATCAAAAGGGTTTTTATTGCTCCGGAAGCTGAAATATGAACCGCTAGCAGACTTATCATCCGGACTTTTCACAACCCATAAGAACTTTTGCTCAGACATCTCCAAACCTAAAGCCAATTCATGTAATTGTTCACGAGACAGAGTTCCACCACTCCCAAATGAGACAAACAGAACAGAACCGCTTGACTTATCATCTAACCATTTAAGACAATCATTAGATTCGAGTCCTTCAAATCCACTGTCAGACCTCACAATGGGTCCAATCGGATACAGAGGAGGTTTATCCAATCCTTGTTTCAGAGTTTCGAGTACTCCTTCGAAGCCAACAAAGCTATTGACAATAATCCCATCAGCTATAACAAACCGTTGCGCGTTATGAAGAAAGTATTTATAAGCATCGTTTGTACGGTCTTGAATAGGATCCGGCAAATCCGAAGGACGCAACAAAACATTAAAGCCTGGAATACGAACTGGGTCAGTCAAATCCCTAAACTCACCGGCAACACTCTGATTCAGTCTCGGCAAGTCGAGCAAAAACGACAATTGCAAAGCAGATGAAGTGAAGAACAGATACGGAGGTATGTTGAATTCTCTGGCGATGTCAAAGGCATCGGTGCCGAAATGGTCGGTGAGCAGAGCAACGACTTTGGAAGTTGCGATGAGTGAGTGGAGGGTTTGGCGGATGAAGGGAACAGAGCGAGTGGTTGCGAGGGTAAGTTTGGTCTGGATTCTGGTGTCGTCGGGTAAATCTTGGAAGGAGACTGGAGGGAGAAGAGTGTAGGTGATTTGTTGGGGAAGATTTTGGAACGCTGATTGCAGGGATTCGGAGACTATGAAGGCGACCGATAAGTTATAGCGGTGAACGATTTTCTTAGCGAACTGGAGGAGTGGGATGAGATGACCCATACCTGGACTAGGTATCATCACTACACGAGGGTTTTGAATTGGATCCATGGTTGGTATTTTTCAGTCAAGTCAACGTCGTAGGGAAGATGGAATCCGGTGGATTTCACGAGACTGTTGTCTACAGTTATCCTGCATTTAGTAAACAAATACGTAAAAGACAATTTTTGAGAGCCCGTGCACATGTCATTCCTAAAACATTTTGTTTAATTTTATTTTCTGTAGTAATTTCATTAATTAAAATTATAAGTTACCGCACTTCTCATTTCCTAATGGAATTCGATGATTTAACTCTTTTGTTTTATTAATATTACTCCCCCATATTTTATTTATACAAAAAACTAATTCTTCATGGAATGAAGAAAAATATTACTTCCGTCCCACTAATATTGCGCCACCTACTCATTTGCTAATATATAATTTCTACAATAAATAATTTAAATTATATACGACTAAAAATTATAATAATTTTATATTTAAAAAGTAAAGAATAAAATAAGATTTCATTAAACTATATATTTTTTTATATATAAATCACAATATATAAAATAAGATCAGTTGATTAATAGTATACGAAACCCTAATATTCCAAGTATTATGGGACGGAAAGAGTAGTTAGTTTTCAATATTACTTTTTATTAATCTATTCTTAATAGTCTGTAAAATAATTTTCTATTTGGGTAGGAAAAATTTATCTTTTAAGTGTTTTATTTATATAAAAATATTTATTTTTAAAAGAAAATTTTATGTTTAAAATATCAAATTATCCCCCTAATTTTATTTTATTATTTAATTATTAATTAATATTATTATTATAATACTTTGATATCACTCTTTTTATGTAAATGTTAATATTTGTTCTCATCACATATAGATTTAAAATTTGTGTATATAATCAATATTATTACCTTAAGTTTGAATTTATCAATCTCTAAGTGTAAACAGGAGAAGATCATTAATAATAATAATAATAATAATAATAATAATAATAATAATAATAATAATAATAATAATAATAATAATAATTAGTGAGTAGTCTATAATAAGTGGTGTTGAATAAGGAGGGCAAATAGACTATTTCAACATTGTTGAACCACTACAAATTCTCTAGAAATCGTATAAGGAGGATAAAGGTATAGAAGCCAACCTATGAGCTACTCCATTGACACGTTATGGGATGGAGTAACAATTTGAGAGGTTTATAAGATTACAAAGAGTCTTTACATCAACTTCATTACAAATAGGTCTAAAATTGTTGATACAAGAGATGACATTGGTTGCATCCACCTCTGCTGATTGAAAATGGAAATTAAGATCGATAGCATCTAAGACCTTCTTTGAGAGATAAGAGTTCACCTAGATGAGGAGACATAATTCCAGGCCAGCGATATGAATGAGCTGCTGCAATCTTATTGTGATGATAAGGCCAATTCCAACCCTTATACCTTATCTCATATATAGGGTAGAAAAATTACAAATTTGAAATCCAACCCACATACCCCATTTCTGATTTTGAGAAAATATAGGGTGTTTGCACACAAGTCCCTCACTATTAATAGTGTTCTACTTTCCTCCACGCCCTATTGGACCTATTTGCAATTTTATAAAATTATATTTACATTTGTATCCTTTTAACCATATATTTGATAGTTATAAAGTATTAATTATAAATTAACATTAATTATATGACATTTAAAATATCAAAATTTAAATTACTAAAATTTTTAATTTTAAAATATTTAAATTAATTATTCTTAATGATAATAATAATTTAATGTAAAAATTTAAATAATAACACTAAATAATAATAAAATAACTAATGATAAATTAAAATCTACATAAAGTAGCTTGTACATGAATTAAATTTATAAAAAGTGTGATCGATATAATAATTCAGAAAATTAAATAGAAGGATATCTACTTTTAGTATTTACGTTTATTATGATAATGGAATCGTTATTTATCGTGTTACTAAAATTATATTCCTACTTTTGTGTTTTATGTTATTTTAATTCGAATTTATTTATTAATGAATATAAAAAATAAACTATTTAATTATGTTAATAATATTATTAATTTAAGTAATTATTTATTTATTAAATTTTAATAATATTATAAATTTAATTTACATTTATTACTACACCACACCATCTATCATTATTAATCTTTCACATTAATAATGAATTCAAAATTTAACCACAAAAAATAAAATAATTATAATTTGACCCGAAAATAAATATAGGGTATGGATAGGGTTGGAATGAAAATCAGGATAGAGTGATAGGGTATGTCTTATATTTGAGATAGGGTAGGGGTGTGGGTTGGAGATGGTCTAATAACACCAATAAAAGAGAGACTTTCCTTAACAGCTACATCAGTGTTAAGTTTTAACTTCTATGGACCGGGTGATTTCCAATCTTGCAACTGAGGGGTTGTAATCTTAGCACATGCTTAAGGATAGAAGCAGAGTGTGTCCTCTGGAATTCAGTCAGCTTAGACTTAGCCCAAGAGCATACATCATTAATCTTCGTCTTTTTAGAACCATGTATGATGCAATTCCTGTTGTTCCATATACCCCGGAATATCATACATACGGGCTCTACCAATTATGTTTTTGTTTGTTTTAGTAAGAAGATCATCCAACATGATATTTATGAAAAAGGCATTTTGATTCTTAAGTATAATCCTGTCTAGACCAGATTCAACCAAATGTTTGTTAGCAAGACATCTCCATAAGGCATGGGTAATGACTTCAATTGAGGTAATGACTTCAATTGAGGTATCACATAGCTGACATCTTACATTGCTAGAGATACCTATTAAACAACATTTTCAATTAGAGGTTAGTGTTTTAAGGAGTTTTAGAATTTTGACCAAAATCAAACCTCTACATTTTTTAAAGTAGCTAGTTTAATTAATAGCAACTTAATTAGCTGACTGGATCCAAAACACCAATTTCTAAAACGCTGATAGTATGAGCGTTTGAGAGGTTTTAAAATTAGAAGTTTGTTAAAAAGACCAAATTACCTCACTTTTATTTAGAATTATATTATTTATATGTTAATAAAATAATTGAAATGTATATAATAATATTTAATACTTTTAGTAATATTTTTTATTATAATATTTTTTTACTACTGTAATAAGTATATTATTTTAATTAATAATTAATATAAAATAGTAAATACTATTAAAATTATTACTTATTAGTATTATTAGTAAATATTAAAATATTTAACCCATTGTATTATCTATTTTAAACTATAAAATATACCTTGTGAAAATTTAAAAAAGTAATTCTTTTAACATGTTTTTTTTTTTACATTATTTTATAATTGAATCCGTTAATAATAATATTATTAAATAACTAATTACCAAACATTATATCATCAATTCACTGACCACTAACAGATGGTAACACTAGTTGAATCCGTCAATCACTAACAGTTAATTGTGAAAGAGACCCTATAAATCATAGAGACAAACATACCTTTTAAAAGTCACCGGAGTTTTGACCGAAAAAATTCTAATAAACTTAGATAAAAAAAACTACTAAAGATTTTTACCCTTAAAATAAAACTCGTTTAAAAACATAAACAAACATGTTATTTTTAATTGTTTTAGTTTAAATTTTAATTCCTAATTTCTTCCATCAACTGTGAATAAAAATTAACAATCTTTTATTTGGATCTAACTATTCTAAATTATAGACTAAATACAAACTATCGATGAAAACCCACCTAGCATTAATTTGACCGTGTAGAATTCTCCACCTTGTTAGATCCGTCGATCAAATAATCAATTTTGTGTATAAGCCGTAATAATCAAATGTTACACTAATACATATAATAGAATTCAAATTGATTGATTACAAACCGCCGAACTATCTTAAAATGACTTGTGAATAAGAATTTACTAACGAGTCGATCGTGGAACATGTGGTTGATAACTATCAATACCGATTACTGGTGTTGATACTGACTGAGCATCAGATCATGAATATGTCTCCAGACTACATACAGGTAGAAATGGGCATGGGTCTGGGACCCGACCCGGACCCGGTGAGACCCGGCTCTATTTTAAGGGTTTGGATCTAATTTTTTTTTTTTACTCTAAGGGTCCGGGTAGGGTTCAAAAATAATTTAATGGGTATGGGTCTGGGTATTTTTAAATCCTATCTTAGACCCTTTGGACTTTTTATTTTTATTTTTATATTATGGGTTGTAAAGTTTATTTATTTTATTTTATCTAATTATTTATTTATTTATTTTTATTTTTGTGAATGATGCATATCATTATTGTTTTTTTTCTTTTTAAAATTTTATTTCTAATTATTTAATTATATAATCAAGAATTATATACTCTTAGTATATTGAGAGTCTCAAAATCGTCACTATATCTACCCATACAACTAAGAAAAAAAAAAGTCAACCGGTCATAGGAACATTGTATCTAAAAATATATGGAGTTGTCCAAATTATACACTATTACTATATAAGATTTTTACAAAATTATACATGATTTTATATACATTTTTGTTTTGATATATTATTGTTTAAAATTAAGTTGATTTTGTTTTTAAATAATATTTGAAATAATAAATAAAAATAGTTTGGAATAAAAATATAAATAGTGAAAGATTTCATTAATTTTGCTAGGATAAATTATGTTGTACTTTTTATGAGAATATAATTTATGATGAATTTTGATTAGGATTTATCTTCCTCTTTACTAAATATTTCAACTATAAAATTATTATTAAAACTCATTCCATAATTTTTTTATAAATTGTAAATTGAAATTTTCTATTTTTTAAAATAAAATTCATTTGTAAATTTAAAAATAACAATAACCCAATATAATTTAATAAAATTTTAAAAACTTCAAAATTCAAAACTTTCTAATTTAATAAAAGACACTAAATATGTTTAGAATTCTTTCCACATTTTAGGTCAATTCAACTGATCACTTTTCAAGAAAATAAAATTTGTATTTTAATACAAATAAAAAAATAATTAATTAATTAATTTAATTTAATAAATAGCAGTAGAAGGGAATCAAAATATGGTTCTATATATACTGGCACAAAACATGGTCATGTTTCCTTGCTTACAACTGCAGCCAACGTCACATTTGTCTTGAAAATTATTATATGGTGTAGTCGTTCATTTTTCTTCTTTGGTGTGGTACATTCTCAAGGGTCTGAGTCTGGGTCCAGACCCAGACCCGATCTGGACCCTAAGGTTCGAGTCCGGATCTAGATTCAAGGACCCCATAGATTTTGGGTCCGGGTCTAGACCCTAATCTGATATTAGGGTCCGGATTTGGGTCGGGTCTAAACCCTACCCGGACCCTAAAATGGCCATTCCTACATACAGGTGTTGCATACACGGTTAAATTGTCGGTGCAAAAGAGGCTAAAATATTAACCCCGCAAGGAATTACTATTCAACATTTACATCTACAATTTTTACCCCACATTAAGTTACTACTATAGTTTGTGTAACAAGTTCTAATGAGATGTTTGGCCACAGTTAACGACAGAACACTGATTTCTGACCAACTATGTTACCTGATTTACACGCCTAATTTTTCAGTGGGTTAATTTGCTGCCAAATTTGACCTAGTTATTAGGTTCCAAAGTTTCAAGCCTCAACTTACAAAGTCTATGCAATAATTCTCCGCTTTGAAAATATCCTAGATTTTTCTAATATATTGAACTTGGAATATTTACTACAGTTTAATCTCTGAATTAGTTCTTGATATGGAAGTCAAAAACAGGTTGTGAGATAATTTTGTTGAAGTATTCAAAAAGGAAAAAACCCAAATAAAAAGGAAAAGTAACATGTTGAATCAAATGAGTTAGAATAGTTGGGAGATAAATTGTATTCTTTTTGGCGAAGAAGTGAACAGCTGTGCCTATGATCTAACCTTGAAAGCACTGTTGTACCTTGATTAGCTTATTTAAAGTAAAAGGTCAACACCAATGGATGTTAACATATATTTACATGTAAAACCTTGAATAGCAGAAAAATCCTGATTGCTTGCCTGATAAAAAAGAAAAAAACAAAAGAGGACCCCACTTCCTCAAGTCATGTCTTCTTTTTCTGTTTTAGATCTAAAGTTAGAATTCTTGGCTTAATTTTTGGGTTCACATAGACCAGAAGGCTCAAAAAAACCAAAGTGGAAGCCAAAGCACACCATCTGGTTCTACCTGGGTTTGGTTGTGTCTGAAATATAAAATAACACAAGGAAGGTGAGAGATGGGTTTGGTGGGTGTCCAAGAAAATGGGAGTGGAGAAATGGGGGTGTCTATGGGAAGGAAGAACAAGTACAGGAGGATGGATTCTGAGCTCACAGAGGATGATGAATATGCTATTGAGGATAGAAAGAGAAGCACCAGAAAGTATGTTATTGCTTGTGCTGTGTTTGCATCTCTCAACAATGTTCTTCTTGGTTATGGTAAGTTTATGTCTATGTCTATGGTGATATGTTGCTAGTATTTGATTCCCTTGTTGTTGATGATGATGTTGTTCAATGTGTGTGAGTAGACCACCAGTTTAGTTAATTCAGGGCATAATGTTAAGATAGTCAGTTGCCAAATTTTGCCAATTTTGTGTTTGGTGATAGAAACAAAGTTAATCTCTCAGGCAACCAATTGTTGTGTTGTGCCTTTTTTCTGTGTAATTCAGACTGTAAAAGATTCAATTTTGTCTATCATAGGGGAATTGTATATTTGATTGCTAGGGTATATTTTTAGTTAGAATTCTAATCTTTTCAGTTTTCAGTGTATTTGTATGAGATATTGGCTTTAATGTTACATGTGTACATTAACATTAACATAGAGAACTTGGCCTTGTTGCAAGCATGTATCCCTTCATGGTCTTCTAATTCCTATCATTAGAAGAACTTGTACACATGATAGTCTGTGGTGTTGATAAATGTTTTTGGGAAAATGTAGCTATGTAATTTACAATATATCTTTGCATTTGTTGACATCAACATTATCAGGAGTCTTTACAATTCAAGTTCTTCATGATATTCATGTCACAATTGATTAAAATCTCTGAAACTGGAATTCTTTTGCTGTTTGATTTATTTTATGCTTTCTTCTGGTACTTTCCTACTTGTATAGAAGGTGTTTTGAATAAAATGAGATTGTAATGAGAAACTGAATGTGCTTATTGGACAGACGTGGGTGTCATGAGTGGAGCTATCCTATTCATTCAGGAAGATCTGAACATAACTGAGGTTCAGGTAGAAGTTCTTGTTGGAATCCTGAGCATTGTCTCCCTATTGGGTAGTTTGCTAGGCGGGAAAGTATCAGATGTTCTTGGTAGAAAATGGACAATGGCTTTAGCTGCACTTATCTTTCAGATTGGTGCAGGTGTGATGACTATAGCTCTTTCGTTTAAGATACTTATGATAGGAAGAATCTTGGCTGGAATTGGAATTGGCCTAGCAGTCATGATTGCTCCTGTCTATATTGCTGAGATGTCACCTAGTGTTGCCAGAGGCTCACTTACCTCCTTCCCAGAGATTTTTATAAATTTCGGCATATTACTTGGTTATGTCTCCAATTATGCATTTTCAGGTCTGTCAGCACATATGAGCTGGAGGGTGATGCTGGCTGTCGGAATTCTGCCCTCAGTCATTGTGGCGTTTGCATTGTTCGTAATCCCCGAGTCACCTAGGTGGTTGGTCATGCAGAATCGCATTGAAGAAGCAAGAGTGGTTCTCATGAAAACAAATGAGAGTGACAAAGAGGTAGAGGATAGACTCCAGGAAATACTAACTGCGGCAGGAATTACTAATGGGGAGACATTTCAAGAAAAACCTGTGTGGCGTGAACTGTTGAACCCTTCTCCCCCTCTTCGCCGTATGCTAATTACTGGATTTGGAATCCAGTGTTTTCAACAGATCACAGGAACTGATGCAATGGTTTATTATAGCCCTGAAATTTTGAAAGGAGCTGGCATTGAGGATAATACAAAGCTTCTCGCTGCAACAGTTGCTGTAGGCATTACGAAGACTGTCTTTATATTGATTGCTATATTTCTTATTGACAGAGTTGGAAGGAAGCCATTGCTGTACATTAGCACAATCGGAATGACTTTTTGTTTATTCAGTCTGGCTCTTGGTCAGACTTTGCTTGGTAAGGGTGCTCTTAGTATCGCCATAACGATTCTGTGCGTTTGTGGAAATGTGGCTTTCTTTTCTGTGGGGCTTGGCCCTGTTTGCTGGGTAATTACATCTGAAATCTTCCCTTTGAGACTGCGTGCTCAGGCCTCAGCGTTTGGAGCTATAGGTAATAGAGTCAGCAGTGGATTGGTTGCCATGTCTTTCCTCTCTGTCTCTAAAAAAATTACAGTGGCCGGAACATTCTTTATCTTCTCTGTTATTTCCAGTTCTGCTGTTCTTTTTGTCCACAAGCTTGTCCCAGAAACGAAAGGTAAATCATTGGAACAGATTGAATTATTGTTTAAGAATGAACATGATTGGCAAGAAAAAGAAGTAGAAATGGGAGATGCTGAGCAACTTGTGCAAAAACAATGAAGGGAGCCAATTGTAACATTTTTGAAGTCTTGAAAGGTGGATTCAGGTGGCCAGTATCTCCATGGTAGATAATTTTCACGAATCTGGTCTGAACTAGAGTTTCGTGCATCCAGTCCTGCAGAAACCATCCTGGCCAACAGATTCTAAAAGCTGTATTGTGAATAAGAGGGAAGCTATAGTGGTGGTGCGGTGTGCTTTGCACGCAGGTGTCTGAGTTCATTCTTCATTTTTTCATAATCAGAATCATGTCCTCACCCATTCAAAGCAGTATATCTATATCTAATGCTTACAGGTTTAGTTCAAATTAAAAGTAATAGTTGTATTTAACATATAGTAATCTATACTCCCATATTAGTTATAAATTTTCGCTGTATCTGCTCTTAAGATGTTGTTAGACTCCTAATAAAACTTATCATTCCAGGGATGGATTTGAACATACTTATGCAGCCGAAGCTGTTACCAGAAAAATACCAGTGCAATTTTCAGGTTTTTGAGTCTAATTATTTTAGGGTCTGTTTATTTTTGTACCACATTCTTTTACATGCCCACACTACTTGATATTGGCGTGAAACTCAGCATCTAGCATTGGAGCTACATTTGGGTTCCATGAACTGATACATAGATTAAACTTGAAGCTCTCTCTGAAATAGGAGGCAACTGTTCTACTTCATTTTAGTCATCATCATAAATCCATTGAATAGTTGATTGTAAATGCACGGCACCGCTGTGCATGTGATGTAACCTTAAATTTACAATTACCATGTTTAGCTTTACATAAAGTGGTTGGTCAACACCTTGTGAGCTTAACATAGGGTACATACATGTAAAACTTCAACAAATAGCAAGTTGATTGCTTGACTGACAAAATGAAATTAAATAATCCCACTTGCCAAAACCTTGTCTTATTTTTATCTTTCAGATCCATATTCCAATTCTTGACTTGAATTTTGGTATTAACAAGTCCAACAAAGACTAAGGAACCAAGTGCAAGCCAAAAGCACATCTGGGTCTGGAAGGAGACACAGAAAGGAGGCGAGATGGGATTAGTGGGTGTCCCAGAAGATGGGAGTGGAGATATGGGGGTGTCTTTAGGAAGCAAGAACAAGTACAGGAGGATGGATTCTGAGCTCTCAGAGGATGATGAGTATGCTCATGCTGATAGGAAGAGCAGCACAAGGAAATATGTTATTGCTTGTGCTGTTTTTGCATCTCTCAATAATGTTCTTCTTGGTTATGGTAAGTTATTTTACGGTGATATGTTATGTTATTAGTGTTTGTTGTCTCTCTTCTTCTTGTTATAAGTGCAAAGGTTGATCGTTGACCACTAACTTGATTGGTTTAGACTACTAGTTTGAAATGGCATTTGCTCTTATTGAAACTCATCAATTTTCAGTTTAACCATGATAGAAGCACAGTACTAGATATGATTCAATACAAGGCTTCTTAGATTGCCACAATCTTTGTTATTAGGATTCTGAATCTGTATGCTGAGTTTTAATTTGTCCAGTTCTCTGACTTTTTAATCCTGTTCATAACATTTATTTAGTGTACATATATTGTTTTAGATATGTAATCAAGAATAGACAGAACAAGAGGGCGAGTCCTAGTTTACTTTGCAAGGTCTATTCCCTCAATCAATCAGTTCTTAAGTGTGCGTGGTCCATTGAATCACATTTGTAGACACATTGGATTTGCTGAGATCTACATTCTTTGGAGCTGGTAATGATTTCTAAGTCATTGTATTCTGCAGATGTGGGTGTCATGAGTGGAGCAATCATATTCATGCAGGAAGATTTGAAGATAACGGAGGTACAGGAAGAAGTTCTTATTGGAATACTGAGTATTGTCTCTCTATTGGGTAGTTTGATAGGTGGAAAAGTATCGGATGTTCTTGGTAGAAAATGGACTATGGCTTTAGCTGCTCTTGTATTTCAAATTGGTGGGGCTGTGATGACAATAGCTCCTACATTTCAAATACTCATGATAGGAAGAATCTTTGCAGGAGTTGGAATTGGCTTGGGAGTTACAATAGCTCCGGTCTACATTGCTGAGATATCACCTAGTGTTTCCAGAGGCTCCCTCACCTCCTTCCCTGAGATTTTCATAAATTTCGGCATATTACTTGGTTATGTCTCTAACTATGCATTCTCAGGTTTGTCAGCACACATAAGCTGGAGAGTGATGCTAGCTGTGGGAATTTTCCCCTCAGTGGTTGTTGGATTTGCACTTTGCGTCATTCCTGAATCACCAAGGTGGTTGGTCTTGCAGAATCGTATTGAAGAAGCAAGATTTGTGCTAACAAAAACCAATGAAAGTGACAAAGAGGTGGAGGAAAGACTACAGGAAATACTACTAGCTGCAGGAGCTGGTAATGGGGAGAAACCTGTATGGCGTGAACTGTTAAGTCCTTCTCCATCTCTGCGCCGTATGCTAATCACTGGAATTGGAATCCAGTGTTTCCAACAAATCACAGGCATTGATGCAACTGTTTATTACAGTCCCGAAATTTTGAAAGAATCTGGAATTGAGGATAACTCAAAGCTCCTTGCTGCAACAGTTGCTGTAGGCATTTCCAAGACTGTTTTTATACTGATTGCTATATTTGTTGTTGACAAAGTTGGGAGGAAACCATTACTCTACATCAGCACGATTGGAATGACGGTGTGTTTATTAGGATTAGCTCTCGGCCAGACTTTGCTGGGTAGAGGAGACCTTAGTATAGCAGTGTCTATCTTATCTGTTTGTGGAAATGTAGCTTTCTTTTCTGTTGGACTTGGCCCTGTCTGCTGGGTAGTGACATCTGAAATCTTCCCATTGAGGCTGCGTGCTCAAGCTGCAGCACTTGGGTTCGTGGGTAATAGGTTAAGCAGCGGATTGGTCGCCATGTCTTTCCTTTCTGTCTCTGAAAAAATTACTGTGGCTGGAACATTCTTCATCTTCTCAATCATTTCAGGTCTGGCAGTTCTATTTGTCTACAAACTCGTCCCAGAGACGAAAGGAAAGTCATTGGAACAGATTGAATCCCTATTTAAACATGAACATGATTTGCAAGAGAAAGAAGTGGAACTAGGAGATGCTGAGCAACTTGTACAAAAACAAAAGGTTTTGGGTACCTGAGGATGCAAAATCATGACATTTTGATGTCTCAGCAGAAGATAACATGCTTAACAGCTAAGTTTTGCACTGGAAGTTGGTGTATTCTTCAGTTCATGAAGACAAGTAGAATAGTCACCACAGCATCTGAATATTTAAAACTGTAACTAGCTGACATGTAAGATATTTGAAGAAACTTCTGAGGTGCAATAGGTTTTATCCTGAATTTTAACCTTTGTTTGGTTGTTGTTATACTTGGGGCGGCTTGGTAGAAGTTTCATTTTTCCCCCACTTCTATTCAATTCAGATTTTTTTGATGATTCTTTTTAATAGAGATTAATTGGCGTTAGTTTATGAATTGGAAACTCATGATTAGGGTACATCTAATGGGGAAGTTGATTCATGTGATGATCATAGGCTTGTGATTTTCTTGAACAATAATATAAATAACTTATTCACTTTTTTTTATCAGGATTCCTCCATACACAGTTGTGTATTCGTATGATATAATTGAAATACGTATATATCTGAACGACCGCTAACAGTCGGACACTGATCTGTTGAACACTCCCTGGTTGGAGGAACACATTAGTCTAGTTGTCTGCCGGCACATTTCCATCAACAACCTTATGACATCATTCCTCAACTGGCTTACATCATTCCTATCCACAGTACATTGTATTTATTTAATTATTTTGTGAAAATAATCACTTAAAAAAAGGCATATGCTTATTTAACTGTGCACTTCGTTGATTCTCTCTCAACCTGTCTTCTTCTACTTCGTTTCCTCAATGGATCAGATTCAGCACAGTCACGTCCAAGTCAGAGGAATTAACCTTCACGTAGCTGAAACCGGAACAGGTAGATCACTTCTATTTTGCGACTAATATTACATCAAACCGTATCATTAATTGATCGTTGGATTTTTCTGTGTATGTAGGTCCAAAGGTTGTGGTTTTCTTACATGGTTTCCCAGAAATATGGTACTCATGGAGATACCAAATGGTTGCTGTAGCTAAAGCTGGATACAGAGCAATTTCCATCGATTTCAGAGGATATGGTCTCTCTGATCATTCACCTGAGCCCCATAAAACTTCTTTTAACGACTTCTCTGACGATGTTGTGGCTCTGCTTGACACCTTGAGTATCAATAAGGTTAGCTTTGTCTTCCCTTGACTTCAAATCTAATCCATCAATAAGGTTATCTCTATAACTTTTTCACTAAAAAGGAAGTCAGTTTATTAACATGTAAACAAACAGGCATATTTAGCTGGAAAAGATTCAGGCGTGATACCAGCATACATGATAGCAGCTGCACATCCTGAAAGAGTCTCTGGAATCATAACAATGGGTGTACCATTCATGATTCCTGGCGCAATGTCTGTCCAAATCATTGACAAACTCCCCAAAGGATTCTACGTCTTGCGGTGGCAGGTACCAATTAGTCTCATCAGTTTGTTTTACTCTCTCATAAGCATGACCTTAACATGCCCTTAATTGAAACAGGAACCAGGGCGAGCCGAAGCAGATTTCGGCAGATTTGATGTTAAAACAGTAATAAAAAAGATCTACATTCTCTTCTCAGGAAGTGAGCTGCAAATAGCCAATGATGATCAGGAGATCATGGACTTGGCAGATTCATCAGCTCCACTCCCACCATGGTTCAGTGAAGCTGATCTCTCAGCCTATGCTGATCTATATGAAAAATCTGGTTTTCGTACCGCATTACAGGTCCCCTACAGGTAACAAAATTAGCCCCAGAAGAGTTCTATATAGTTATCACTTGTTCTTGAAGTGAATGTTGTACTACTTTTGCAGGTCTTTTGGAATTGAATGCGGGATAACCGATCCGAAAATCACATGCCCTGCATTGTTTATAATGGGGGAGAAGGACTATGTTCTGAAGTTTCCAGGGATGGAGGAGTTCATTAGGAGTGGGCAGATGAACCATTTTATGCCAAATGTTGAGATCAAGTTCATGGCAGAAGGAAATCATTTTGTTCAAGAGCAACTTCCAGAGGAAGTGAATCAGCTTCTCATTAACTTCCTTAACAAAGCTTCTGGCTGATGAAATTGATGGGGGCTATGTATTTTCATGTTCATGATTTCTCTTTGTTGTATGGAATAAGGATTGAGTTATCTTGACGAGATCAACTCAGTCATGTTTGAGCTTTGGAACTCACGTTTGTCGTAAGTTAATGGCTATTTAATTATTGGAACTTACCAGAAGTGCTGTTTCCGCCTGGCGTTTTTTCTAACTACTTTATTTTAAATATTGTTTTGAAATTGGAATTCAGAAAAAAGATTCTTTTGAAAATTGGAAGATGATGTCATTCACAATAATTGACTCTCTGATGCTTCTCCACGTGCTGCCTCTTGGAAAATTCAATCATTGCAGCTGTACTGGATTAAAGTAACAAGAGTTTCAATCTAGAGATGAAGATAATTAGTGGAAAAATAGTAATAATAATAAAATTAGGGCCTTACTAAATCCCACGATCCTACCTTCACATTTTTCCATGGTATCCTTTATTGATTTACTAAATATTTTAACATTATAAAAAATAAAAAATTATTTTTAATTAAATTTTCATAACCACAATTTTGCTAAATTATTTTAAATATTATAAACAATTAAAATTATTCTATAATAATATTTTATTATAATTTAACGTCACTTGAAAAAAATTATAAATTATATCCGTAAACTTGAAAAAAATTATAAATTATATCCGTAAATGTCTTTTCCATGAGAAAAAAAATTGCAAATAAAGATTGTTAAATTCTAATCCAACAAATAATTGATAAAAAAATTTATTAAACTAATAAAACGTTGAAGAATCTTTTTTCCAATAATATATATATATATATATATATAATCCAAAGTTAATTATTTTGATTGCGTATTGATTTAGAATTTGTATATTATTTAGATAAGAACTATTTTTTAAATTAAAAATATATATTTATATTGTAAATTATGTACACTTCATTTTTTTATTAGGTGTTGAAAGTTTTTATCAATTTTTTATTTTAAAAAAATTAAGTGAGGAAATTTGTACCTTGTGAAGAATTAAATTTGTATCAAATTAAATTATGAAAAGGTTAAAATTGGAAAACATGCGGTATTTAACAAATATGTGTGCTGCATTTAACATATTTGTAAAATTATTATGGAGAAATATTATAATTTTATATAATGAATTTTATAAAATTTAATTCAAAATTACTTTTGTAAATCCTATTTTAAAATATTATAAAAATAAATATATATTTATAAATTTTATTTTAAAAATAAATTAAAATTTCAAATAAATTTATGTGATCACAGATTTATAAATTTTTAAATAAAAATATTTTTTAAAATATATTTTGTGGAAATTTTAAATTTTTTAGAATATGCATATTTTTATAAACTAAGTTTTTTAAAATTAGTTTATAAATTTGAATAAAATTTATAAAGTTTAAAAGAAAATTCTCATAAAAATTTTTATCTATAAAATTGTTGTGTCTAACGGTATCGAAATAGACTTAAAGTTCCAGAAAGGCGGATTTTAAAGTCTATAGTCAGTAGAGTTATTCTTATTAAATAGTGTATATAAAATAAATAATAAATTTTAACCTTAAATTTTAATTTATGTTTAGGTTGATATTTTTATTAGTATCATTAACATAATTTTATAATTAAATAATAATTAATTTTTATTATATGAATGATTTAATTTAATAATTTTACATAATTTATTATTAAAATTATTAAAAATTTAAAAAATAATTAAAAAGAAAATAAACAGAATGGTTCAAGTCCGTCTATGGGTCTGCATGGACAGACTTGAACTCGAAGTTAGAAGTCCGCTAAAAGAAGACTGGTTCACTCTGATTCGATTTAAAGAAAAGTCCGGCAAACAAGATCGAACGGGATCAAATAGTCCATGTTGACAGCACTAGTTATGCCACTATACGTAAAAATAAAACTAAATTGATTATTGGCATACCCAATTAAACGGTAAGGATTATCAAATTTGAATAAACACTCCAAATGAATAGTTTCACGAAAATATTAAAGAATATGTTTAATATCATTCAAATCTTTTTGAGTTGGACCGAAATTGTACCGCCACCATATTTACCGCAAAAGCAATATTACACTGAAATATGGTATTTCAAGTTTCAAAATATTTTGATTATCCTCTTTGGTGTAAATGGATCCTTTTCCGAACGAGATAATGAACGAGCACAAAGGTATTCGATGGATGAGTTTTATGAAAATGAAACATTTTAAAACATTTTCAATATAAACCTTCTGATATACCCTGATCTCATTAGATTTATGTTTCATTTCCAAATAAAGACTCTCTTTCATTTCAAACGCTCTTTTTTAAATATTCATCGATCACTATCATCCGTCTTAATCCAATTTATACCATCAACCTAGGCCGCTACAATTGTAAAATTATATCTCGATTTCGAATGAATAAGCATGAGCATATTACGTTATTATTAATGTAGTGTCTTTTAATTAATACTTACTTACATGATTATAGTAAATTCTAATGTTTTAACCATATTACAAGGCTTGTTACTTTATTAAATATAATTTATGGCCTTTATTTATTTCAAGAAGTTTTTAATTCTTATGAAATCTTTATGAAATTTTTATAAAGTATCTATAAGAAGTGAATCATACAAATATACAATTACCATATTCATTAACCATTTCGAGATTTCTCTTTGTGATTAATCAAATTAAAAACTAGAAAGTAATAATATCTATTACAAATAATATGTTTATGTGAGAATTCTTGAATAGTTAAACGTGTTTTATATCTCACAATTTCATTTCTTTAGTTTCGCTTTCTAACGAAAACTCATTTTTAACCCACCAGTTGGACATACTTATGTGTTTTGCTAACGAGTTTAAAAGTATTTTGTTTATTCAACTAATTCAATTCAATATGGATTGGTTCTTTCCATTTTAACTAAATATCATGTTCGGTATATTCATCAATAGATTGTACCCATAATCATAATTTATAATACTTATATTCGATGAATATGAAAATGAAAACATATTTTTTAGGACAACATTGTCATGATTCCATTTTTCTTATTAATAATTTATAAATTATTCGATATTTATTAATTTTTTGATTCAATCGTCTCGTAAGGGTCTTTTCCTCATTATGATATTCAAAATCCATAATTTATAAAATTTGAGAAGAACCAATATTTTCATAGGCATTCCTTCCATATCGTTATAATTTATACTTTTCCGTTTCTGTATAATATCCTTAAACTCTGTTAAGATTGTCTTGAATCACGAGGATTTCTTTTTAGGAAAGACTTCCTATTTTGAGTTTTGGGTCTTTTTCCTAATGGTTTGTTTCTTATTTGAGAAGGATTTAGTTTTCTTATTTTGGGTTGATTTCTAGTTTGGTTTAGATTTTATTTCCGTATTGAGTTAGATACTCCCATATGAATTAGGTTTGATGTTAGCTATAAATATGGGATGTACTCTAGAGTTTTAGGTATGACAGATAATATTGGTTGAGAGCACAGAGAGTTTGTGAGTTGATTTATCTGTTCATCAATTGGTTTGATTGATTGAATACGATTGTTTGGTAGATTATTGAGAGAGAGTTGTCTGATTATTTGTAAGGTTATTTCGAAATAGAAAGTTGTTGACTTCCGTGGATTAAGCAATTTGCTAACCACGATATATCGTTTGTGCGTTTTGTCTATTTTTGATCTTGATCATCGAATTGGTTACCGAAAATCCTAACAAACTCAATAGGTCTACCATATTTCTTACTAATTTTAAAAGCCTCACTAGTTATCATTTATTAAGATTTATCAAATGGAATAACCAGTCCAGCTATTACATTACAATCTAACACATAAAATTTTGTAACTTTGATTGAATTTGTAAAATTATCTAGCAATTGGTTAGCAAATCATTTGCACGTCATTCTCACGATGACCTGTAAGGGATCCAAATAGTACACCTTTTATCAAGTTTGTGTTAAATCATGTCATTGTGTGGAATCGTGTCAACCCACCGTGTTAAATTATAATTTAATATTCATATATATGTATAAAATAATTCAAATAAAAAAACTTTAATAGATATACGAGTTATTATTTTATCGAAAAAAATATTTATAAAATGGTATACGTTGATATTAGTAGTTATGTAGTTAAATTATAATAAATTTATTAATTTTCTTTTTAAATTATAAAAATAAAATTTTAAATTGCTTAAATTACTTATCATGTTTATATATTAATAAAATTGGATCAAATTCACATATCAAATAAATGGTATCATCAATAAATCGAGATACATTTAACTTTAATTCATCCACCTATTTAAACGAATTCCTACCGATAATTCTTCCGATTCTATTTGTAATATGGTGAAAAACCACCGATCAAAAGTTGCACAACATTATTTTATTTATTTTATGACAATCTCTACATTTGGGATTTCTATTTATTTTATGACAATCTCCACATTTGGGAAGTAGTGGACGCAAACCATTTATTAAATATTACATTTAATTCATAATTTTTATTTATTTATTTTTTTTACACCCAACTTGAAACTGAATAATACAAGAGTGTATTATAATGGTTGACAATATCCTGAATTGATCTTGATGTTATATGATTCTTAAATTTCAACGTTTTAAAATATATTTTATGATAATTTAAACTGAAATTACTCCACAACCCAACTGTTCAATAATTGCTTTCTTTCCTAGATAGATTAATAAACATTTTCGTTGAACAAATCTTATCTTATTGTATGGAATATTACAAGGATGTTGCAATTTGCTAGGACAAATCATGTAGAAACAAATATCAATAGCTAAACTAATACTTCCCCATTTCCAAATATTTGCAACATTTCATGTGGGCACGTTATCCAAAATTTAATTTTAACCGTAAATATTTTTAATAATATACGATTAAAAATTATATAAATTTAATATTTGAAAAATAGATATCAAGACGAATAAAACAAGACCCCACTTGACTATATTTTTCCTTATACATAATAAAAAATACATTAAAGAAGATTGATCGATGAATAGTATACACTATTGAAATGTTGCAGCTAAGAAGAAGTATTAAAATTAATTTTAATGTAATCATCATGTCCCCTCATTAAAAAAAATTAATGTTAATAATTATAAAAATATTTTCGACAATATATTAATTTAAAATTTCTCTACCATTGTATCATTATAATAAAAAAATATTTTAATATTATATTTTATATTAAAATTAACATTAGAAAATCTTTAATAAATACTTCCTCCGTTTCTAAATACTTGCAACATTTCATGTGGGCACGCTGTCCAATGCAGCATTTTAACCGCAAATATTTTTAATAATACATAACTAAAAATTATATAAATTTAATATTTGAAAAATAGATATCAAGACGAATAAAATAAGACTACACTTGACCATATTTCTCCTTATACATAATAAATAACACATGAAACAAGATTCATCAATGAATAGTCTAACACTATTCAAATGTTGCAACTAAATAGTAACGGAGGAAGTATTAAACAAAGATGTTTTTATAGCCAAGTGGATAATTTTATAAAAAGTTAATCATTCATTATAAATTCTATTTTCAATATATATATATAATATATATTATTATTAATAAGGTAAAAATTTGAATTCTACATTAAAATTCACAATTTAGTTATCTAAATAAATATTTTTAATATTATTTTATTAAATTAATTTTAATATATTTTACCTTTTTCCATTATCAAATTTGATTTTGTTAAAATTTTATTAATAATGAAAATAGAAAAAAATAGACAATCACTCATTTCAATATTAATATTTATAAACATAGATTGAACGTTATTGTCCATACTCTTTATTTTTTATTATCATATCATCTCATGTCTTTACTAAAAATGTTTTCAAAATATTTATTCTAAACAGTTGCGGGATGACTCATTATTTTTTATATTATTTAATTAAATTTTTAATGTGTTATAATTATTTATTATTTATTATTATTATTATTATTATTTATATTTATAATTTTATTTGATAAATTATTTTAAATTAAAATTTTAATTAGAAAAAGTTGATATGGACGAACTATAACAAAATACTTCTATTTAGTGACAACATTTGAATAGTGTATACTATTCATTGATCAATCTTCTTTCATGTGTTATTTTTTATATATAAGGAAAAATATAGTCAAATGGGGTCTTGTTTTATTCGTCTTGGTGTGTATTTTCCAAATATGAAATTTGTATAATTTTTAGTTGTATATTATTAAAGATATTTACATTTAAAGTTAAATATGGAAAAACGTGTCCACATTAAATGTTGCAAGTATTTGGAAATGGAGGAAGTATTATAAACTATTTTTAAAGTCCTAGTCAGCTGTCCCACTACTCGTATTAAATTTTATTTACTGTTTATTTGTTTATTTGTTTTAAATTTTATTTAAAAAATAAAAAATTGAAATACACAAGTGAAAAGTACTTGAACAATGCACCACAGAACACTTTAAATCTAATATAATAAAAAAATAAATACATCATATTATAGACTTTTTTATTTATATAATTCCAAAATATTAAATAAATACCAATCAGGTCGATTATTTATCGATATGCTCCCAATTGTAAAATGTCTTATTTTATTATTATTATTATTTCAGCAAAACGCACCCTAGCGTTTTGCATTTTGCAGCAAAACGCACCCCTGCATTTTGTTTTTTAAAAAACACTTGTTCCAATACAGCAAAACGCACCCCAAGTTTTGCTTTATAAATACATCTAAAACAGCAAAACGCATCCCCAAGTTTTGAGTAAAATGATTTTCATCCTCACATTCACTTTCATATTCTATCCAGCAAAACGGTCCTAGACGTTTTGCAATTTGGAGCAGATCAGTAAATAATCAACATGTTGGAGTATATTGGTAATTATTTTATTTTTTTGGGTTATATAGCTGAAAAAGTCTCATATTATAATATTATAATGAATATTATCGTATTAGGATATAATTGTATGATTATTATGTTGAATTTATTTTATTTAATATGTGATTAAATGAAAATGAATGGGGTATATTGTGTTTGAGATATTTAATAAACAAGTTGTAATATCTAAAAATATATTTTAGAACACCCACAGTAGTGTTCCATTTGAAGTCCCAGGCAAAGATTAGAATATATATTTTAAACTCAATTACATCATTCTTCTCTCTTATTTTCTACTCCTATGGCTGCCTCTGAGTTGGGACGAATAACAACTCATGATGTCCAATATAATTTTAACACCTCACTTAAAATCTAGCTTTCTTTCTTTCTCTTTCTTATATTTTAATTTTTAATTTATTAATTTTAATTATTTTTAAAAAATTATTAAATAAAATATTGTAATATACCGTGAACTGGAACTCGACTTCTCTCCTACTGCTCTCAGATGAGGTTATGCAGCATTTTCCGTGATTTATCAACTCAGTTGTGGTGGTGCTCACTCAAATTGAGGTCTGTATTCCCCACGGTTTATCGTTAGTAATTTCAACCAAACTAGTTAATAAGATTGATTTTAATATTTTGGACAGTTTGGTTCGGATCCAACCGGATTTAGTTTTTTTTTAATTTATATATTTTAATTTTTTAAAAAATAAAAATTAATAAAATAAATTTATATGAAAATAAATACAAAATACTACATAATTAGCTGATTCTAAGAAAAATCAAAGTTATATCATATGATACATAATAATAGCAAAACAAAAACAAACAAACACCAGAAAGAAATAATAGCAAAGCAACAACAGACATACTTGGGACCGCTCCCCAGCTTTATTGAGTACACGTAAACAACATTACAGTACAATATGATACATAGTTTCATGTACTATTTTTGTTTAGGAAATCAAGGACGAGACCGTTGACTTCCTCTGGAAACTGTTCTTGAATAAAGTGACTTCCATCTTCCATGAATTGGATCTCCAAATTTGGCATGAATTCCTTCACTTTTCCACTACGAACAAAGTCCCCAAACCCTGGAAGCTTCACAGCATAATCATTCTCACCCATTATCAGCAACGCTGGACATGTTATCTTTGGATTCTTTATCCCACAATCAATGTCCAAAGACCTAATTAACCATAACATCAGTAACACAACATTTGTCTCACATTTATAAACTCAAAAAAAAAAATACCTGTAAGGGACTCGCAAAGCAGTACGAAAACCAGATTTCTCATACAATGCAGAGTAGACAGAGAGGTCTTCCTCTGTTAACCATGGAGGCAGAGGAGTTGATGGGTCAACCAAGTCCATGATCTCCTCATCATCACCAGCTATTTTCATCTCACTTGCTGAGAACAGTATGTAAATTCTCTTTACCACTGTCTTTATATCAAATCTACCGAAATCCGCTTCAGCTCTCCCAACTGGTTCCTGATTCAATCAAATATCAATCAAATGTGTACCAAAACTGATGTTTTTGGAATAGTGTTACCTTAAACCTTCTTATGTAAGCTCCTGGTGGAATTTTCTCAGTGACTTGACGAAAAGAGTCTCCTCTTTCTGGGTAACTTGCTCCTAACATGTATGCTGGAAATAAGCCTATGACATGAAATGAAATGAGTGCTTAGTTAAGTAAACCCGTTTGGATATTCCGGCTTGTTATTGTACCTGGGTGATGTTGAGGGAATCAAGGAGAGCAACAACGTCCTCAACAAGGTCGTTGACAGTTGTTTTCTCTGGCTCCGGGGAGTGATCTGAGAGCCCATATCCCCTGAAGTCGATAGCGATTGCTCTGTATCCAGCTTCAGCTACAGCAATCATTTGGTGCCTCCATGAGTACCATATTTCTGGGAAACCATGTAAGAAAACTACTACCTTTCCACCTGCACAGGAGTCTTGGAGTTATTAGTGATTGATAGAGATGGTGTACTGGGGTGTGAAGATAGTCTACCTGTTGGGATTTCAGCGACGTGGAGGTTGACTCCTCTAACTTCGACATGGCTGTGATCAGAGACGGAGGGAGGGGGGGGGGGAGGGGGGGCCTGTGGGTGCCCCCCCAACTCTTATTAATAAAGTTTGTGTAAATATCAACCATAGAATGATATGTAGGTTTGTATGACGTTCAGAGTTCGACTCCTTCCTTTTACTAGTTTTTTGTCCTTCTTTTTTATTTTCATAATAATATTCATTTTTCTTTAATTTTTTTTAAATATTTTTCTAAACATCCTTTTCATATATCGTAAAATTATTTATATATCAAAATACTTTTTTTAATACTTTCTTTTTTGAAATAATATAAATTTATTTTAACTTTAGTTCTTTAAAAATATATAATTATATTTTATATTTTTAATTTGTAGTTAAATATTATGTAATTAAAATTTATAAATTTAAAAAAATGATTAGTTAAAAAATATTTATAAAGATTATCAAATTTTATAAATTTAAAAGTTATTAAATAAATTATAATATAAATTATAAGCATAATAAATTATATAATAAATATAATTACATAATAAATCTATATCATATTTTATTCTCTATCAATTTCATATATTAATAAATTTAAATTCATACGCTAAAAAAAAAATCTAACCCTTTTTTAATATGAAAATAACAAATTTTAAGTTATAAATGGTATATATATTTATGACAATAATAATTTGTAGTTAGATATTAAAAAATATTTTAAATTATAAAATAAAAAACTTTAAATCATTTAATTAAATTATAAAAAATTATATATTTTAAAAAATTATTTTAAAATCTGAACAAAACATATATATTATATCAACTAAAACAATACATAAATTATACTATCTCCATTTTTTAAATAGATTAAGTGTTCACATATATTCTTCTTAATATGTGAAGAATAATATAAGTAAGTGAGATATTATTTTATTTGTCTCAATGCCTATTTTTTTAAATATTAAATTATTATAATTTTTAGTTGTACAATAGTATTGAATAACGTTTCTAAAAAATAAAAAATTAAAGAAATATTATAATATATTTTTGAAAAAATATATTAAAAATATTTTACCGTACCGCGGGGCGCTGCCCCGCACCCGTAATATTCGGCCCCCCTACCCTCTGATGGCTGGCTCCGTCCCTGGCTGTGATGAATCTGCTCCCTGAGACAACGAATCTGGCACTTCCTTGCTGAGCATAATATGTAGTAAATAAATAGTCAGATTTAAAAGTTATTAATTAAAGTCATAAATTTTGAAAATGAGTGTTATAAATTAAAAACTCAAATTATTACTTTTTAGTTTTAGATCTACTTCCACAATTTCTCATTTGATTTTAAAGAAAAAAATAATAATAAAATACTGATTACGTGCATTCATAACAATCTCCCACTAATTGCTTTTTCGCGTTGATCCTGCACCTGACTAATTCCCTCTCATCATCTCTTACTGTCGTGACTTTCCTTTACATTTTACTGATTCTTTGATAAATTAACGGTCGTTGTAGGAGTTCCAAATGCTAAAGCCCGGTTCGGAATCGGGGCACAGACCTAAAAGGTTCAACTGACTGAAGTCCTAGTTCAGACCCATTATTCTGAAATGTTCGGATTCAGTCATTTCGAGAAATCCTCCAATAGGATTTAGGTAGAATTTGATAATAATATGAACTCATTTTTTTATTTATCGAAGCTCTGCTAAAATTGTTATTCACTGTATTATAATCTAATCTCTGATTACGCGACTCTGATCGCCTTCATATTTCTGTTGTCATTTGAAACTTTGGTTTAGAAAATATTGTTATATTTTCATGGTAAGACAGTTTTGATATGATTTCGTTGATTCTTTCCTTAAAATCTTGTAGCCTATGACCAATCCTTCTTGCTGAATTATGTACTTTATTGTGGCGGTAGATTAAACCTTATGTAACGATTGGTTTGGGATTAGACTCTGTATTATTCTAACCATCAATACTAGTATAGGAAAAAAAAAACTTTAGTTCTATTATTATTCAGATGTCTACCTAATAATTATAACAAAACTTCAAATATGAACCACCCATCTACCGTATGAAATGAAAAAAACCTAAATAAAATAAATTCAATTTAAGTGAATATCTCATCATTCCCTCTATTTTATGTACATAAAGTTTCTTAATCTAAAATCTTAGTGATAAAGTTTTGTCGACATTCAAAGAGCCACATAAGCTATAAAAATATTATGATAATTATTTAAATAAAAATAAAAATAAAAAAAAATAAAAAACTCACAAGTCAATAAATGGTTCATGTATAATTATTAACAAACCCTGACGATATGGTAAGCAACTACATCGATTTGGGAGATTTATTGAGCACACAGTCGATACTTATAGCTGGGAAGCAGTAGGGGCAAAGAACACTAGCTTCATTTACTATTTCTGTTAAGAAATTGAACGACGAGACCGTTCACCTCCTCAGGAAACTGTTCTTGAACAAAGTGGCTTCCTTCTTCCATGAATTTGATCTCCAAATTGGGCATGAATTCCTTCACTTTTCCACTACGAACAAACTCCTCCATCCCTGGAAACTTTAGAACATAATCCTTCTCACCCACTATCAGCAATGCTGGACATGTTATCTTCGGATTCTCTATCCCACAATCAATATCCATAGACCTAATCAACCATGATGAATTAGTAACACAATAAAAAATATATGAATGCTGATGATAAAGTACCTGTAAGGCACTTGCAAAGCAGTACGAAAACCAGACTTGTGATACAAATCAGCATAGACAGAGAGATCTTCCTCGGTGAACCAAGGCGGCAGAGGAGTTGATGGATCAACCAAGTCCATGATCTCCTCATCCTCCCCAGCTATTTTCAGCTCACTTGCTGAGAACAAAATGTAGATCTTTTTTATCACTGTCTTAACATCGAATCTACCGAAATCGGCTTCAGCCCTTCCAACTGGTTCCTGAATTAAATCATGTATTAGTTATTGAATGTGCCTCTCAAATCAACAAAACAATCGAATTCTCACCTTCCACCGCATTGGGTAAGCCCCTTTGGGAAGGACATTAGACAATTGGCGAAAAGATTCCCCTGGAATCATAAAGGGGACACCCATTGTGACCATTCCGGACACTCTTTCAGGGTAACTTGCTCCTAACATGTATGCCGCCATGGCTCCGAAGTCTTTTCCAACAATAAATGCCTGATTTGTTTTATAGTTAATTATTTGAATTGAAACCCAGTCAGAGTGAAGTGACACAGATTTACCTTAGTTATGTTGAAGTAGTCGAGAAGAGCAACAACGTCCTCAACAAGGTCGTTGAAAGTGGTTTTCTCTGGCTCCGGGGAGTGATCTGAGAGTCCATATCCCCTGAAGTCTGCAGTGATAGCTCTGTATCCAGCTTCAGCTACAGCAATCATTTGGTGTCTCCATGAATACCATATTTCTGGGAAACCATGTAAGAAGACTACTACTTTTTCACCTGCACACAGGAAATTCAAGGTTATTATAGTGATTGCAGTTGCAGACGATATTGCTGCTGGTATGTGTAGGATAGTACCAGTTCCAATTTCAGCAACGTGAAGGTTGACTCCTCTAACTTGGAAATGACTGTGATGAATCTGCTCCATGGGGGAAAAGAAGAGAGAGATCTGATGACGCCAGATAATTAATTTAGGATAGGAGCTATTCAATTGTTTATGGCTGATTTTGACATTTCAATAGTTAGAAACTAGTCAACAAACTCCTGCGTCGCGCGGATATTTTTTTTAAATTAGATATTTGGTATTTTTAAAATTAAATTATATAAGAATTTAAATATACATAAACATAAATTAATTTTTATGTCGCAATTGAATTTTTTTTTAAAATTTTAATCACTTTATTTTTTCAATATAACTATTAATTATCTATTTAACTGCACAATATTACAAAATTTAATTACTGAATAAATATTCATAATCCAATAAATTATTAGTATACAAATTTCTATATTTTATCACTTCATTTATTTCAAATAGAAAAATTAACTTAAAAATAAAAATTTACTCATGATGCATATCTATAAAATTTAAATAAATAATATAAAGTAGAAGACAGATTGAAATTCACTACAAATTAAGGATATTTATGAGAACACTAAAATTTTTATCAACATTATTGAAATATTTGATTTTTTAAAAAAAAATAAAATATTTACATTTTATTATTTTGGCGCAATAAAGAGAAAGAATATTACGGATGATTTAACAACATTTTTACAAATACTGTACTTTGATTTTATTTATTTATTTATTTACTTTTACTTTGGTTGAACATTGATTTTTCTTTTTTTATCTTTTGCTGATGAGTTATTAGATACTAACGTGTAAAAGTATAACTGTAATTGATATTTTTACCTTCATATCCTAATTTATTGGTTTTATTATTATTTTTGTCTTGAAATTCTGATTTATCGTTCACGTTTAATTTTACCATGGTAAGGAAGTGTATGATGCTCCTGGGTAGTGGCGAGTGTCCAATTGCATGTCATTATATTCCTAAACTTTCCTATGGTCTACTTCATGGACATTATTCACTTATGTGGGTTCTACAAAAATGGTTACTCTCATGTTGCAAGTGTGTATTTTTTTTCTCGCTGCAACCAAAATTGTCAATAAAGACAACTCTATGTTGCGGCTGTGCGGTTGTGGTCGTGTGGGCTGTGCGGTTGTGGTTGCGTTATGTGGTGTGGTGGTGTGATCAATGGTAATGTTGGATTTAATTTTGAAAATTTATTTAATAATTGAAAAAAAAAATAAAAAAAAAATAATATGATATATAAATTCATTGGATAATTATAATATCATCAGATGGTTAAAGAGGTAAAAGCAATATTTAAAAAAAAAAAAAACAAAACGGGCAACGAAACGGTGTTAAATCACCACCAACATTTTCAGAAATTATTACTCTATCGTCAACTTGCCTGATCTGGTTCAATGCCGATCTTGTCATTTAAGTTTTGTAGGACTCAAAAAGATAAGCATCATAAACTTAACTAAACTGTTGTTGTATCCCATCCTCTCTTGTGCCAAGAACATGGCACTTGTGTACAACTTATTGCATGTGCAGGGTCCTAACTTGCTTGAAAAACAGACTGAGCATTGCAACTTATAATTAGATCTGTAAATGAAGGGGTTTGTGACTGTAATAGAAAATTTTAAAGAAGCAATTACCTAAGCTCTTTCAACAGGTTTGGATTCCTCAGATTTGAAGTTCTCCTCACCTGCATTTCAACCGACAATATAAGATAATTACGTTGTTAATTAAGTTGGATCAAAGAAGTAGTAATGGGGTACCTCCATCTTTAGGCAAATCAGAAGTCCAAAAAGTGAGGTTGTCTCTCAAAAGCTGCATGATGATGGTGCTATCCTTGTGCGATTCTTCCTTAATGTGTCCAACTGTGCAATTGCCTTATCAAAAGCTTATTTAGCCAAATGACATGCTCTGCAATCCAAATTCATCTTATGCACTTTATTTCTTTAAAATAGAAATTAAATCACTACTACCTCTCAGGAGAGTTCAGAACTTGATAATAAAATATAGAGAAGTTAAGAGCAAGGCCATGACGGATGGGTGAGTTGAAGGAAGATCTTTGCTTGTAGAAGCCGCCTACAAGAAGAGAAAACACATCATCTTCAAAGCATAAATATGAATAGATACAGAGATTTATCAAAATTGATTTCAAGCAAATATACCTTATATCTCTTCAAAGACTGCTCAGACACATCTTTTCCTCTCTCCCGGTCAGTCTTGAACTCGGTAAGATATTAGAAATAATCACCTTTCTTGAAACAAAATGAATATCAAAAAAAAAAAAAAAAAATACAAAATTAGAGATATGTATAAATAGATCAAGTGAGAGAGGGAGTTGACTGACATCTTATAATAGAAAATAGTAGCTTCTCAAGAAGTAGAAGCAGAGATGACACATATATGATGACATATACGTATCAAACTAACCTACACACCGAAAAAAAAATATCTGGCATTAATCTACTTTAACCCAGTATGTCCTTTATCAACAGCAATCAAGCCATACAAACTAAAAATTTCACACAATCAACCCATACAAACTAAAAGTTTCACACCTGGATACATCAATTACCTATACCAATCCAAGTCAAATGTTCAAACTCATCAGTATCAATCCAAAAAAATCAATCCAAATTCATCAATAGTTAGAAACATTACCTGTGATAAAGGGTATCCATATTCGAGAAACTCTAACCAAAGAGAAACTCTAACCAAAGAAAAGGGGTCTGTTTTATAGTCAAGTTCATTTTCAGGACCTGTACTTTCAAAATGGATCTGTTTCAGTATATAAAACAAAATGGAATCACAATCTGGTTAAGTAAATAATTCATCTTCTTAAACACAAAAAATGAATTTAGTATATGGCACCTTGGTGTTGGCAGAATTTGAGAATTGTTGGAGCCACCAACAATAACAATATCAATAGAGTCTATCAAACCTTACCTGGACAATTGTAAGAGCTTCATGATGTTTGATACAAAATAAAAACCAATCATAATTATAAAAAAAAATTATCATTAATTCAAAAGCAAGTAAGAAGGAAAGTAAAAGACATTAAAGCCAAACCTTTTGCAAAATTCAATCTTTGAACATGAAAGCAACACAATCTAAAAAAGCAACACCATATTTTAAAAAATAAATAAATAAGCAAACTAACTATAGGCCCAGCATCCTTCGTACTTTCATGGGAAAGCAAAGCCAAACCCTGCAGCACATTGACATGTTTTCCTCAATACCCTTAACACTGAGTATTGTGCTGCCAGTCCAAAGCATATAACCAAAGCATGAAAAGGTGAATTCAATCACCGGTAATTAACACCAACACATAGAGAGCAATTACTTCCTTGAAGAAATAACTTGTAATCAATTTTTCTCCAATATAATATATAAATGACACTACCTAAATAGCCTGTAAGTTTTCAATAAATAATTATTAAACTAACATGTCAAAAGGAATCTGAAAAACTGTAGATTATAAACAAATTATTAAATCAAATACCATATGATTTGAAATGGGTATATGGAAAACTTAGGATTGAAATGAAAATTCATACCAACAGTGGCTTGCTTAGCACCTAATCTAATACAAATATCTGTAATCTAATAAATGACTTGGCAGAGATAGGAGAAAATTAACAAAATAAAAACTTGTTTTTTGAGTCACCATACACATTATACATAATCCATCAACGAACCATACTTCAACTGGTTTATTTCTTCCTCAAGCTCAACAATAACATGAGCAATCATGTTTTGCAATTCAAAAAATAACAACAGTTATTCCAGTTTAATATGAAGTATCAAACTCATAAGTAACACAATCAAGAAAAATGAAATAATACCTTAGTTGTAAACCCCAAGCACCCAAAATAGATAGTCATGAATTTAGATGTTTTCCTAACTCCCTCTTATCTTCAGTTTCATTGGATTCTCCAGGAACATCATCGTTGTCTTTGATATCAAAATCCTCCTTGGCACATTTCTGTCAAATATTACAACCATTGTGTTGTTCTAAAATGAGTGTAGATAAAAGATCCCAAATAAAGCAGAGTTAGAAGAGTGAGACTTACCTTTTGATGGTCACCAGAAGTGTAATGATGAATATCTTGTTCAAGGATTGAGCCAAATTTGGAATAATGAAACTGCATAACTGAATAAAGCATGGATGGAGTTCGTGTGCAAATCACTTCATTGGCGGGTTTTGGATTAATAACAGCATTGACTAATGAATTCGTATAAGGGTGGAATCATGTTCTGCTAGGTCTTACATGCAGAATAAACTGCTTTCTGATGAGTGAGAGAATAATACAAGTTCACAATTAATAGAAACAACTATCATCTTCAATTTCAGAAGAGAAAATTTCTTAAATAAGTTAACTTAATACTTAGGAATAAGAAGTTATTAGGTATAATCTTAAGAATATGCAGGGGTTTAACACTTCATAATCACCTGTAAGTTTTGAAGCCAAGTGTTTCATAATGTCTTTATGATACATAGCCGCATATTCTTGTTGGATGAGAGCACGCTGTGCACAGTTTTGATGCGTAAAAATATTTATCACCAAAGTATAATCACATCCAAATCCTGCAATTAAATAATTTAGAAGGTTAAGAAAAATACGAATGCTCTGTTTCACTGCTGCATTAATACTAATCAGGCACAAATACTCAAAGAAGAAAACTCGTAGTCTCTAGTACCGTGAACAACTCTGTACATATAATTATTCCAAAAGACAAACAACAGTTACATCACATCTGACCAAAAACAGAAGCTCTTACTTCATAGGTATCAGTGCAGTGTCATCTATCGTTAGAAGATCCAAAATAATCGTATTAGTATATAAACGAATATGTAAACAAAATCAAAACCAAATTATACAGATTTGAACATACACGATTTGAAGCGTGAGCCAAGCAAAACTCTTCTACGCGATGAATCCCCTGAGATGTCTCTTCATCATCTGGATGTCCATGTGCTCCTCACTGACATTTGCCCATCGTTCAATGTAGTTCATCGACTCCGACCGTTTAAATAGATGATTCATCCATTGCAAGCACTAAGTAGGTGTTCACAACTGAGTCCGAGGAGCGACGACCCTACCTCTCCGAAAACCCTAACCTTTTCTGTGGATGAAGTTTACCTAATTGACTGATTGAGGGCAGAGCATTGAAAGAAAATGATAGCAGAGGAAGGGACTGATAGCAAAGGAAGAGACTGAAACAATTAACTGAGGAAGATAATTAAATGAAGAGAAAGAGTCGGAACATACCGGGAGGGGCGGAAGAGAAAGGGTTCGAACTTACCAGAAAAGAGTGGAAGAGACAGAAAGAAGCAAGGACACGTGCAATCTTATCATTGGCAAAATGTCTTGAAATCTCAAAATCTCTCATTTTACATGTTTTTCAACCTAACGCGGAACTCTCAGCGTCCCACGTCAGATTTGTGGGACCCGCTGAAAGTTCTGCTTTATATATATATAGATTGCCCACGAGATTATATTTGGCGGATTTTTCAAGAATTTATGTATATATATAAAACAGAACTCTCAGGCGGGCCCACGAAAATGACGTGGATTTATTAACCTTTTCATCACCACAAACATTGTTATCACTCGTCACCGAATATTTCGATTTTTAAAAGCTTTTTTCTGCTTTTAAGCCAGAGCCGAGTGTTCGCCGTTGAGTTGAAAAACATCCGAAATCTTAGTTTTTGAATTTTGATTGAATTTGACCAATAAAAATAGGACACGTGTATTCTTTTTCATTTCAATGAATTACATGTGATTTCACAATCTCTCGAATATTCCAAACATTCTCTCTATTAATTATTTTTTATTTTTTTCAATTAATTGTTACTCTTTTCTTTTCTTTCCTTACCTCTTTTATTACATCCGTTACTTCTCCAATATTTTTATTGTCTTTAATTTATTATTTAATTTCACCTCTTACTCTCCTGTACTCTTTTCATTTCCATTTTGTTGGCCTATAAAAATCATCTTTCACGTATCACATTTGCTATACATTTCCGAGTTTTAAATCTTCTTGAAAGATTAAGGTGATGTTTGTTTTAATTTTTTATACTATTGATGTATAATTTTTTATACTATTATGTATATTTTTAATTTATAGTTGTTATATAATGCTTGTATATTTTTTCCATATTCACTTTATTTATTTATTTTTGTCTTTTTATTTGGTTATAACTACAAAAATAATCTGTCGTCTTTCTTTTTTTTTTAAGCATTCAAAAGCTTCACACAAATTAAAATGGTAATATATCTTCTCCTACTTACTCTTATATTTGTTTTAATTTATTTATGATTTTTTTATTTGATAATAACATATATATATATATACTTTTGAAATGGTAAGTTTATTTTTTGTATCAAATTAAATATTTTACATTTTCTCATATATTTTTTTAAATTATCATTATTATCTCCTATTATATTTTTAAATTTATTTTATTTATGCGATGAAAATTATATTTTCAAATACTTTTATGTTTTCAAATGCTTTTATGTTGCACATCACTATTTTTTATATTGTAAAGTCCAATTATTAAAATAATAATAATAATAATAAATATTTATTATTATTATTATTATATTAGTAGGTGTTAATTATTTGACTTCTACCAGTTGATTGTAGAAGTGAGATGGGAAGATGTGATTAAAGTGATGAATAAGAAAAATAATAAATTAAGAAACAAAATTATGTTATTATTTTATTTCATACCCATGTAAATTGTATTTAATCACTTATTTTTAAATTTATTTGTATCCGTCATGAATTCTAAGTATCAAAGTGTTATCTTCCTTTGTTTTCTCATTTTTCTTCCATAAACGTCTCTCTTTACTTGGTATTGTTTTATATTATATGTTATTTTTGAAATATTATAGTTATTAATGAGAAATAAGTTATATGAATAGTAATTAAACGTATCTTAATGACAAATTAAATGTAAAAATTTCAAACTTAACGATGAAATAGTATAAATGATAATAATTAAGAAAATTTAATATACATATTGTGAACAGTAATAGTTCCATTTATTTTTTATTTTTAATATTTAATGTCTATAATTTAGACATTTAGCCATTTTTTTCATTTATATTTAAATACTACTTTAAATATTTCAAAAGATGTCAAATTTGACCATTATTATTATTTTATGTTTAATGTCTATAATTTACACATCTGTACCATTTTTTTTAAACTTATATCTAAATAGTATTTTAAAAAATCTTTTAAAAAAATGTCAAATTTGACATTTTTTTTTAACATTTAATGTCTATAATTTAGATATTTGTACCCACTTTATTTTTCATTTATATCTAAACACTACTTTAAAAAATATTTTGAAAATGTCAAATTTAAGTGGTACATAATTTTACCCTTCAACCAAAATCATTTCACTTATCTCTGTCACTTAAAATCTTATTTTAAAACTTAATTTTATAGTGAATTTTATGCATAAAAACTTTAATTAATAAAAATTATTTAAAATTTAAAATTATTTAAAAAAAATATATATATATACTTACTATCCAATTTTAAAATAGTATTATAAAATATTAAAGGTAATTTAGAAGTGCATTAATTGTTTATTGATTACAAGGTAATTCAGAATTTAAAATGTGGTATTCCAAATGCATTTTTGTAGTTTACTGATTACATATTTATTTATATTTTAAATTCCCAATGAATAATAAATTTATTTATCTAGATACTCATTTTAGAAACACTAACATGTATTTTAAATTACATTTATCATTTTAATAAATAAAAATTTAATTAAAATTATTTTTTAAAAAGATAAATCAATAATAAATTTATTATCAAATTTTAAAAAAAATAATACTATAAAAAAATAAGAAGTAAAAAAATAAGTATTTTTTATTAAAAAAATATATGTATTAATTGTTTTTTTAAGTAATAATTATTCATTGAAAATTGAAAAGGTGATCTTTTACAAATAAATATATAATAAATTCATGTTATAATAAAATTAATATTTTATTTATATAATAAATTATATACATTTATTTCATAGTAAAACTCATTAAAAAAATACATTTATTATATTTATATTTTGACAAAATGCATGAAATAATACTTTTTTTTTTCCACAAAGGTAATACATAAACTTATATTTGTTCAGCATCTTCTATTAATTTTTTTAAAAAAAAATTAGAAGTTCCTATTTTCATAAATGAATAAATAAAATAAACTGGACTTTACAAACTTAAAAAATTCTTAATTAAAATTAAATACAATAAATTATATTTAATATCTATATTTCATTTATCATATTAATTATATATATATAAACAACTTATTTTAAATGATATTATTAAATTTAATTTCATGATTATGAAATTTCAAATAAAATAAAAATAATATATTAATTAGTTATTAAATGTTAAAAAAAATAAAATATATTTTTTTGAATAGTTGTAAAAATTTCTTAATAATATTGAATACATAAAATAAATAAATAAATAAATTTTAATAATTTTTTAAAAAACTATAAATATTTTAAATCAATCCATTTTTAAAATTTTAAAATAATTTTTTTTAACTTAAAAAATTAAAAAATACTTAACATTTTAATTAATTGATACAATATTTTTTATAAATATAATAATTATTATTAATACTACTAATAAAATAATTATATATATATATATCGCGCATAGCGCGAGTATTTTCACTAGTACGGTATAACGTGTCAGTTAAAAGTTGACAAGCTTTGTGGCTATAGTTTTATCAATAATACTTGTAAATTATTAAATATTTATAATATATAATATTCAATTTAATACTATATATATATTTAAAAATATAGGATTGATTCTAAAGTCTTTAAATAAGATAAAGAAAAACTCGTCACTTTCGAATTTATGGCCTGTTTAGGATTGCTTCCGCTTTTGACTTCTGTATGTAGAAGAAGAGAAGTGGAAGTCATTTTCAGAAAGTTAATATTTTTGGCCTGTTTGGATAGACTGACTTTTGGCTTCTGGCTTCTGAAAACTGTTTCAGATGGTGTTTTGGTAACTGGTAAAAGTGCTTCTACCCTCCCAGAAACTCTTCCAGATGAAGTAAAAAATATTAGCTTCCTGAAAATGGCTTCCACTTCTTTTCTTCTCTAGACAGAAGTCAAAAGTAGAAGCAATCCCAAACAAAGGCAGAAGCACTTCTGCCAGTTACCCAAACACCATTTGAAACAGCTTTCGGAAGTCAAAAGCCAAGTCTATCCAAACAGGCCCTTTATATTTTTCTCATTGTAAAAATTTATTTTTCAATTTTTAATTAACAGAATCTTCAAATCATTTATATATTTATATATAATATAGTAAAAATTCGCAAAATTAGATCTTATCAACTTTTTATTTTAGTTTTAGACCAGTTCTAATTTTTTTTTTATTTTTGTAAAAAAAATATAAAAATAAACTTTAAAAAAAATTGCAAAAAATGAGATTCTAGGTATGTACTGTTAGGATAGTTCCCGGTCATGTGGGGACCATGGTTATGGGCCTTGTAATATTAAGGCCCATTAGGTTTTACCTTAAGTTGTTGCTATATAAACTTAAGATGGGTTACCAGGTTTGGAGTGGTGACAGATTTTGAGGCAGAGAAAATCACATCTCTTCAGGAGTAGATTCAAGTATTAAACTGGTGAGAAGTAGAGATTTGGTGTTCATGGAAGACCAAATCATTCACGACTTTGAGAAGTTTGAAGATTCAGAATCAAAGAGGAATGAGAGTTTGGTGGATTTAACTCCTAATATTTCCATTGAACAGCCTATGCAGGTTGAAGATTGGGAGGCTGTAGCTGAGACAGGAGATTCCTCACACTCTAATGAAGATGCCGAATCGAGTGAACAATTATCGGTTCCTGATGATCTTCATGATGTTCAACCTAGGAGATCTGCTAGAGATCGACGTCCCTCTACTCGATATTCTCCCAGTGATTATGTGTTGTTGACTGATGGGGGAGAACCCGAGTGTTATGCTGAAGCTATGGATGATGAGCATAAAAAGGAGTGGCTCATTGCAATGGAGGATGAGATGGAGTCCTTATATCAAAATCATACATATGAGCTAGTGAGGTTACCTGAAGGTATGAGACCTTTGAAGAATAAATGGGTTTATAAATTGAAGCATGATGAGTTCAGTAAACAACCCAGGTACAAAGCTAGGCTGGTTGTAAAGGGGTTTAACCAGATAAAAGGTATAGATTTTGATGAAATTTTCTCCCCAGTTGTTAAGATGTCATCTATTCGGATTGTTTTTGGTTTGGCAGCTAGCCTTGATCTAGAGATAGAATAAATGGATGTGAAGACAGCTTTTCTTCATGGTGACTTAGAAGAAGAGATTTATATGGAGCAGCCAGAGGGTTTTGTTGTTAAGGGAAAGGAAAGTTTTGTGTGCAAGTTGAAGAAAAGCCTTTACGGTTTGAAACAGGCGCCTAGACAATGGTATAAAAAGTTTGAGTCGGTGATTGCGAATCACGGGTACAAGAAAACTAATTCAGACCATTGTGTATTCTTTCAAAAATTCTCTGATGATGATTTTGTGATATTATTGCTCTATGTGGATGACATCCTTATTGTTGGTCAGAATATCTCTAGGATTAACAGTCTGAAAAACTTGCTGAGTTTATCTTTTGCCATGAAGGATTTGGGGCCGGTTAAGCAAATCCTTGGAGTAAGAGTTATAAGGTGTCGGAGTGCCAAGAAATTGTGGATGTCACAAGAGAGGTACATTGAAAAGGTACTCCAAAGGTTTAATATGAATTATGCTAAAGCGGTTAGTTGTCCTCTTGCTAATCACTTTATGTTAAGTTCCAAGCATAGCCCTTCTACTGAAGAAGAAGAACAAGAGATGGAACGAGTACCTTATGCCTCAGCAGTTGGAAGTTTAATGTATGTCATGGTGTGTACACGGCTAGATATTGCTCATGCAGTTGGAGTAGTGAGTAGATTTCTTTCAAAGCCTGGGAACTTAGATATCTGCGGGGAACTTCTAAAGTATGCTTATGTTTTGGAGGTGACAAACCGGTGTTGTTTGGATACACCGATGCAGATATGGCAGGTGATATTGATTCACGAAAATCCACTTTGGGGTACTTGATTAATTTTTCAGGGGGAGCTGCCTCTTGGCAATCAAGGTTACAAAAATGTGTTGCATTGTCTACGACTGAAGCTGAGTTTATTGCAGCCACAGAAGCATATAAGGAGTTGATATGGATGAAGAAGTTCTTAATTGAACTGAGATTGAGCCAAGGCAAGTACCAGTTGTTTTGTGATAGTCAGAGTGCAATCCACCTTACAAAAAATTCTTCGCTTCACTTCAGATCTAAACACATTGATGTCAGATATCATTGGATTAGGGATGTCATAAATGACAAGGAGATAGAGCTTGAAAAAGTTCATACTGATCTTAATGGGTCCGACATGCTCACGAAGACACTGCCAAGAGAGAAGCTTGAAGTCTGCAAGGAGATTGCCGGGTTGACGTATCCCTCCACATAATCGGGAAGGGGGAGATTTGTTAGGATGGTTCCCGGTCATGTGGGGACCATGGTTATGGGCTTTGTAATATTAAGGCCCATTAGGTTTTACCTTAAGTTGTTGCTATATAAACTTAAGATGGGTTACCAGGTTTGGAGTGGTGACAGATTTTGAGGCAGAGAAAATCACATCTCTTCAGGAGTAGATTCAAGTATTGGTTTCAAGAGTTCAACAAGTGAGGGATCGTGAGAGAGCGAAACACTTGTGAGGAGAAACACTTGAGTGATTGTTGAGAGTGTGGATTATTCATTATTGAGTGTTGGGTAAGTGAGTGTGTACTCTTCCATCTTAATAATATTATCGGCGCCTCCGTGAACGTACCCGCAATTTGGGGAACCACGTAAATCTGTGTGTCTACTCTTTCTGTAGGTTTATTATTATCCATTACTATTGGGGTAATATATTTGCTGCCTGTTTCCGCATTAGGTTAGCATAATATATCCTTGCAATCAGGGGTTTTTTCTAACATGTACTACCGGGAAACAGACAAATTTTTGTCAGTTTCCCGGTGTGTAATACCAGGAAATGACTGACTTGATTTTTGTCTGTTTTCTGGTGAGTAATACCAGGAAATGATTTTTTGCTTCCTGTTATTACACACCAGGAAATAGGTAAAATTCATGTCTGTTTCCTGGTGTGTACTACCAGGAAATGATTTTTTACTTCTCGGTATTACACACCGGGAAACTAAATTTCAATTTTGCCTATTTCTTGGTATGTAATACTGGAAAACTGTTGTGTATTGTTTTTTTAAATATCGAAGGTAAAATGGTCATTTTAGTCTACTTTTCCAAAAAATTAATTAAAAATTTAATTTTGTACAAATTTTAATATCAGTCTAATACTATAATTTGTTTTAATAAAAAAATTCAAAAGTGAAAATGCCCCTATAATATATTTTATATTTTATACATATAAATAGTTTAATTATGACATCTGAACGAATAAAATTGGAAAATATAATTAATATACATAAATATATATTATTTAAAATTGGAAAAATTATATAAAATAACCTAAATAAAATTTAAAAATTCAAAATTAAATTAAAAAAGTTTTTAGGTATGTTTTTAGTTTATTCAAATTTTGATTTTAAAAAATAGCCCTTCACCGTCTATAATGGACTATTTTCGAAAAGCGAAAATTTGAAAAATTATTTTTTAAAAATTTTTAAATTTGAATTATATAATATAAATAAAAATTATAAAAAATCAAAAATAAAATTATTGAACACCTATAAAAAAAATTTATATTTTTAGACTAAAATTAAAATTTTTACAAAAATAAACTTTTTTTCAAAAGTTTTTATATACAATAGACCAAAATGACTGTAGTACCCCTGCTTCCCGGTCTTGATTTGCATCCTGAGCAAATCAGACCGGAAAGCAAAAACTACACCGGAAAATAGACAAAATATAATTGTTTCTCGGTGTTTTGCTTTCCAATGTTTCCCGGTGTTCTGCTTTTCGGACAGGGAAACAGAACACCGGGAAACAATTATATTTGTCTGTTTCCTGATCTGATGCTTCCCCGTCCACCTGAAAGCTCATTTTTGCAAATTTTTTAAAAAAAATCTTAAAATGTAAAAAATTTAAAATTGGTCTAAAACTAAAAATTAAAATGGATATTTTCACTAAAAATTAATGTAAAATTTATAAAATTTGTGTGAACACCCTCTGAGATTAATTGGTTTGGTTTGTGGGCTAATGTATATCCTTTACAGTACAATTCAATGAAATCAAAATTAATCATAAAATGTCAATTAGGGAGATGAGACATATGGTGCAGAAGAAAATAAAGCGGCTGGTGTGGATGGGGAAGAAGAAAACAAAGAAAATAAATTAGGAGCAAAAGGAAGAACGAAATAGATAAATGAAACAGGGGAGAAGACGTATTAGAGGCCACTAGTGCTGTTTATGGAACTGATGGCAGATAAGTAGAAACTACGGGAATGAACCAACTGATACAAAGACATGGAAGTGTGGAACCACATAGAATGTTTATTGATATTTATTGATGTGTACACCATTAAGAAGACAGCAGCATTAGAGTTTCTGTAAGCTCAGATTTCATAAGCTGGGAACTTAGCCTTAGTAGGATCACACAGATCTAGAAAAAGATAGGCCATGCCTCCGACACCTTCAAAGAGGGAATAAGGATTATCACCACCATGCATCTCTCCTTCTGATATCAGCTTGTGAGCACTATCAAGAAGAAAGCTTCCAAATGCTTTAGCCCGGTATAAGAACTCCAAGTTGCCAGTTAGTTGGTAAAGCGCGAGGAAAACATATGCATTCCCACTGATGCCATGGCATATCCCAACTCTTTTAAGCAGGCCGCGGTTCCACACCACTTCCGCCGCTTCAGCAGCAGCATTCAGAAATCTTATGTCTTCGAATACCTGAAATTTGACATATGATTTGCAGAAACATTATAAACAATTGTAGTTCTAATAGCTTCAATGCAGGCTTGAAGAAGCAATGACCAAATTTCATACACACAGGAGTTGTACTAAGACTGAATCCGGCAAAATTGTTTACCTTGGCTGCTTTAGCAAGTGTGAGAGCAATCCCTGGAGCACCATGACACCAGTGCACAAGAACATCTTTGCTTTTATCATCTTCACTGACGGGATAGTTTCCACTGGGAAACCGGTTACGCATCAAGTACTTTAGCGTGCCTTTGACATCTTCAATCTCATCTGGTTTCAGTTCCATATCCATCAAAACATGCATAATCCCTGCCAATCCATGGGCAGCACCCCAATACTTTTCTCCATACCATTCGAACATCAACGGGCATCCTCCTTTCCTACCCAATGATCTTCCATTCTTGATTATTTGCTCTACAACGGGACGCTGTGTACAATTCATCATATCAGCAATACTAATGTATTGACAACAAACAAAAACACATCATATGTTGTATAACATTTTTACCATGATTCTGGGAGGTATAGTCCCTTGGCCAATGTTCTTGTTCAAAAATAAACAAGCCCACAAGTATCCAACTCTTCCATATAATAACTCATCAGGAATATTATTCGGCAGCTTGATCTGTCACATTGTTCAAAATTTTATTTTCCACAATTAAACTACAATCAACAAATCAATCCATGATAAGACAGCGAACTCAAAATCACCTCTTGAAATTGGAACAGATAGTAGTCAACCAACTGCTGATCACCTGCTTTTTTAGCAGCAGCAGCGCCAAGAGCACAAACACCAGCACGACCACACAGAAAAGAAACACTCACCTCTCTATAATGATAAACAAGCACAATTCACAAATACAATAACAAAATTGGATGAGTAATTGAAGGAGTAGAGAGATAACCTAGAAGCTGAAGAAGAGGAATCACAAGCTTTGACAATCTCTAAGCAGAGATTGAGGTCGTTCTTGTTATGAGCGACTTGATAGGCTTTGAAAAGCAAGAAAGCCGTACCCAGAGTCCCACAGTAGAGAGTAGAGTCTTTGACACGTTGTCCAGTTAAACCCCATGTCTCCACCACCACCTGAAACAAACCAAATTCGTAAACTAACAATCAAGATAATGAAGTGAATGAGTGAACGTACGGTTTCTTTGAGGTCGAGAGCAGCGCGTTTGAATCTCTGAGAAAGAGAAGAGTAGGGCATGCGAAGAAGCTTCAAGAGAGAATTTGAATCTTGAGCTGAGTCGTCTTCTTCGTGAGGTATTTCTTCAGCAAAGTCAGGCATTACATTTTCGAAGAACCTGTCCGCCATTGTTAGTGTCTCCAACCGAACTGGACTCCTCTCCTTCGTATAGGGATGGCCTTAAATGTAACTAAAGGGAAGGATTATTCCATATTTGTCCCTAATCTTTTCTAATATGTCTTTATATTTCTTATATATATATATTATATTTGAATTTTAAAAATTAATATAAGTTTTTATGTTAAAAATGATTTGTTTTTATAAATTTACAACATATGGATATTTAAATATAAAAATATATAATAAAAAAAAATCAAAACAGCATAGTAGAAATTATTTTTAACTCTAAAATGTTTTTTTTTAAAATGAAAGGAGATATTGATTTTTTATAAAAGAGATATTGCTAAAAGGTTAGGGTCTGAAATGAGATTTTCATTGAAGAAGATGATGTCAGCTGAAAGAGCAAATCCCTACACGTAGAAAATATAGTGTGAACGTGGCAGTCGAGCATCGACCTTGACTTTTCATTAAATATTTTGAGACTTCAATACACGACAACACCACCCCAATATTCAAATTTCTATAATTATCATGAACGTACCACAACTACAAATATGTATATTCTAATACTCATTGAATGTACAAGCCAGTCTGTCGATTTGTCGTAAGGGCTTAATATAATCTTTATTTCAAAGCAGAATCTCTAAATCTTATATGTTGTTTTAAGAAATTATTATTTGTTATAAATTGAAATAATTAAATGAATCACAGAAGAATAAGGGTATTTCTTTTACTCCCTCCATCCCCCTCATCATGTTAGTTGCAATACATGAATAATAAGTTAAGCACAGAAGGCGACTTTCACATCAAACTTTTCTTTACTCATTAGACCCATTTACATGGAAATAATATCACATAGTACTTTTACATATCAATAAGTATTATTACAAGGAAAAACCACTTATTCATCCCAACAGCGAGATTATTTATTTTATTAATTTTTTACAATAATGCATATGATTAACGTTCATGGACATATGAATTAATATTAAAGGAAATTCAAAATAATTTACTATTCGATAACTAAAAGATAACTAAAATTTTAAGCATTAATAAATGGACACGTGGATTAAGTGAAAAAAAATAAAGTTGAAGGTTTTACTTTTACGTGGCTGCAGACAAGAAGACAAAGACTCGATTGATCCACAACTTTGGTTCTAGTCGATCCGAACAAAACGACATCTTTCTATCTAATAATAGCTTTTCACTTCACACATCAACACAAACAAAACTCACAAAAACAAAACCCAGAAATTGAATACACTGAGCTCCAATGGATGCTTTCGACGACTCAAACAACAATGAACAACACATGCCAATGCCAATGGATGCCTTCGACTCTAACTTCAACCAATCTCCACCTCCTCCCGTAGACTACGAATCGCCATTTGACTCCGCAGGCAACGATGACAATTTATTTACACAACCTGATCCAACCAGCGTTTTCCAATCCGAACCCATCCTCCCTTCTCCTCGTGCAATGGAGGAGCCAGTCCTCCCTCCGCCCGACCAAATGCTTCCCGAGGAAGGCTCCGCTTTCCGTGAATGGCGCCGGTCAGTTTCTCCTCATTTTATGCATTCAAAATGTAACATCCACTTCTAAATATATGCATTTGCAGTCAAAATTACATCCATCTGGAGGAAAAGGAGAACAGAGAGAAGGAGATGAGGAATCAGATCATCCAAGAAGCTGAAGACTATATAAAATCATTTTACGAAAAACGTCAGAAGAATGTGGAAACAAGGAAAACTGAAAATAGAGACAGAGAGAAAGTATGTAGTCATCAATTTGATTTAAGAGTCTGATTGTGATGTGTATTGAGTGTGTTTGTGTATATGATTGTGTAGGTGAACTTGGTGAACCAAGAGAAGTTCCATAAAGAAGCGCATCAACATTACTGGAAAGCGATTGCGGAATTGATTCCTTTTGAGGTGCCTAATATAGAGAAGAAGAGGGGAAGGAGAGATCCTGATAAGCAAACATCGGTCACTGTGATTCAGGGTCCGAAGCCAGGGAAGCCGACTGATCTTACGAGAATGAGGCAATTGTTTGTTAAGCTGAAGACCAAACCGCCACCTCATATGATGCCTCCTCCGCCTGCTCAGCCTGCTAAGGATGCAAAACCAGCTGGGAAGGATGGGAAGAATGACAAGAACACTTCGCCTACTAAATCATCAGCGGCTGCTACAGCTGCTGATGAGGCTTCCAAACCTCCTGCTCCTGATGCCGTGGTTTCTGATCCGAAGGAGGAGACTCCTGCTGGAAATGGAGTGGAAGACGCAGCTGCTGCTGATTGATTGAGTATTGGATTATAATTTGATTATTGTAGTTATTTTGTCCGGTTATTTGATAGATAAATTAATAGTGCATTTTGGAGAATAAGAAGTAGCTTTTTTCAGATTTTGATTAGGTGATCGTTTTTGCTTACCTGCTTGGAAGTTTTGATTATTGGTGTTTGGATTATCAGCTAGATTACTATTAACGGTCGTTTTTTATTTGAATGCAAAATCTAATATATCAAGTTGAAGGTATTTATTAGATTATAGTTCCTTAAATAGGAATGAAAAAACTCATTTCAACAAATAATACATATTTGCTAACAATAAATTTATAATTTGAATTTTCAAACCAATCATTATCTAAAATCTAATTTATCATGTTTATAGTGAACAAACAGTTTACAACCAAACATCCTTAATTGACTTAGATTTAGTGGCTATACATACCATAGCTCACAAGGAGGTTTAAAACTAATAGAGGAAGATGATGACCTATTTTTTTTAAGGTAAGAATGAGATTAAACACTTCTCCATTAAATGTATGAATATGATTTTCCTACTATATCAAGAGTGCATCCATCTTATAAGTTGATTAAAGGTTGATTGAAATTTTACACTACACTACTAGTATTATACCACTAATTACTTCATAATGTTAAAAACTTATTTTACCGTTTTATTCCATCATAAATTATTCTTCTTCAATCATTTAACTAATGATAATGTAATATTGTCATATCATTTGATGAATAGTTTTTATACAATATAAATCAAAGTAATACCGTTAATTTTTTAAAATTGTATAGAATCAACCATCTATAGCATCAAGCATAGCAGGATCTACCACGAATAATTCACTAAATACTGTAAATACAAGATATTTCAATTTTATTTCCAAATTAGAATTATTATTTTAATTTATATATATTCAATTATTTGTTAAAATATTCAAATTGTCGAAAATTTTATAAATTATTAGTATTATTTTATAGATCCTTATTATACACCTATTGTAATTGAAGAAGATAAAGACAAATTTCCTCAAATATTATTTAAGTAAATAGTTCATGTTTAGAAACTAACTAGTGCATTGGCTAATTAAAATAATAAATCAAAGAATTCATATTGAAATATTAAAATATAATATTCTGGACATTCATGTCTTTCATCTCCATTTGGTGGTACCCTAATTTTAAGTCAAATTCAAAGAAAATTTGTCTCTAATAGAAACCACCATAAATACTCTTTCTCATCCACATGTTAACTTCCATTCACTCGATGTCTTAAAACTAGAATTCTTTCCACTAAATTTTTGTACAACTAATGATCTCACTGCGCGTCTCATTTGCTAAATTTCACATTAGAATTGCTCATTGCCTTACGCGACTTCTCTAAGTCTCCATCTAAACCTCACATTCAATTTATTTCTCCTCCCGTAGAACATCAATTTTCTTATAAAACTCCTCTAATATGCTTTTAAAGTTTTTCTCCCATCCAACAAGTTAATATCTCAACCTTTTTTTCTCCCATTAAATTATAAGAGTTATGATATAATTTATAGATGTATTAAGATACAATAGTGAACAGATGCGTACAGAATTGTATGATAAAAAATTACGTTTACAAAATTTTAGATTTTGAAAAATTCTAACTCAAATTTTATGATAAATCAAATTAATTTCAAATCATTATTGTAACGTCATGCTAATGCTATTGCTACTATATTCTATCCACCCGCTAATAATATTATATATTTAATAAATTTGAAGATACTATTTTCTTTTTTTAGTAAATATTTAATTAGTTCCTTAAGTATTTGTAGGTGGTCAAATAAACTGATTAAAATAAATGTTTGAATTGGTGTATGAAGCAATATATTAGAGTTGGGCCTACTCAAGACAACTACTTAGTAGGATAGGGCCACTTCAAAGTCAATAAAACAACATAAACAACTTGTGAGCAAAATAGCATAATCAACTTGTGAGGAAAAGAGCATAATCATGTTAAGAAGTGCACGAGAGCATCCTCGGACACCTAGAGTGCTCAAACCGCCCATTTTGTACTAATAGCTTCTGTAGATATTCCTTTGATTTTTCATCACCCAAAGTTGTTCCTCCATGCTCCCGGTGCCCGTAGGCTGCTCCTCCTTTCTCCTAGCGCCCCGCAGGCTAATCCTTAATTGTTGTCACGTCAATTGTGCCCACGGGTTTTCTATGCTCTCCTAGTACTTGAAAGTTGTTCTTTTGTGGCCACAACGTCCGCAGGTCCTCCTGCATGCTATCGTCATCAGCACCGTCCGTAGGCATCTCAAGTTACTCCTGCGTGCTTATTGTATGGGTTGGTACGCTTCATCTCAGTACAATGGGATATAGTGTTAATCTTACAAGTGTGACAAGAGCCGGCAGTTCACTGAAGTACTGAGAATTAATAAGAGTATTGACAATTCACTGAAATTTCGGTAGTTCACTGGAGTGTTGATTATTTAATTGTGATAAAACGTCCACTGTTTACGAATGTTGACAGTTGCTTAAGAAAGTGGGGACGGACTGCTCCAATCTTAAATAAAGCATTCCCCACTTTGATGGATATGAGGCAAAAAGCTACAGAGAAGAAGGTTTTTGTCTTCATGGGTAGAAATCTTTTAAATATATTAAAGTTTTTCTTATTTTGAATAGAACTTTACCTTATTTCATTCAAAGAGGAAAACTCTACCCAATTTTTTAAACAATAGCAGTTCAACTCCTCTAACTCCTGCAAAATAAAAAGAGGTCACTCTACATACCGAGCAAATCCTTCTCGGAATTCCTCCTATAGAAATTAGCCATGGAAGGTCTAACAAAATTACGTGTAATGTATTCATATACCGTTGTGATCTCTAGTGGAGTTTAATATTGGTAATTTTAATTATAATATTTCCAATATTCCAAGTACAGTCACATAAAGACAGAATTTAATTTTCGAGTTGAACAAATGTGTACCAACTGCATCAATGAAGAAACAGCTACTGAGCCTACTCTGTCAAAAAAATGGGCAGAGATAAGATTACATGTTCAATCAGTCAATATAACAAACTCGATCATTAAAATCCAGTTGATTAGATTTATTCCAACTCCCGAAAATTCAATAACTTCACAGTTTAGTACTTAGGTTAGGTGGCAAACTTTCATTGATCATTTCTGAATTTCACATGGCAGGATTTTAACAGATGAGAACTGAACACTTGGCCCTCCATCTTCATTCGTGAAGATTTTAATGGGATTCTCCTCCACATGCGGCGGTCACGGCCTTCTTGTCACCACACCAACAACCCTTGACCCACCTACCCACCTACTGTTTTTGCCCCACTCACATGTTGATAATGTCAAGTGCTTGTAATTTTCAGGCAAAACTTCCAATAATTTTGGAGACAATGCTCACAGTCACAATTCTATATCTCATATAGAATCAAATCTCTTGCAAGTGAGTTGATCAATTAAAGAATCAGACAATCTGATCTACATATCTCATATAGAATTGGAGTTAACAAGAAATATTATTTATATTTGGATACAGTACTTGTGAATTAAAGTAACAGAGATGGGGCTCACTCAGTCACAGACATATATATTAACTAACACAAAAGAATTCAACGGTCCAAATTCATTAAGATCAACGTTGGCCCACAAGGGTACATCACAAACAGTAACATACACTATTACACAGCTCACTCTCCCTTTGGAGAGGGCTACAACTGCATCTGCATCTGCACACACAATATATAGAACAGATGATAAAGCTTTTAAGAAAAAAAGAAAAGAGCATTGGATGCTATGATACTGTCCAATTGCTACTTTTCTCTAAAAAAAAAAAAACTATAATATCAAAAAGGAAAAACCACAAGCAGATAGTGACTATCTATATAGTAGATGATGTGTGAGATACCAAAAGCCAAGAATCCCATCATAACTGGTATGTTAGAATTTACTGGAAGACATGAACTCTATAGGAGTTTAGGGGTGAAGTTGAGACGAGAAGTGTAAGTAGCTTTAGGAGACCAGTTACTAGGAATAACATCTCTAGCAGAGAGTTCTCTTCCAGTGGAAAGTGTTGTAAGTTTCACTGAGAATGGTCCCTTTAAAGGTCCTCCATTTATGCACCAGTTTGCTCCCCATAAATGATTCATTTGTAACCACTGACCAGAACTTGCCTGCCAAACCAAACAACTAGTGTAAGATACCATAACACCGCATAATTGAGAGAAGAATTTCGAAAAGCGTTCAGATATTTTATAATATTAATATAATTGAACATCAACTTATGGTCTTCTGCACATAATGTGAACTTTTGAAATAAGCTTCAAGAGCACATGCATATAGTCAACAGAGGGGAAAAAAGTGCTTTTTTTCTCATCATATTTCACATTGGCGCCATTAACACTCCATGTAATCAGATAATAATATAATATCTAAATAAAGTAAAAAAATTTATGGTTGGTACTTTTACTTTCACATAAGTAAACAACACACCGACACATCCCGGAAGTGAGGACCTGTCTAGACAACACATAAGAGAAACCATTCACTAATAAATGTATTATGTATCTAACTTTCCTGCAGTAGAATTTGTTTTGACTAGTGTTATAATCCTCTGTACAAGCACGTTTATGCAGAAACTTTTTTAAAGAAAACAACTTCAAACAAGGCATTATATCTTTACACTTTTTTCTCTAATCCATTTTAAGAAACAAAAACATAATCATTCATAATAACAGTATGGTAAAACAAAGAAGTCAAAAACAAAAAGGGAACTTACTTCTCTTATATGCATTGACCCAACATCTCCATCTCCATCCTCGAATTCCACCAAAAGAGACAGCCAATAGTTAGTTGAACCCTCATTCACATGAAAAGCAATGTTCTTTCCAGGGTATTTACATGGCGTCCTGCAATTAACCCAAAAATTGAACAAATCTAGTACACGATTTAAAACAAACATCAGAATGGGTAATTAAATTGAATTTAAGTACCGTCTGTAGAAGACTTGAAGCTCTCCTCTGTCTCTGAGCTGATTACTCTCACCGGAAATAGCCATTCTTCCGAAAGCAGCACCACTGAGGTCGAAATGAGTGTGGCCACCGGAGCAGTAACCGCCGGGACACTCGTCGGTGACGATAATAGTAACAGCTCTTCTAGAGCAAATACTCCTGTCTAAGCATCTGACCTTATAACAAGCCCCACAACCTTCCCCATTCTTGAACAGAATTGGGCTCACAGCACCCACTCTGGCCCGCAACGGCTTCACATCCACCAATGACCCGTACCCACATGCCCCACCTACACGATTCAACTCACTGAGTTAATTAATATCAAAAGCAGAGATCTTTTAACTTAATTAAGCTGGACTGGACTCCTTACCGTCACTACCGTCGCCGTCGGGGCTTCCGTACCAGGTGGCGGTCGCCGGTTTCCAATGCGTGTCGGAGACGAGGTGTTTAACCTGCGCCGACACGAGCAAACACTGGAAAACCAAGCAAAGACAGAAGGTGAAGACACAACACGACCCGCGCGGGAGCTGCATTGTGTTAGTTAGAGAAGTGTGTTTGGGGGGACAGTTTGTTGTGTTGGTTGGCATCAACTACAGGTAGAAGAGAAGAGGAGAGTAGAGTGTCTGTTGGAGGCCATTTGTGTTGTGTGTCAGAGGGTGATATATAGAAGAAGAAGAACAGCCGAGCAGAGCAGAGAAAGAGTTAAACTTTTTCGAGCGTTGTTAAGTGGGAGTGACCATGCGGGACATTGGCTTTGGATTTATTTACGAGGCGTGCCACTGTAGGTCGTAGGGTGTTGGTGGGTCCCGCTGACGGTTAAGGCGTTAATTCCGCTGTCTGGTTTTGTGAGAGAGGAGGGTATTTTGGTAATTTGAAGGGAGTGGACCGTTAATTTTGTTGCGTGGTGTGAAGAGGGAAGAAGAAGGAAGGCGTAAAAGAGTCGTTAGATGGAGACAGAACAACAGATGGAACATGTGGGAGATGGACCCTAAACGGGCCGTTTTTGCTATTAGCTAAGATACGGGGAAAATGGGCCGTTGGTGGGATCTCCATCACGTTGTGTCTATTTTAATCAATGGGATTTTTTGTAACTCGAATCAATTTATAAAATTAAAATGCAAAAAACTAAATATTTGCAACATTTCATGTGAACACGTTTTTTTATACTTAACTTTAAACGTAAATATTTTTAATAATATACAACTAAAAATTATATAAATTTCATATTTAGAAAATACACATCAAGACGAATAAAACAAGACCACATTTGACTATATTTTTCCTTATACATAAAAATAACATATGAAAGAAGATTGATAAATGAATAATATACACTATTCAAATGTTGTCACTAAATAAAAACAAAGAAAGTATATATTTTTTATGGTAATAATTCATTTTTTTTAAAATAAAAGGAAATTATGAATTCATCAAAAACCAAAATTGTACTTATTAGAATTTTGTTTTTCACCAATAAAATATGCTCTCTCAACTTTTCATGGTCGAATCTTGCTTTCGATGATTTAAATCTACCTACTTAATTAGTCTAAGTATGACTAGTGTTATTGTGAAACTTTGCTTGATGTGTCATCAAATTTGTGGATTTTACTTATTTGTGTTTTAATTGAGGATTGTTTGATGAAATTTAAGTGATATACGAGATTTAGTAATGATTGATGATAGACATTGCTAGATTTAAAAATAATATGAATTGAGAAGATAGTATACCTAATTATTTTCACCCATATGCTTGATTTTGATATGAATTTGATTGTATAGGAATAATTAGCATCATCTAGTTAGTTAAAAATGATTATGATTTATGTCTTCATATAATTTGAAGTGGAGAATGCATTATCTAGTTAGTTATAGTTGAATTCCTAACCATTTCTAGTTCATTAATAATTCATATTCTTGATTTTAGTAGCCAGTTTTCTTAATTGTTGCTTAAGAATTTTAAAACTACTTTTATCAATATTGATTATGATTGTTATTCTTAGTTTAGTTGTCTACTAGATTTGATTGGAATCTCATAATTCTCAATTTTTAGGGTTCAATATCTACAACTCTATTATTATAATAAGATAGCAATTAATTATTGCATTCAAAATTGTTTGTGATATAATATAGTGAGAAAACAACATGATTATTAACTCAGGGTTCATGGCTTATTTTCTTATTTCAGGCCATAAAAGGACATGTACAACTTATAAACTAAACTATTTCTAACTTCATAATATCTTTATAGAGACTTCATATAAATTTATTAATGGAAGCGCCAATTTAAGAAAGATATTGTTAGTATTTAGTTAATGGTTAGCAACTCCAGTTGTAAAGTATCTATCATAGCCACAAGTTAAAATGAATCTAGATATATATAAAAAGTAGAGTCCGCAGCTCGACCACGAATCTGACGTGACACGATCAAGATTCGGTTTTGGATGAAAAATGTTAGGAAAATTTTCTGTTCTATCCCAATTTCTTCCTAATTTCTAGTTCGATTCAACCAAAACAATCAGCCCAAACACAAACATAATATTTAACGTGGTTTGGCAAATTGCCTAATCCACGGAAAGATAACAACTTTACTGTGAGAAATAATGATTACAAGTCATTCAGACAATACTCTCTCTCCACACAAAATTATTTTCTTTCTCAACCAGAATCTCTTTTAGGCGAACAACTCCACCACGGCGAGACAACCCCAAATCAAAGTCTCCTTAATGGCGAGACAACCCCAATGCAATGATCATTACCCCACTCGGCAGGCATGACCCTAATCCAATGATCATTACCCCACTAGGCAGGCATGACCCCAATCTCAACTCGAAATCTCTTTAATGGCGAGACCCCAACCCCAATGATCATTACCCCTAAAGGTATGACCTTACTCCAATGATCACCACCCCAAAAAGGACGGGATACTTTCTTCTTCATGAGACAACTTTATTTATAGTGATCATCAAATATACTTTCCTAATTTGTTTCCTTTCCAACTAAGGAATACAATCAACCAAATTAGGAAAATCAAATCTTTCCAAAACAAGGAATCAAACCATTAGGAAATAGATCCAAACTCAAAATAGGAAAATCTTCCTATAAGGAAATTCTTGTGATTCAAGGCAATCCTAACAAAAAAAAAACATAAAAAAGAGCTAATTTTGAGTTTCAGTCATGTTTTGGCAATGAAAATCTTACAAGTGCTATTTGATTATTTCCCTCCTTGTGTCTCATCATTTTCCTCATTAATCCAAAAGTTGATGCTATTAAATTGAATAAGAAAATTTAACCTAATTCTGTTTCACCATCATAGATCGCACATCTCACTCGAATCCCCTATCGTTCCCACTATAAATTCTCTCTCTAGGCTAGGATTATTATCAACAAATCACCATTCAAAACTAACATTCTCCGATTATTTTGCTCTGAGATCAATTACTCATGCGTACCTCCTCATCAAGTTTTGTTTTCATCTTTTACTTGTATTTTTTTAAAATTGCTTTTGTGGATTATGCACTCTGTGGAGAAATCCAATTTGTTCACTGTTGATGAAAAAGATAGATAGGTGGCATTTAAATGAAGTAAAATAGTAATATTTTAGCTATAAATGGAAGTAGAAGATATTTGCAGTTTTGATGTCTTGTTTGATGACGTTAGTTTTGATGCAGAGTTGGTACAATCGACTCTGTCTCTGTAACATTCCATGTTGAGACAATGTGAAAAGGAATTGAATTGTTACCCATATCACCAATGTGCACATTATTTTTTTTTTTTTTAGTAATTTTGATGACTGTTTATGACTCCATAATGTCAATTGACGAGTGTGTGAAAGGGCAATCTTGAGATGGTGTTTTGCTTGTATTTGCATTTCTATTTGTTTGTTGAGGAAATGGAGGAGATCAAATTGTATTTTTGTTAGGGCTTTTGTTAATAAGGTAGGGTTTATGTTATTTGTTTGTTTACCTCTGATGATTTTGTTTGATGGATCATGGATTAGATATATTGCATTGAGTTTTTTATTTATTATGTTGCTAGGTATTAGTGATGTTTGATTATGATTTCTGGATTTGGTATTGCTATACGCGGGAAATATATTTGTAGGTCTTTCGCAATTTATTTTATAATATGATTATCTTTCATAAATAAGATTTTTGGAACGATTGCCATTTGAAATCGATCTATCATAGGACAATTTGAAAAGGACTTTGTACTTGTAAATGTAATTATTTAATGTGGCATTTCGGACTTCCTTCACGGTCTCGGTCAGGATGGGGTTTACCCTACAAAGATGGAAAGGCGTGTGTAAAGAGATAAAGGGATGGTGAACAGTGTTTTGGGTAGGGTGTGGTGGTGCTTATCATAACATTGCAGGCTTGGTTTTTCAATGGGCCAAATTTGCCCAATCCAATTTTGAGCCCGTTTCTCCACGGACACTTGATCCGACATTTCTATGATTTTCTGTAATTTATTTTCATGTTTCGAATAAAATACCACCACCATTTTAAAATTCAGATCTTTCCTTTCAAAAGGGAAAAATCGTAATTTTGGACAAAATGATATTTTCACTCAAAATTGGTATTTTTCAGATTTTAAAAATAAAATTGACTCTAAATTTCCAATTACACCTATCTGCTTCTAATTCTACCATCCCATGTTTTAACTACCCTTAATCATTCCTACATGGAATTTTAAGAGTAGAAAATAAATAAAATGGTCAAAATAGCAAGAAAAATTTTTACCCATATTTTCAGACGTTACACTTTCACTATAAGGTATTACATCCTAAAGTCTAATTTTTATTCTTAAACTCTGTGAACTTATCAACTTGAACATTAAAGTACCATTAGCTGACATTACATCGGTACTCACCTATTTATTTGTGCAGTTTTATTGAATGCTCTTGGTAAATATACTGTATTCCTTAAAAGTACATATTCTTAAAAATATTATTTATAATGATTCGTCCGTCACTTTTTTTTAATTCGTTTAATTTTTAACTAATAAGTTATATTTAATATACTTAAATTTTCACAAAAATATATTTATCCTTTAAATAAAATTTCTTTCTAAAAATAAAATCTTTATAGTTGGCTGGAGACATATACCTAGTAAAAGTATTTTTTTTTTTCAAAGTTTAAAATCTTGATTTTCCCACTTAAGATGATGCATATTAAGGTGAAATGATTTGCATTTCATAATAAATTTTCTAGCAAACTCCAAACCATGATTATAGGAGTTATAAGTATTGGATTCCATTTATTTAAGTCTATAAATATCAAATCCCACCTCTATTTTGGATTGCCATTTGATTTTGTCATACAAAACAAAATATACATTACTGCCTTCCACCCTTCACCCATCACTATCCCTCAATCCTTTCAATCTATCATATTTTTATTTCAATTAAAATTTTTTCTACAAATTTGAACAAATTTAAAATAGTCAAAAAAAAAAAAAATTTAGCCTTTAAAAAATATGAGATTTTATGAAGCGGAGTGCTAGAAAATTTTTCTTGAACTCGTTTGAGGGGTTAAAATAATATAAAATAAGTATAAAAATTAAAATAAAACTACATATAATTTAAGGAGTAAAGTGATTTTTTTTTTAAATACATAAATTAAATAGATATTTATTATAAAAAATATAAAGTAATAACATATTTTTCCATTTATTTCTATTCTGGCCGAAGTTCATATACTCTTGAAGTTTAAAATTTGTTGATTTCATATGAGATTAATATTATGTTATAAGAAATAACTTGTTCAGTACAACGTGATATAAAAAAGTCGAAATAGAAAAAAATAATACAATAATTAAAATTAAATTAAATATAATTTATAAAGTAACTCACAAACTTTCATAGATGAAAAATCTAAAATGATAATATTATATATATATATATATAATTATAGTGTTTGAAATATATTTTCAAGTTATAAAATAATTAAATAACAAAATATATGTACATATAATTTATAAAATTTAAGAGTTAAATGGAACAACTTTCTCAAATATAGGAATTAAAATGGCATTATAACCTTCCTTTTTTTTTTTTTTTTTTAATTGTTTATTTTCTGTTTTTAATATAAAGAAAGAAAATTGGATGTGGACTAAAAGTGGAGAATTATTGGCATAATGTGGCCAATATTGTGAACTTATCTATCCAATTATAAGTGGAGACTCCATTAAATACAAAACATTATACCATTTTGGTCATTGATGTAACCTCTTCCATCTCATTATTCATACCTCATATCCCTTCTACTTGCCTATTAATGCACATGCAAATGCAATTATGTTAATTCTTTCCTTTTAAAATTATTTAAAAAAAAAATAAATTAATAAGTTAGGTTTTATGTTAGTCATATTGTGTTGGTTGCACTTATGTTTTCTTTCAATATTATAATTAACAAACATAAATTATTAAATTTAAAATTATTATCAGGTTGTTTTTATTTATAATAGGAGTATGTTTGTACATCTAAATTAAGTGAATGATAAATATATATATATATATTTTAAAATATATAAAAAACTTACTATAAGAAACATAAAAGCATATATTTTAAAAATAAATCTTTTATATCTTAAATGGTGCTATACCAAAATGTAAATGTAATATGGGACTAAAAAGTCAATTGATTTAGATTTATTAATTAAAAAGGGAAGAGATGAATTAATTGATGAGAAATAAAGAGACCTTGAATCAAGGTAAAGAAAAAATAAAGAGTCACCTTAATTGAAGGAGAGGAGATACATTAGCAGATTTCAGTGACCCAGAAATCAACTTAATTAATTAAATTGTTTGTTTGTTTGTTTAATTAAGTGCTGGATTCCATAAATAAATGAAAGATCCAACAAGTGAAAATGTGTGAAAGCCAAAATAGAAGAAATGTGACACCATCTGTCGGCAGCTTGACTTATAAGGAGTACTTTATGTAAATTTATATTTTGATCTATTAGTGAAATTTGTCTTAAACTCAATTTAAATATATAATTAAATCCGTGGTTCATTTATTTTAATCATAGATTGTATATTGTTTTAAGCGACATCTTAAAAAATATATTAAAATATTAAATTATTATTTAAAAAAAAACGAAATGATTAGTTGTTAGTTATAAAAACAAGTATCCTTCAAAGAACAATTAAACTAAATAATGCTTGTGACTAAAACCAAATTATGCTTGGCTCATGCTCTTAACCCATCAAGTATTCAATTTGATTAAAATAAAGAACATCATGTCATTGATAACCGTTATTTGACCATTGTTAATAATAAAGCTTAACGACAACGCATAGAACAAATAAAAGGGCCTCATAACATTTTATAAAAATACAAACCATACTTTGACTAAATTAAACCTTTTCACAAACTTTTTTTAATTCAACAAATTAAATTATTATAAAGATGGGGTATCCTTCCACGTTCCATTTTGTGACACGAATTGCACGATAGTGTTATATTATTATTAATATTATTATTGTGATTTCAAATAATTTAAAATGTGATTGTGTGGTAGTTAAAGCAGATAAAGTTAAAAGAAGATATATGAAGTGAATCCATTAAGTTGATATGTTTTGTTGGGACCCTTGATTTTAGGGTTTGTTTGAGGAATTTGTTTTGGTTATTATTTGTGTTTTGTGTAAGCTAAAAGTGTTACATTTTCCTGCATTTGCTTTTGTAAAACATTTAGCATTATCATTATTATTGAAGAAGAAGGAGAATATACCAATTAATTATGAAGGGTGTTTGAATTGAGTATCTGAATATGTTCTTTTTGAAAAGGTAAATCAGAGTGAAAGAGAAAGAGAAAAGGTTCTTTAGATTTTCACTTTAAATGGTCTTTATTGGTCGTATGAGTTCTTGATTTGATTTGATGGGGGTGTTTTAGTTGGTTTTCACATGCAACTTTTTCTAATGGAATATGAGATGGGATGAAATTAACAAATGTTGTTGCTTTGCTTTATAGTTGTGAATGATTTGGTGTAATTGAATCAAAGTACATGGGGTCGTTATTATATTTATATACACACATGCAAGTATCACCTTTTAGCAAAGCATGGTAAGAGTGATAATATATTAGAGTTGAATGAAGATAATAGTTACTACTTATGCAACTTTTTGTTTAATATATGGTGTTGCAAAAGGCAAAATACAAGCAGTGAACAAGTTGCAAGAACTTTACCATCACAATCTGCTGTAGCCTCACATCTCTATCAATTCGTATGATCTAAAATAATGCAATAATTTATCATTGATTAGGGAATTCAAGAAGTTCAAATAAACACCCTTCCCCTCTTCCTTTGCAATCTGGAAAACGTTTATTACACTAAATGATCTTCCCATGATTAAACTTCAGCCAAGGATTGCAGTGCTAGGGATCTGCCAAAGGTATCAAGTAGTTCTGCTATATCATGCTGAATGTTCAACTTGTCATGGAACTGCAGAGGATAAAACAGGTTGAGTGAATGATAGAAGGTTGAGTAAATGGCAGATACCTTCAATCTAACTGTTATTAGAACGTACCGGGACTTCTGTGGCACTAACAAGTCAACTGAATCCTTAGAAGGATGAATCCGTCCTCATTGACAAACCCCATAGAAGGAATTCCAGCTTCTTCGAGGGCTTTTCACACTATAACTTCATTGTCAACTGTTCTTTCCAGTTCCATTGTGCTCCCCAATTTTGATGGATAAGGATCCACCAAAATTCCAACAGCAAGAGTATCTACAAACCTACCAAAGTCCGAAGTAGTTACAAATTTTCCAGCAATGGAGAGAACTCATCTACTAAATTCAATTTGTTAGGAATCTATGAGTTATTTCATGTCCTTATCTACATGCCTGTAAATATAGATCCTATGTTTGTTGGAAATTTCCACCGTAGATGAAAGAACATAAACAAACATCAAAAACAACCAAGTAGATATAAAGTCTCTTACCTAGCATACCGATTTCTTAGCCTTAAATAGAGAAACACATAATGATACACCCATTCTAGGTAATACTAGATCCACACCTACCATAATCAAACCTATAATTGGCCACATGCATACTAAACATCAAACCATACTCTATCCATAGACTATCCTAGACCATCAAAACCATAACTTACACAACTATATCATTAGGTGTATAAAATAATAACTACTACAACTAGTAAGATCACCATTATCCTAACCAACTAGACAAAATGCCCATTCAACTCTAACAAGACTGATTTAGTTGATGGGTGACAAGAAATCCATGTCCTGATTTTCTAAGAAAAGTTTCATATTCCAACAACTCCATTATACCACTTTAACGGTTTAGTATCAAAATACTATAGTAAGACGAATATTCCTTTCACAGGTTAACAACTCTTCTCTAAGCCAAGTGTTGGATCTATAACATCCTTATTACTAATGTTCTTAAGATCGAAAATCGAAAGTTACCAAAGAATGCTCATGTTAGATTCTTAGTTATTATAAAGTGGTGAACACAATGAAATGTTACCTTGCATTGCAAGTTGCAGAGAGAGAGAGAGAGAGAGAGAGAGAGAGATTTATCTGAAGTGTAACAGGCATGCAATTTACAAATTCCTGGCATCAACTAAACTGTGAGCTGGTGTCTTTCTTAGCCCAATTTCATTCACCATTTCTCTAACATTTTCTGCTTCTTTCCACCTCCCACGTGTAGCATAAATATTTGCCAACAAAACATAGTTTCCCGTGTTCTCCGGCTCAAGATCAAAGAGCCATTTCGCAGCTATCTCTCCTAATTCAACATTCTCATGTATCACACATGCTCCAAGCAAAGCACCCCAAATGGCATGGGTGGGCTTGATAGGCATTGTTTTTATTAGATCATATGCTTCATCCAGTCGACCAACTCGGCCTAAAAGATCAACAACACAAGTGTAGTGATCTGCGCTGGGACTTGTTTGATGATTTTTGAGCATGAACTTGAACAATTCCAAGCCTTCATCCACCAAACCTGCATGGCTGCACGCATGCAATGCTGAAGTAAAAGTAACATCATTTGGCTTTACCCCAGATTGAACCATTTCTTTGAAAAGCGAAATAGCAATCTCACCATGCCCATGCATTCCATAACCAGCAATTATAACACTCCATAAAACAATATCCTTGCCCTCTTTAGATATTCCATTAAAAATCTTGTGAGCAGAATCAAGACTCCCACACTTCGAGTATATATCTATAAGCCCAGTTGCAACATCTATATTTGAAACAAACCCAGATCTTATCAGATAACAATGCATATTCCTGGCTTGCTGCAAATCTGCAAGAATGGCATATGCTGGAAGAAGACTATTCACAGTAGCATCATTAGGTTCCACTACTTCAGTCTGCATTTGTTTGAAAAATTCAATAGCTTTTCTAGCTAGGCCATTGCGAATGCACCCAGACAAAATTGCATTCCATGGTACAGTTCTTTTTCTTGATGTTCTCCCAAACACTCGAAAGCTTAGTTCAACGTGATTACATTGTGCATACATATCAATCAATGCAGTTTCTATTACAACTTCACTCTCAATCTTCTGCCTTATAGTCCACCCATGTAAACATCGACCCTCCTTTAGATAATGCAAACTTGAACAACAAGAAAGAAGTGATGCTATAGTCACTGCATTAGGTTTCACCCCATTAAATTGCATAGTTTGCAAAAGCCCCAATGCGTTCCTTACTTCACCATTAGAAATGTAGCCATTAATCATTGAAGTCCACGTCACAACATCTTTCTGACTCATCCTATTAAAAACCAATCGTGCTTCACTCACATTACCACACTTCACATACATGTCAACCAACGCATTCCACACAGCAATTTTCTTCCCTAAATCACTACCATCAACCACCAATTCATGCATTCTTCTCCCTGCTTCCTCATCGTTCAAGTAACCACAAACTGGTAAAACAGAAACAAAGCTTGCACAATCAGGCTCCACTCCATCACACACCATCTGATCAAAAACCTGCAAGGCTAGCTTAGCATACCCATTCTTGAAGTACCCACTTATCAAAGTATTCCAGGACACCACACTCCGCACCCACACCTCATCAAAAAGCATTTTCGCTGCCACTGTCTCCCCAAAATTCATATACATTGCTAGCAAACAATTCCTCACAAAAGTGTCAACACCAAACCCAGCAACCAACACCCTACCATGCAATGAAACTCCCAATTCACGCAAACAGAGGTCACTGCAGGCCTTAATAACAACTGGGTAGGTAAACTTATCAGGAAGATATTTTTCTCGCCTAAGCATATCAGCAAACAAACTCAACGCTGTGTAGGATGAATCATGACGCGTACACATTCTCATCAGGGTGTTATATAAGTACAAATTTCGTTCAGGCATTCCGTCGAACAGTTTACGTGCCCTCGAAATGTCGCCACATTTGGCATAAGCAATGACGATAGTCTCGTCAAGGCCGGTATAGTCAAGGCCTGAAGTGATGATGAACCCATGGAACCGATTGACTCCGGTGATGGACTTGGTTGCTGCGGTGTTCTGGAGGAGTTTCGTGATTATTAACTTGGTCTTTTCTCGAACAAAAGAAGAATACATGGACACATCAAACGAATATTTGACTGCTAATGGTAATAATAACGTTTTAAAATGAATGTTCTGAGAAATCGAAATTTGAAAGGACTAAACTGAAATTTTTGAAAATATATATTCATATTTTAGTTTTTTATTTCCATTATTCTCTTTTTATCTATTTTCATTTTCCTCTTGTTGTGGTAGCAACGCATAATTGTTTGAAAATTTTCCATCTTTTCCAGTACAGATATTGCTCGATATTGCATTTGGTTATATCACTTCACTAGTATTATAGTGACTCTTCCTTAATAATTTTTCAGTTTTATGAATCATTTGCTAAAGCAAGGATATAATTTGATAACACCACAAGCCACAGAAGAATATGAAGAGAAAACTACTATATCACAAATAAAACCATATGAACATGAAGAGAATATGAGCAAAAATACATATATAACCAGCTGAGAAAGGATTGGATTTCCTCCAGTTGAAAGTAATGACTCCTGTTGATTCTATTATATGCTTGCTCTGTGCATGGTTCTGACAGCCCAAACCTAAGAAAAATCCGTTACCTGTTCCCCTGCCATTATGCACCATTTGAAGTGTTTTAAGTCACTTACTACATGTGAAGTTCAATAACAATGGCTCATGAATATAGTTTTCTTATAATATGGGAAAAAAATGAGAGGGAGAGAGATGATTACATTAAAAACACCTAGTAATACACATCTTGAAACAGTGCAACAACATGCTATGATGATGATACAGGAAATCAAAGGCATGGATTTTCCCATTTCTTGACTATGGAAACACAGACATATGAATATACAGTGTCGACACGAGCACAACATATTCATATCTTAATTTGCCATAGATTTAAAATTGACAAGAGAATATTGCCCAAAAATTATCACACAACATGGTTATAGAAGGATAACAACATGACTATGGCGCAGCAACAGAAACAGAATGAGTAAGGAAAGACGAGCTTTAAACTCACATGCAAGTATCTAAGTCACTCAACAAGAGTATTGATGCATATTCAAGACAAATAGGGCATAGGAGAGAGAATAACTGAGAGTAGTTGAGGGCAAGATTTGGGAGGTCAAAGCTATAGAGTGGTTAAAATTTTTACCTTCTCATTGACTCTGATAGTCCAGGCATCACCTCTATAAACAGGATCCCCAACAACATAGTTAGGTGACTGTACAGCATTTCTTAAGAGTGGGACCCTATCGGAAGCAAATTCATCATCACTATCATAGTATTGATGAGGTCCAAGAGCCTTGAGTATTAATGCTAATAAGAAACACAATCCCTGCAAATTGAGAGCGTGATTGATATCTACATCCAATCCAAACCTCATAGATAAAAACAGAAAGAATATTCAATAAAAATTCTCATGATAAATCCAAGGGAATTTTTAAACTCGTAAAAGACAAGAAAAGAGACACTATAATCAGAAGTCCCAAATTTGATGTTTTGGAACTAAAATGGCTAAATGAATTTCTGATTTACAGAAAAGCTTAAATATCAGATACATATATAAGACAAAGAAATACCATATTTACTAACTTAGCCGTTGATTCCAGTTTATTGAGTTGAAAAAGTATGCAGAATGCAACAACTAACAGACATATCAAGGCCAATCACAGGAAGATGAATAGAGAGAGAAATACCTGTACAGAAACAATTGATAAGCCTATCCATTTGCAGAAATCAAAATTGGTCCGAATGAAGTGTTTAAACTGAGAAAAACTCCCGCTAGGATCCTCCGGAAAGTCCTAAGGTCAAGCAAAGTTGTATAAATGCAGCACGTATTTTTCAAGAAGAATGTAGCTACTATCAACAGCATGCTAATTTCATCACGTGTTACACATACTATAAAAAAAGTTTGAATTGAGAATATACCTCTTCCCAATTAGGATTCAAAAATACATCAGCAGTCACTCCAGCCTCCAGCATAAAGAGTAGAATGACAAAAAACATATACTGCACATATTAAGGTTGACACTGCACTCTGATTCACATCTCTGATTTACACATAGTGTCGCTGCAGTGAAGCAATATCGAGGTTCTAAAATTCTCAATAATGCTAGCAAATTATTTTCGAAAGAGCATCTATAAATCTCAGATGGTTCAAGCAACAAATATAAACCAAGATGTAAAATTCAAATCTATAATACTATTATTAAGCAATTAAGCAGTCATGACACTAATGTTTTAACTCAGTCCAATTATAAGAAATTAGGAAGTCTTTCACAATAGTAGCTGAAACTTCACTGGATATCTCTAACCAAATAACACATTCTAATTGTAACCAATGACATACCACTCTAGCTTAGTGACATGCACAAATCAATCCACAAGTAAATTAACCATGTTCATGTGATCTTCATAAGAAAAAATAGATTACTGATTAATGAAAAGGATACTATATAAAGGCAACAGCCACTAGCCGTTTCTGCTGCAATATGACCTGAGCATGTGATCACACACAAAATGACCCCAAGCCCAAGGAAAGTGTAGATGAACCTGCCAACAAAATAATAATATAACTCAATGAAACAATACACTTGAAAATTCTTTACCTAAAACAATAATGCAATTATTATTTCCCCAAAAAATCCTTCAATTAAAAAGGAGCAATAGATAGGCACCAATCTAAAGGCATAAATTCAGACCTTACATTATAGTAGAGATATCACAAAATTTCAAACTATCTTATGACAGAAGTTGATGTCTAAATGATCATTATAAATCCTCTAAAAGCTATTTGAATAATCAATACCAAACACTACTATATTATACAGCCGACATAATAACCAATCAATTCTAAAAAGTGAAGCAACCATCAAAATAATTATTCAGATTGATCCCACATAGCATAGCACTGAATGACACACAACGAAAAACAAGCGCACATTAAAATTGAATATACAGACAGATATGTAAATGAAAATAAACCATGGAACTTGATGATCTTCAGTAGATGGGAAATGACCCATTTGCCTCTCCCAAACCCTAATCAGCCACAAAGAGTAAATTATCATTGCTATCCCCACCATTCCAATCACCGAATTCATCATCTTCAATAGTGACTGCATACAACTCCTCACCATTGGCACCATGTTCCAATAGCAAGATGTCAAACCACCTAGTTGATCAAATTATGATAATAAAGAAAAACGACGACACAAATTAGCCTAACTGAATCCTAAAATTCAATCTGAGAGATAAACTCAAGCTAGGGCTTTTTCTTTTGTTTTAAGATAGTCGAGACAAGCTGTTACTTGTTCGCTTTGCCAACCTGTTGGTGACGTGTCATAAACAAAATCTATCTCTTTTTTTTTACTTATTTTGGCTTATTACACTTACTTTTGTCCCACTTAGGAAATAGTTAGGTCCGGAGTGACAAGAGAATCTGATTTAAACAAATATGACGTGTCGATTAATTTTGTAGTTAGAGATGTTCAAAATTTATAAGAAACTATTGGCATAAAAGAGTATTCTCGCTTGATTCTGAAAATTCATATATGAAAATATTGAACTCAAACCAAGTTAACAGCCCAGTAATATATAAAACTGAACAGAAAAACAAAGATTGAGACAAAAAATACAAACTTCATAAAGATGTTCAATGAATCAAAGTATATTGTACTCCGTAATCTGTGAAAAGGAAAATAAAAACAAAAGAGAATGAAATAGATAAGCAGAACAGAAGCTTCTCGTCCCAGGATGAAAGGGCCTACTGATAAAATCACAATGACCGCCTTCTGTAGTTGCTGAACAATATAAACCAAGTTTTCAAGAGGTAGTGGCCAAAGGTAATTAGTGGTTTGCATCCTTACAACCATGGCGTTGAAGAAAGCAGTGCCCATAAAAGTAAGGGCGATTTCCAACAAGAGGAATGAAAATGAAACCAACATTGTAGCCAGATTAGTGTCAAGTTGCAGGGCTAAAAACAGTGCAAATGCAGCTGTGATGGACAGATTCATAGTTATGATGTTGTTCAATAAGAAGCGACTAAGCACTGTAGCAGCATACTCAGAAATTTTTCCTCCATCAAATGGTATTTGAAGAGCACTGGCAAAGGCTGCACTTACCAAGAGTGCTGCTACCACGAACAGATAGTTAATAGTGCTGTTAAGATCTTGTTTTGGTACTGGTGGCTTGATATTGATACGCGAACAGTCAGTTGAGTGGTGGTGATGTCCATGTTTAATCTTCCAGTACAGGAACAAGTTGTAGTACACATATAACATTGAATATGTCATCATCTGTGTAATATAAAAATAGAATCAAATATACATTAGCATATTGATGTTAGAATTAGAGAGACTGAAAAATCATGAGGAACTGGTAGGTTCTGGTACCATGTTGAATTGATGCAGTCTTTTAGGACTCTTTGTGCTGACTGCAGCCAAAATTTCGTTGATATTTCCAGCTGCTTCAATCTTTCTGTCATTCACATTGATTTTCTGTTCCTGCACCTAGAAAAACAACACAAAACAAATTAAGTTTAGTCCGGTAGTCTTGAAAGTAACAGATTAATTTTGGGTTGTGAGAATGGTACCTCGAGTATATTCAACCTGAAAATATCAAAGGCAGTGAGGCCCTGGGCATTTACAAGATCAGCCTTTGATCGTTTGTCAAACAACAGAGCGACCACTACCATAGAATGACCATGCAATGCTGCCAAATGAAAAGGTGTATTGCCCTTCTTGTCCATTTTGTTCACAAGTTTATCAGTATCTTTTTCATTGAGTATATACCTAACCACACATTCATTCCCATTCTTGGCTGCAACATGAAGAATGTTTTGACCTTCATTGCAGAGTAATTCAGTTGGATCTGGCCACTTACGAAACAATTCCTTTGTTACTTCCATATGGCCTTTTTCACATGCTAAATGGAGAGGATAGAAACCCTTATTGTTCCTCTCAGCCACCCAGTTAGTCTTGACTTCTAAGAGATAACGAACAACCTCCACGTTACCTACCTGTGCTGCAGAGTGGAGCGGACTGTTTCCTTCCTCATCTTGTACAAGAAAAAGCTCTTCTTTGTGCTCTTTTATCAGCCTTAGCATATCTGAAATTTAAACTAAAGAACTTAATTAAGAACAATTCATTGAAACAAGCACAAAACTTGTCTACATGCTGCTAAAATTGACCTGACTGTTTGTGCTCAATAGCTACTTGTACAGGGGACTTTCCTTCCAGTCTTTGTAGCAAATCATTCCCTTCAGGTAAAGCATCCAGCATATATTCAACAATCGGCTTATTACCTGACTTAATTGCTAAACACAATGGAGACTTCCCTTCATTGTTTTGATGACAGCTAACATTTGGGTCATGTGAAACTAACAGACAAGCCACATCTACCAAAATGTTCACATCTTTCTTTGATTCGAGGATTGCAGATAAAGCTTCATGCAGAGCTGTATTTCCTTCATCATTCTTCAGAGTCAATAAAGATTCCTCAGTTGATGTATTTCCAAACTTTTCAGCAAGGTCGACCAGTATTCTTACAGTGCTCAAACTCTGAGCTCTAACAGCAAGGTGGAGAGGACTGTTACCCTCGAAGTTCTTCTTACTGATCAAGAAGGGAAATTTAGTAGCTACAAGTTGGGTAATCTCTTTCTGACCATAGCTTGATGCCACATGTAGAAGAGAATTCCCTGATGGACTCACTCTGTTGAAAATATCTGACAGATCCTGTTTATCAATTTCAGAAAATGGAAACTTATTGATTTCACCACATAAAGCTGCTTCAAAATGGGCCGGTTCCATCCTCGATAATCTCCTACCCGGTAGCAAGCAAATGCAGGGGGGCTGGTTGATGATGCTAGTTTCTTGCCTTCCAAATGAAACTTAAGGAGATTGCAATATTTATGTAATTTTTCACAATCTGACAGAATATTCTATATAATTTGTTCTTGCAATCCATCAATTCTGAATATTTTATTACTTAAATTGTGTAGTGACCAAGTAGCGTTTCCACGAAAAACCGAAATGATAAATTTAACCTTTACCCAGCGGACTTTATTTTTTATTGGAGTTGTTCTACATGGAGGTAGGTGGATGACTACTTTTATATGTGGACAATTGTACTAAGAACAGGGGAATAACGTATCTACCTTTACCATCTTATGCAGCGTCATACAAGGACACCTGGGACATATATTTATATTAAAATCTGCAAATACCGTGTCACTATCATTGACAATAAGCCAGAGGATTTAGTAGTTCTCGTATAACCTTTCTAAGTATTTCAATGCTATCAAACCTTATTCATCCAGATTATTAAATTCAGACCTTCTAAAATAAACTCAGTTCCTGGAGATTATGTTCCTAACATCACTCATTCATACTAGCAAGCGTTAAGTCTACTTGTGCGGATTCGCAAAGTTACTATCCTAGGAGGTTATATAGTAAGTCAGCATCTTACTATCCTAGAACAGTAAGGTAGGCAAGGAAAATGCGTTACTCTAATGCAGACTAAACAATTATTTAGTCAGGTGATCCTCAACTAGAGAGTGAGTAATCAATGGTGGAGATGAATTTGCATTGTATTCATGAATTGAACAGAAAGAAACTAACAGTAGAAGTAACAAATTGAGAGATATACCTCAAAAGTCGTAGCTTCTTCTCCCTTAACTCATCTAGTTTCTGGTTCAGACCTTCAAAATTTCCCCTGATTCCAATTGCCATAGTTTATTCATAATAGGAAATCTGTTCTGGATACTTATAAGGAATAATTTTAATTGTTGAATCTTTGCATGAATAAATAATTATAATAACAAATATCCAAACAGACCCCGATTCCGGACATTCCGTGATCCAATCTATTTCATAGACAACTAATTAGAATCAAAATCCAAGTACATCCGATAAGCAGGTCGATCGGGAGAGTAATAACCTTCAATAAGATTATCAACTTGGAAACCAAGTTTCTTGTACAGGTTCATGGCCGCATCTCTAGCAGGATCCACATGAAGCATTATGCTCTGCACTTTCCTAGTCCTGCATTTCTCTATGGCTCCTTTTATTAAGGCCTCCCCATATCCCTGTCTCCTATAACTCTCCTTAACTGCATGGTTTTCAATCAATCCACCATCAGAATAATTTGATATATTTTTTTCATTCATGACATTCATCGAACAGGTGGTGAGCAATGGGTAAACAGATAAAGTGAGAGAGGGAAATTGCCTGCAAGCTTGGTGATAGAGGCAGACAGAGAAGAAGGCCAAGAGTACATGACATAGCCAACCACTTGGCCATCTATCTCGATGTAAAGTAGACCTGAGTTCTTCTTCTTCAATTCTTCATCAAAGAATCTGGCAAGTGATTCGTGTTTCGGGAATATCTTTCTCTCCATCTTCACAATCTCGTCTACTGTTTTTGTCCAGTGGTTTGAGTTTCTTCGCAACTCCCGGATACTTACACTGCCTTGCATGACTGTCCCCGTGTTGTCTGCGTCTCTGAACTCCCCACTTTGTCCTACTGTATATACATTTCTCTAAGTATTTTTAATTATAAAATGGCCCCTTCAACTTTTCCTAATACTAATACTGGCATAATTTGAGTATCCCTCAGCTCAGCCCATAAATCAGAAGCCTAACACTGATTATCGTCATTCACATACACTGCATATTTGACATCAAGAAGAGGAAAATCTAATGGATCATGTCGTATACTTCCACTATTGTATTCTTGTAACTTTTATTTATTAAATAGTAATAACAGAAACGACAGTTAAACCACCCAACTGATCAGGAGGACAGTACATTAACCACAGTTTGGTCTCCTGCGTACGAATCGAACTAATAGGGCTATAGTATCAACAAAAGCAGACCACATATAGCACAGAATAGTACGAAAACCAAACAACATTATATACAGTACTATAATTGAAGATTCATTCCAACTCAATAGCACATAAAGCGCTAAACCAAGATTGAGGGCGAAAATATTTGTGAAGAAACTTTGTAGGCTGCGACTGAACGTAGACTTGGGATTACTGATCATGCTTATATTTATAGCATATGAGAATGCACTGTTTAGCAAGAAAAGTGAAAACTCCAACAGCCCAAATGCAAACCAAGAAATGGTAGAAGCCAGAGCCACATCAACCAATAGTGCCCAACAGAGCAAAAATGCTGCTAACGTGGATATGTTCAAAGCCAAAGCATCAAAGTTCACGAATGAATGTAAGTAATTTTCAACTTTTATCTTGTTTTCATCGGATAAATTATCCCCACTGTTAGGCAGTTGCACGGAAACAGCAAAAGCAGCACCAACAATAAGTGTGGCTACCACTAGAAGATTATTTATTCTGTTTCTTATATCTTCTTTCTGAAGTAGCTTGATTCTGATGCGTGGATTAATTGGCTTTCTAGTGATAGGACGCCGAAAATTGCCGAGGTTCACATAGAAGAGTGATATTGTCATCATCTGCAAAATACATAATATCATTAAAAAGCAAAACAAAAAACTTAATTGAAGTAAAAATGTGTTTGATGTGAACAATACCGCATCCACTCGGCTATAACGTTTCCATCTCTTATTGTCCTGATCAGTTGTTGGTGAATCTAACAGCAGAAAATGTTGCTCACCAAGATCACATGGTATTTGGCCTTGATAGTTTACAAGGTTTCGATCTGCTTTCTTCATCAAACGATACACTACAGAACAATAGCCACGGGATGCAGCAAGATGCAAGGCTGTATTTCCATCGTTATCCACCTGGTTAACAAGCTTGCTCCCATTTGCTTTGCTCAATATGTAGCTCACAACTTTTAATTTTCCATTTTCAGCTGCTACATGGAGAATGTTTTGACCTTTGTTGGTGAGTAATTCAAAAGGGTCTGGCCATATTTTAATCAGCTCCTCTATAACCTGGATATGGCCATGTTTACAAGCAACATGTAGTGGGTACAGACCCTTTTTATTCCTCTGTAAAGCATCATTATTTGTTTGTTCTATAAGATAACGAACCCCTCTTAGATAACCCTTCCATGCTGCCAAATGCAATGGAGTATTCCCTTTTTCGTCTTGTATCAGGAAAAACCTTGGCTTTAATCTCATTATCAATTTTAACATACCTGAAATTTTACAAATTATAATCAGAATGTAAGAAACAAAAATAAAATGAAGAATTGCAATGTAACATGTGTTGTGTACCGAATTTTCTTTGTTGAATGGCGACATGTACAGGAGACTTTCCTTGAAGCTTTTCCTCATAAGAATTATCAGTGGCTGGAAGAGCTTCCAGTATATACTCAACAATCTCCTTCTGCCCAAACTCAACCGCCATACACAATGGAGACTTACCTATTTTGTTTTGACAGTAACAGGTTTCCGAATCTGCAGAGATCAAGTAGCGAACTAAAGCTTCAGACTCGAAACTTTTCATGGGCGACTTTCTTGTGCCAGAGCCGGACAATGGAATACGAATTGCCATCAAAGCATTGTGCAGAGGAGTGTTTTCTTCTCCATTCTTCATCCTCAACAACCCATCATTGGCATTAGAAGACGTGGCCTGTTGATTTGTGTAAGTGACAAGTACTATTGATGTGTTCAACCTCCCAAATCTAGTTGCAGCATGGAGTGGAGTATCGCCTTGAGCGTTTGTGGTGGTAACCAAATGAGGATAATGGTGGAGTATGAGTGAGGTTATGTCTTTATTGCCAGCTCTGGCCGCCACATGAAGCAACGAATTTCCTGAAGGACTGACTCTGTTGAAGACATCAGACATGCCTTCCCTGCCGATATATGTAAAAGGCAAGTCATTTACATTGCCCTTTTGTGCGGCTTCATAGTGTGAAAGCTCCATCATTTCTTCTGCTGCAACCTCTTCCTCAACAAAACAATGGAAAGTCAACCTTCACAATGTATGTAATGGAAAGGATTCCTTGACTTGATCGAACCAAAAAGACAATGTCAACCAACGCTACGTATTTCCTAGTCTTTTTAAAAGCAAGTAGTTATAGACTGTGCTCGTTAAATATGGGAGATTTATTTAAAAAGCAACTTGAATAGTTATAGACTAGATTTATTTAAAACAATTCTCATGAGATAGTAGCTAATGTTATAAGTTAAATACATTATAAAACAAATAAGCAGAAGAGATAAGAGGAAAATGGCAGTGTTATGTAAACAGAAGGCAGCAAAACTTTAGTGTTGTATCAAGTGCCTTGTATGGACCATAGAAACAAAGCTGATTCATGATAATAGCGACAAAAATTCAACACATCCAACTGAGATTTGAAATGTCGATATCGACACTTATACCAATCCCCGAATAATATCGGGATATTCTCGACATTTTATAGCTCGAACTCGAATTATCAAAAGCCTGTCGAGCTTCCGAGCTCGGAATTGAGCTTTTGGTAAACGTACCCCCCTTAAGAACTTCCTAGCCGTGAACGCGAGAAATTGATTATCTTCTTCTATTTATAACTCCCCAAACTGTCAGAACTCATATAAAAATGATAGGGGCGCGTTGGCCGAAGGTCAAGTCTCCGTCTCTTAAAATTGGCGCACATTCTCACAAATTACCTTCTCTACCTTTGTCATCATCAACCGCATACGTCCTCTGTTCCTTCAAATTTAGCTCAAAAGCTTCTCTCAAATGTTGCTGTACCAAAAATGACTTGACGCAGACACGTTTCAAGGTGCAATTTGCTTTTCTTCTTTATCCAGTTTTCTTTTATTTCCAATAAGATGCTGAACTTAATTACATTGTTGGGCAAAGTATGAAATTGAAGTTTATTTTAATTTTATTTATTTATTTATTTTGGTGGGCTTTATTAATATATATTCCTCCATTGATATCGAACTCAAGCTGTATTGTCTGAATGTGGGCAAACAGAGATTTTCGGTCTTAGAAGAATCGGACTGTCCGTGGAAGAGTGGAAGTTTATGGACCACCATGGCATTGTACATGTTCAATTTACACATTCCACTGGGTTATGGAGGTTTATCTATAGTTGCTAATCTCTTGGATCAACATGTTCTCCATCCACAGACACAAGTGAGTGCTTTTATCCTGTTCGTTGCTCATCTATTGTCAAATGTCTAATTTAAGCCAAGATTTTGACTTGGTTATGAACTTTTTAAACGATACGTATCTTTACAATGACAAAATTGATAAGTCATATGCTTTTACAGTAGAACTGCACTCAATGTCAGGTTTTTATGAGTTGGTTGTGGTGATCTACTCTAAGCTAATGACATCTAGTAATATTAGTCTTATCTGTGAGTTCCCCTTAATCCTCTCTTTAGCTATGTTAACTGAAGCTTATGTACCTGTTGCCAATTTGGTGGAACAATTATCCTTAGGTGTCCATGTAAGGATCATTTAGGCAGAGCAGTATCACTTTGCAGTTTTTCATTGGTCAGTGCCCGAATGTTATGCAAGCTTATGCTTAAATGACTTGAGGGTGACCTTTGACAAATCAGAGTTGGATTGTCATAGATTCTTTGGTGAATGTATACTCATATGCACAGGTCTATTCAATGATGTTTAACCTTGTTCTCAGTGCAGGCAATTTCCTTGTTTGTGGTTCAAATGCTTGAACTCAGCGGAACTCTGTTCCTGCTAAGCTGGAACGTAAAGCCGCAGCATGACCTTGTTGGTTTCTTCAAAGCTAACAAGATGTCAAAAGAAAGGAACTGGTTACTTGCATCTGCTCTTGGTTTTGTGTTCCTATGTCTGTTGGTTTTCATTTCCTCTCTTGCTGCTGGGGCTAAGGTTGGTGTCCTTCTTTTCCCTGTCTTTTACAGTATCAAACTATATTGTTTGGTATGTTTGAATTTATACTGCACTTAAATATAATTGTTACTGATTAGCTTTGAATTACCACTTCACTTTGTATGTCACCATTGCCTTCATCCGCTTTTTGTTTGTTCATGTAACATTTCTATCTTGATTTCAGCTTAATAATCTATGATTTAAGAATGCGAATTTTATTTCAAACCAGCTAGATTGATTGTTTGCTATCCCAACCTGGTTTACCCTTTTATAATCTGGACTAATAACACACTCAAAGCTAAGCCCGCGAATTGAGGCAGATATATTGGCAATTATGATATACAAGAAGTTCATATAAGAAAATTGTAGAAGCGTCCCATTAATATAGCCACTACTTATTCGTGGATTGAATTGCTGAATGCAAGTATTGTCTATTCTATGCATTTGGCTCCAATTGTTTGCTTTAAACTTTAATTGCTGATCAATATGAATATCATAATCAAAGCCTTAGCTAGTGAAACATTTAGTTGACTACACAACTGAATTTTTGCTCTGATAGGTTGTGGATAATCCCACAGTAAAGGAGATCCTTCAAAGCAGCAACATAGCAAAAACTGCTTTCGTCATAGTTGACTGTGTCATCACTCCCGTGCTGGAAGAAGCCGTTTACAGAGGGTTTCTGTTAACATCACTAGCCTCTACAATGAAATGGCAAGAAGCAGTTGCCATAAGCTCAGCTATCTTCAGTGCAGCCCACTTCTCTGTGGAGTATTCTGTACAGCTTTTCATCATTGGGTGTGTGCTTGGATGCTCTTATTGCTGGTCTGGCAATCTAACTTCTTCCATTGTCATTCACTCTTTGTACAATGCCTTGATACTGGCGTTAACATTTCTATCTTAGACTCTACTCATAAGTTCCATCAGGTATCTTGCAATTTGATTGATCAGAATGCACCACCTATCAAAAAATTGGAATTATATCTCCAAGTCAATATTGGGAAAAGTTTAACAAGCTGTCATTGACTATAGTAATTATAGATAATCAGTCCAGCTGGCAATCACTTTTTAGATCGGCTGCTCTATAAAGTAGCATCAGCCCAGCCCCATGTTTCAAAATTTTAAATTCAAAGCCTTAGACAGAGAGGCAGCCATTCAAATCCAATAGTAACACGTAGATTTATGTTCATCAAATAATTTCAAAATAATAATAATCCCTTAACTTGAAACGGAAAATATTAAGAATTGTAGAGTGGTCCAGTACTAGGGCCCTACTTATCTCGTGCAATCAACGATCTGGATTCACGACACGTGTGAAGAGATGTGCTGGATGTCACCACCCATACCCTACCTTTCGTTTTTTTAAGAGAGACAACCAACCTTCCTTCTAGGAGATTCTAAATCTAATTCTCTCTACGCAAACCTTAATATCTTCGACTTTATTGAGAAAATAAAAGAGAAAAAAATGGGCGGATTCGAGAAGCAAGTGAAGGAGAGAGCGAAGGAGCTGAAGGTACTCTTCAAGAAAAGTGTGAAGATTGTTGGAGAGTCTTGCAAGAAAGGGTGGCACAAAGTCAAGCATTTCAGGAAATAAGAATAGATACAGAGTGGCATGTTCTGGTCTTTATTTTAGTCTCTGGTTTTATATTATTTTGATACTCATGTAAAGCTCCGGGTTTTGCTTTGGGTGTTTGATTTTGCTACTATGTTATTTTCGTAGAATTATATTCCAACGAGTTCCTTTTTTTTTTTTTTTTATGTCTATTTTGTCCTGTCCTGTTATTGATTTGATTTATGAATTTGATGTTTTGAATCTGGCAAATTTGTGGATTTCCGTTAGTTTGATCATCTATTGGTGACTTGGTTCTCTTCAGATTAAAAGTTCACCGATTTCCTGTTTAGGATTTGCTGTTTTCTTAGTTCATAAGTCATAAACCTTTAGATATGTGCCTGGGAACTATTAATTGTATTTCTGCCATTAGTATCATAAACAAGAGCATCTCCGCTTCATTTTAAAGTATCATTTTCCATCCTATGATTAGACCAAATAACAAGTTTGAAATTTTATACCGACCATAAGATTAGTTTGGAAACAGAGGTTAGATGAACTTACCATTAAACGGAAAAGTAAGGCTCATTTTAGTCCTTTATAATATGGGATTTCAATTTTAGCAGTGGCAAATGAGTTGTGATTTTTAGCTTCAAGTGTGGTTGGTTGTTTATAGAATGCATGTGGACATATTTTGACACATGTTTTGGCATCAATTTGTTTTTTCTTGTCATGGCTTTGCAAACTAATAATGTTGATTGGACTGATTTGGTAAGATTGGTGTTTGAAACCATCATTTTAAGCTGGTAATTTTGTTTAGTAATGAAGAAAAATTGTTTTCAGAAATTTCTGCTGCTCATATTTGCAAACTACATTTTGTAAGTTGATCTGAAAAGATCTCAAATGATTGAATGATTTGCTTTTGTAACTCTATTGAAACCATCGTTTCATTGCTGCTTTACGAAGATGAATGTAATTTTCTTCAATTGATTGTTGTTTTTGATTTGGTTTCTGTTATTGTTAAATGATCTACTGGAGATAACCTTTTGTAAATGGCATTTTGACTTGTAACACTAGTCTCTATACGTCAATAATCTTTGATTTGATTCTTATTACATGTTTACCTGATTATTCTACCGAGAGTGACCAATGTACAACTTAGATTTCCTCGGTAATAAGAAGATTACGATAGCCAAATAGCATAACTATCCATAAAAATTGCTGGGTACAGAACTTGCCCACCTTACTGAAATTTGTTTCTACCAACTCACCCTTACCCAAATTATCATTTGCACCTTTAAACAACCATCTCATTGGTGAGTTTGGAAAATATTGTAAATTAGTATCAATTTGATATGATTTTCTTTAAGAAAGAGTATATATATTTGAGATACTTTCATTTGTTTTTTAGGTGTAAAATTTGCTTTTAACACTTACAGATATAACAAGTAAAGGTTTGGAAGAAAAAGGGAAAAAAAAATGAAAATAGCATCATTGAGTTCTTTACTAGACTGTTTACTGAATTACAATTCGATATTAGAGAATCCTTCAAACGCAACCTCTCTGTTCGAATAAGATATTGAGCTCAATATCGAATTATAGTTTGGTATAATTTTGATTAAGAATATACCCTCTTTATCCAGCTGATTATCGAAATAGCCATGGAGTTAGAGTTCAACATGATTTTGGAAGGCTCCATTCTCTGCCGAGCTCCATATCCAGCTGATTATCGAAATAGTAATTGTACTATAAATTTAGTAAGAGAAGATTTTAAATATTTTTGTTATATTTTTACCCACTTAATAAATTAGCAAGTTTTCTTCGAGTTAATATCAAAAAAATTTTAATAAATATTTTTATATTCATACTACTTAAATTTATTTTATTATTAAAATAAAATTTAATAATTTATTTTTTTAATAACTGTAATTATATAATTATTTTATATTTAATTTTCAAATTCATAAACCATAAAAAAATTGTTATATAAAAATTTATATGAGAATAATTTTAATATTATATAATTAATTATATAAAAATACAAATATTTTATGAATATAACAATTTTGACAGGGTTGCGGGTTAATGGACCAAATTGGTCAGACGACCCTTCTTCCAAGCCTATCAAAATCTGATAGGAGGTCAACGTCAGCGTTCGACGTCACGTTATAATCATACAACACAGTAGCAGCCCAACAAATAAGGACACGCGTATCGCTCGCTCTGTCTCATTATCGGTCCAGTGATACCGGGTTCTGTTTCTTGATTTCATTTTCCCTCTGATTTTTCCTTAAATTTTCCCTCGCTTTCTCGGCCGTCAAGCATTCTCGCATTCTCCATTCTCTGCTGCATTCTAATGGAGATGGCAATGGAAGCTTTATGCTCCTATAGCTCGCTTATCCTCTCGATGGCTCGCAGTGCGCTCTCTGGCGTTGGACGGACTCGGCAATTCGTCAAAGATCCTATACCGATTGCCCCACGAATATGTACAGTGAATCGTTTTTAACGCTGTTTTATTCGTATAATTCGATTGTCGTTCTTCGCTCTTTGAACTTTCTAGTTTGTTCTGAGAATTGAAGTGAATATATATCTTTAGGCTTTGTGCAGTTGTAGTTCTGAGAATTGGTTTTAGGATATACAAGTTTAGGGCTAGTGTAGAGTTCTGGTGGCACCTGACTGTGAATACAACGGTTTGTTGTGTGGTATATCAGGTCATTGTGAATCTTGAAGTTTTAGAACTTAGGTTTCTTTGTTATCTTGTGGAGAAGTTTGACTCTCTAAGGATTTTCTTCATATTCTGGGAATTGTTTGCTTTGAATATTCAATGAAATTGACTGAACTTTGATCTTTGATTGGAGTCGCTGAAGGATTTGCGAGTCTTGATATTTAGAATTTTGGCGGGAAAATTAAGATGGCTTCAAAGAGGGAATTAGGGTTTCCGAAGACTAGTGCGGTTAGTTTAAAGGAGCGGCTGGCTAGAACCACACTTAAACATGTCAGAGCGCAAGGACACACTTATGTGGAGATTCGAGAAGATGGGAAGCGGTTCATATTTTTTTGTACTTTGTGTCTTGCACCTTGTTATAGTGATGCCATTTTGTTTGATCATTTGAAGGGTAGTCTTCACACTCAGAGATTGTCTGCCGCCAAGGTAACTCTCATGGGGCCAAATCCATGGCCTTTCAATGATGGTGTAGTTTTCTTTGACACTTCTGTTCAGAGTGAAAAGCCATTAGTGCTACCTCAGAACAGAAGTAATAGGTTGTTGGAGTATCCCAACAATGATAACAATTTTGCTGTTGTTGAATATGATGGAAATGGTAAACACAGTGGTCTTAGAAATGGACTTGATGGGATTCAATCTGATGGTGAAGTTGCAGCTCAAAATATTGATAATGATACTGGGGATCATAAAGTGATATCAGGTGTTTTGATCAAAGAGGAAATTGCTGATTTGAAAGTGAGATTTAACGGTCTTGGAAAAACTGGTACAAGGATGCTTGAGAAGGATGATGGTGCTTGTGAAGTTTTGAGGATTTGGTGTGAATGGTTGGGGAAAAAGGTTCCGTCTGATGAGGAAGCAGCTGAGCTTCCTGATCATGACTTTGCAGTGGTGTCATTTTCATACCAATATGATTTGGGTACCACGGGGCTGTTTGATGATGTTAAATTGTTGTTTTCATCTATGGAAGGATCAAAGCTTGAGTGTACTAGTAACAAAAGAAGGAGATCATTTTCTGACCCAGAGGATGTCAGCGATTCATTGAGTAATCAGTGTGCTTCATCTGGTGAAGATTCTTTCTCATCAAGATTTATATCTTGCAAAACTGCAAGGAGAGAGTTGAGGCGACAACACCAGAAAGCAGCTGAAAGAATGTGTGATATCTGCCAACAAAAGATACTTCTAGATAAGGATGTAGCAGCACTCATGAACTTAAAGACCGGAAAACTTGCTTGCAGTAGTAGCAATTTGAATGGGGTAAGACCTTTTGAGGAATTTACCCTCTGTTACTTTTTAATTTTGTGGTAGATGGTCAATTTTGAAAATTGTCTATGCCTGCTTCATCAAAGTTAAATTTTAACCATTGGTTGATATTCTGTTTACCTGTAGGCATTCCATGTATACCATATTTCTTGCATTGTGCATTGGATACTTCTATGTGAGTACGAATTAATCACAAATCCGCTCATTCCTGAAGTGAAACCAAAGTCGAGCGGAAAGGATACAGAGAAGCATAACCGGGTGGGCCAAGATGGTGTTCTAGCAGCAAACAGTCGAATTTGTTCATTTTTTTGTCCTCAGTGCCAAGGCACTGGTGCTATTTTGGAGGGAGACAAGCCTGAGAAAGCAAATGTCACTCTCTCTCAGGTTTATATCTTATAGAAAACACCTAAAAGGTTTTAGCATGTTTCATTTGGTTATTATCACATATGATTTTTGTATATACAATGATAATTACTGAGTATTAATATTGTATGACCATGGTTAATGCTCTCCGCTTTAACTTTGTGCATGTTATTTAGCTTTTTCATCTATTTTTTCCTCTTCTTGGTAGTTGGAAAATTTGCTCAGATAATTTTATTCCTCTTATAAAGTTTTCCATTTTCCTCATTGTGGTGTGGAAGAATGTTATAATTTATCTTTAGATATTTTTGTTGGCCTGATGGATCCTTATATGTAGAATGTTATGTTTGACTGATAATTAACAAAGTTTTCTATTTTATACAGATGTTCAAATACAAAATCAAACTTAGTGATGCACGTAGAGCTTGGATGAAAAATCCTGAAGTGATGCAGAATTGCTCAATTGGATTTCATTTTCCTGCTCCTACTGAAGGAGAATGTCAGGTTTGTAAATATATATATATATATATATATATATATATATATATATATATATATACGGGTTATCTCTTTTATATTTCTAGTCGAAAATTCAGATAGAGAGTTTTATCATATATTGGCAGGAAAAGGTGTTGCCTCTCAAACTGCTTCATTTCTACAGTGCTGAAGGCTACAAGTAAGATGTATGCCATGTGCAGTGATATTAGGTTCCATAACAATACTAGATAATTACTGTAAACAGAGAATTGAATGTAGACTGTTGTACAGGCCATTGCCATGACAATTATAAATTGGTCTCTCATTTTAGATAGATAGATAGAATAGGGGCATTTGGACTTTTTACCTTTGTGGATAGCTGTGTATATGTTGGCTAACAGAGGTGGTGCATAGCTGACATTTGTCTGCATTGTAAATGAATAGCTGGTAAATGGTAGACTGATTAATTGACTCTTTCATGTTTGATGGTTTACTTCTCTTCGTAGGTGATAAGAATTCATATGTATTGTAGATCATTGGCTAATTAGAATTTAGAATCAGTTTGTTCACATGGGTGAGGTCACGGAAGTTTGTTTTGTTCGTAATTTCTTGATCGGTTTGAGAGCATGTATCAATTTAGTTGAAAAATGTCCAGTGTTACACCGTAGCTATTAAAATATATGTGGGTCGGCGTGGAAAGGTCATGCATTACCATCATCGGAGCCACAGCATCTGGTTTTCGCATGCATCATTTTGGTAAAGCTACAATTAGATTCAAATGTGTTCATACACGTCTGATACATCGAATACGAAAACTCAATAATTGCTCTTGGAAACAGTTACTACGAAACCGTTTTAAAAATTTTAATTTTATTATTTTATTTAATTTATTATTAAATTATTTGCTTTATACTTTAAATTATATTAATGCATTTCAATGTAAAGTAATTTTCTTTGGATAGTTTTATAAAGAGTTTACAAATTATTTAAATATACAAATTTATTAATTAAACAAAATTTTATTATTGATAAGAAGGCGTGAGTATATATTAATATTTTGTATGTAATTTATCATTGTTCAAGGGATATGAGTGTAATTAACTCTTTTAATATCATAAATTTACTATTTTTACATCAACTAGTTAATTTAAAAGTTGATGTGAAATATTTAATTCAGCAACTCAATAGAATAATTTAGAAATTACTATAATAGATAACGGCTGCAATTTCAAAATATTAATTTAATATTTAATTGAAAATATAATTTCAAACCCACTCTAATTTTATTCTAAATATAAATTTGTAATTTTAGTTGGTTTGTATTTGCAATTTTTTAAACTTGGAGTTTCTTTTTGAATTTTAATTTGTGTTTTATAGTTTGAAATATATTTTTTTGACAATAAAATAAAATTATTTATATATATAATATAGAATTAATTGTATTCATGAATATTTTAATATTAATGTACAATTACACCCTTTCTATTTATAAAAATGAGTAAAAATATAAAGAAATTAACTTTCCATAAATATTACATTTGTAAATGTATTATAAGATTTTATTACTATTATTATGAGTACGTATTAATACTAAATTTATAGGGATGGTAGTGCAGTTAATTCCTATTAAAAACATGTTCTTTGACCGTTTTATTGGCTAACTCCTTACGTTTTTTCACTGTCTCTCAACATGCTCTCACTTTTTATGCGACGCCTATTGTCCCAAATTGACTATATTTGAAGATTTGAAACACGTGCTAGTATATATCACTCTAAAAATAACATGTCGACATGGAGAGTGTGGAGACAAAATGATATTTTTTATTTTCACCTATTTTTTAAAAATAATTTTAAAAAATATTTATTTTTTATAAATAATAAATTTTAAAAATAGAAATATTAGATAAATTGGTTCATAATAATAAATTAAAAAATAAATTAATTTATTTAATAATTTATATATCATATTTAACCATTTGAAAATTTTATTATGGATAAGGAAAAATGAAATTTGGTGATCAAATTGGCTCCTGGTTTAGCATTGCATGAGAGCCATTATTATTGAATGAGATTAACAAAACGGCAAGTTGAGTTTGTTGAAGTAAAATATTATACTATGTTAAACGAAGATAATGTGCAATGGTCAGCTCCATGTCAGGTATCTGCCGGCAAAATGAAGAATTCTTGTAAAAAATCCCAGTTGACGTATATGAGCCGGCCCATCTTTCATGTATCACTCATCATATCATATCATTATATGTATACAGTATATATATAGCCAACCTAGGCCAACTCTTTCAACATGAAGATGAAGAAGAACATGAAATCCATTTCAATGCAGATTGTTGTTGTGATGACATTAACAGCCCTCCTTGCTGTGCTTATGATGATGGTGATTTCAGATTCTTCCATTCAAATGAGGTTCGGGTCTATGCTTCCCAAAGGTCAACCTGTTCCACCCTCTGGACCAAGCCCTGAAATCAACCGATAGTTTCACAATTTACCTTTTTTTTTGTTTAACACAAGCTTTGTTCTTGAGTTTGTCAGATCAAGTTCTACTATACAAACACATAATTCATTAGATGTTCTTTCCATGATGGTTTATAGTTTATATATTCACGTCTAAGTAAATTTGTAGTTTTGTTTTTATGTTAACAGCTTCATGGTAAAAATCACAGCCCCAGGCTTAGTTCTGTGAATGGAATCGAGTACGTGTACGCTTTGATCTCCTCCCGTGGACATGCTCAACAAAAATAACGTCTGTGTTTTATTACGGATTATTTATTTATTTATTTATTTATTCTTTTTTAACCTGGCTTGGATCTAAATGGATGGAAACAAGCTAATATTTATAAAAACAAGTAATAATATTTTTTAAAAAATTATCCGCCACTTATATCTCATAAAACTATTTTCAATCATCCTCTTATATTCTCACCTTACAATAAATTATTATTCAAAATTTTATTAAAATATCTTAAATAATAAAAAAAATTATAGTTTGAATATTCCTTCATTAATGGCTACACCAATTTCCTTAATTTTGAAAAGGAAGCTAACCTATAATAATGGTGTTTCTCACCACCAAAAAATTAAAATAAAGCAATGGGATAATTTTTCATACTTTCCATAAGTAAGATAGGTTTTCCTTAATAGAATTATAACAAGAATTTTGGATATATTAGGGTATTTAGAACTGTGTTGGTTGTTTGAAAGGATAAACGAACTTTGATTTGGGCGAATTATATATTTTTTTTAAAAAGTTTACTGTGAGACAAATCTAACGGCACATATCTCACAATGATAAGACATCGGATGCACTTGAACTTCCTCCTGCAATTTCTCTCTATAACAAATTCTGGAAATTCGTAGTATAACGTCATTTTGGATAGATTTGAAATCTGATGGGTTTGGTAATTTAAAAATGACTGAAGACTAATATGAAAATATTATTGAGGACTATTATGAAAACATTATTGTGGATTAGGAATTATATTTTTTAAAGTGGATTTTAATTAGGAAATAGTTCCTTTATCATTTCAAATAAAAAAATGTTTTTTTAATGATTTAGGATTACTTTGTCACTAAGTAACCTATAATATATATATATATATATATATATAATATTGATTTGGTTGGTTAAATTTGGGCCCACTAGACCAGAAGATTTTGAGTCCTAGGACTGAGTCCTGTTATCTTGAGAGAGCCATGTGAGGAGAGTTTTTGTGTGAAATTGTGACTAATGTAATTAGATTAGGGGTGGGAGAGTAGTATTTTACTTATAATTATTACCGTATTGTTACCGAATGAATTAGTCTCTCATCGTCCAGATGCCTATGATTTTTTTGTCCTGCTTTAGGTTTTTGCATAAAACCCTTTTTTCCTATTTTCTCTATTTTCTTTAGTGAGTAAATTTACGGAGGTAAAATAAAATACACAACCATCAAATGAAAAATAAAGGGAAATAAGAAGAAAAAAAAATTACAAAGTATGAAAATTAGAATAAAATAATGAATAATTACATTGTTGTTGATGCGGGATGGTCTTTTTAATAAAATTATTGTTAAAAAATAAGTTACTTATTATAATTCATCTTTACTTCCTAGACTATCTTATAAGGTAGCTAAACTACACAATAAGATAACAATTAAAATTATTAAATTACACAATAATAATATTATTAATAATTACATAACAATTGAATTATTTGTACCTAAAATAATGGTGTGATTATGATTTTTTCATGATTGAATATTTAATAATTGAATGTCTTTTATGAATATCATCTCTCCATATATGAAATTTTTAACCTCTAAAAATATAAGCAATCTAATAAAAATGCACAAGTTATATATATATATATATATATAATTGAATTACTAATTATATATTTTATATATAAAATGAATAAATATTTATAAATTAAAATATTAATTAATTAAATATAATGATAAAATTAAATAGAAATATATCTTTATAATATATTTATTTATTTTTTTAATTTTTTATCATATTATTTTTATTTTTATTCCATTTGAATTACACTTAATTAAATTTTTATTATTTACTGTATTATTATTTTTTTATAAAAAAAATAAATTTTATAAAAATAAATATTTTTAATATATTTAATAAATATTTCAGTTTTCTAAATGCTGATCCGGTGCAATCGTAAGTTTAAAATGCGTGGATAAATGAAAATAGTTTCAAAAAAGTTTCGGATTATTATTATTATTATTTTTAATTTACCCGTAAAATTTACAGGCAAAAAGAAGAACGGCTATGTTTGGAAATAAAAAGGGTTTAAGTAGTCTTGCCTTGTACTTACTCTCAACCAAATACGAACATGAAGCTTGCGTTCTCAGCCAAATTCTTGCTGCAAAAACATCAAAATGCATCTGGGGTTTTAGCTTCGATCTTCACCACCAAACATCAAAATGCATCTGGGGTTTTAGCTTCGATCTTCACCACCAAAACCCAGAATAAAGGTTCGATCTTTTCTACCCAAACCCTGAAAAAGCCCCGACGCAAAGATCGTTCATATTGGGTGCTCTATCAACAGATTCGAGACGTTTCAGACCCGGAAACCTCAGTAGTACCGGATTTGGAGAAATGGGCTAGTGGAGGAAGAAGCTTAGATAGAGAACCGATTCAAATACTTGTTAACCACATGAAGAACCTTGGACGCTACTCTCACGCCCTCCAGGTTTTATCTCTCTCTCTCTTGTTGATATCTTGATTTGGTTATAATGTGTTTGATTAGGATATTCCTGCAAATTTCTAGATGCTTATAATGGAATTTAATTGCTCTGTAGTCTAATGTGGTCTTATCAGATTATATGTTTTTGCATCACAAATGTATCCATGTAAGTGTGTGTGGACCTGTATGTTGTGTGCTGGAAATGTGTTCATATATGAGTGCTAATGAAAGAATTTGATAAGCTGAATCACTGCTTATTTTGTTGTACAGATATCTCAGTGGTGGGCTGATAGTCATAAATCAGAATCTTCTCCCAGTGAGATCGCAGAAAGGTTGGGTTTAGTCTATAGAGTTCATGGAATTGAGCTTGCAGAAGCATACTTCGACACTCTTCCAGATAAATCAAAGACATATAAGGTGTACGGTGCTCTTCTCAATGCCTATGTGCTACAGAAATCAGTTGATAAAGCAGAAGCTGTTGCTCAGACAATGAGGGAAATGTGCAGTGGAGAGTTCCCATTTCCATTCGGCATGTTGATAACACTTTACTCTCAGATACAGGATTATGATAAGATTGATGCAATAGTCAAGGAGATGGCTGAGAAGGGAATTTCTAGAGACAGAAAAATGATAAAAGCTCTTTTGTCTGCTTATGCAGCGAATTCAGCTATTCCCCAGATGGAAATGGCCTTGGAATGGGGTGAGAAGGATCCCAATATTGTTATGAATTGGACGCTATACTCCATTGCAGCCAATGGCTACTTAAAGGTTGGTCTAGTTGATAAGACATTGCCAATGCTAAAGAAAATGGAAGATATTATGGATGTTATGGCTATTAGAAGCCGAAAATCGGCATTTTATTATCTTTTGAGTCACTGGGCAGCTACTGGAATGAAGGAGGAGGTGTACAGAGTATGGAACAAGTACAAGGCAGATGCTAGACTATTTGCTTCAATATACGGGCGCATGGTGATTAGTCTAGCCAAAGTAAACGACATTGAGGGTGCTGAGAAGATCTTAGAGGAGTGGAATTCTAAGTGCCCTGCTGGGTATAGCAATTGGGTAGTGAGGTCACTTGTTATTGCATATTGCAGAAAGGGACTTCTTGAGAAAGCTGAATCTGCTGTTAACGAGGCTGTTGAATCTAGTAAATTTCCTGCCAGTTTATGGAACCTTCTAGCTAAAGGATATGAGAGAGGTAATCAAATGCAGAAGGCAGTGGAGATGTTGAAGAGAGCAGCAGTTTCAGCTGGAAAACAAGAGTGGTCATGGTCTCCATGTTCGGAAACTTTGAATCACTGTCTGGATTACTTGGAAGGTCAAGGAGATATGGATGGAATAGAGGATATGATCAAATCATTGAAAAATTTATGTCCTGTATCAATAAATATCTATCACAGATGGCTGAGGACTTGCATTGCAGCCAATGCATCAGTTTCAAAGGTTCTTGATCAGATGCAACTGGACGGTATTTCTGTCAATGAAGAAACTCAGAAAATCCTTCAAGTAAGCTCTGATCCATAGTCTGCTACACCTATGTATGGATAACCTATTAAACGATTTTCCTTTTCTCTGTAGAATTATCATGAAATAGGATAATTTAGAGGCAGTGGCTGTAGTTGGAGATCGATTCTTTAATTATGCCATGAACAGGAATACATAGCAGAGTGAATTGGTATAAAATTTGAAGGGTCTAAGGGAAAAAGCAGAAATACCTTATGCATTGACAACATTGGATGATCTAACAAGATAGTAAGTCATTGGAAATTTAAACTAGAAAGCGATGTCACGAGGATGAATGTGATGGCATATGAATTGATATAGTTTAGCTGCATGTCAATTATTTAAAACATAGGGTGCTGGATTATGAGCCATATGTTTCATGTTATTGGACAGTCCATCTGATTCATTTTGTTGACACGAACTTTTTGATGGACCTCAAGTTGTGATGCCAAATTCTCCATCTGATTCTTGATTGAAGCTATTCTTTCATCTATCTCATGTATTGTACAGTGTTGTAAGTCATTAGCCAGTGCCTCTTGATGGAGGTTTTGGTTCAAATTCTCCTGTTGGAAAAATTCTGCACAGAAATCTTTCACGGGTTTTGGTTCAAATTTCTCAATCGGTCTGGGAATTAAGTATTCAAGTACCTCAGATGGAGGTTCCTCCTGTCACAAACATTAAAACCATATGAACATGTTTTTCCAAAACGTAAATAAATAATTGAAATAATTATAAACAAACTCACCTCAGATAGTATACAATCAATATGAGCCATATCTGAGCATTGGTCGCAATGGTAGAATAAATGATTGATATTTCCTTGTTTTTCGCAAACTAGGCAATGGTATTCATTGGATGAGAAGTTGAGCAGATTTGTTGAATTAGAAAGGATGAGCGGATGATCATGGTAAGAAGAATGAGATGCATGTTTGACAGCCCTTGGCAGAGGAATGCATTCTAAATGAACAAATACATTACAATCCAAGCAGCAGTAAGCATGGCAACTGTCACAACCGGTATTGCAGACACAACACATTCTTGGTGCAGAGACAAATCCAGAAGCTGAATACACATACAACATAACATGCTTCTCGTGATGCTCTTTTAATCTCAACCCAGCACCTACGAAACTACCACATGAAATGTGATAAGTCTCAAAGATACTACTGCACTCGCCACAACTTAAGAAAAATTCACCGCGCCGAAACTCCAAGCTACAGGCCCCACACCGACGCTGACGGTCTGATAGTTGAAGAAAAAGCGGGTGGTCCAAATGAAAGGGGCTTATGATCTGTTTGCCGTGAGGAACTTTGTATATACAAGGCTCGTGAATAAATAAATCACATTCAATACATGCAAAAGCTGAACCGTTGATGCCTTTTGAGCAGTAAGAACAAACGATATCTTCTAACTGTTGGGGGTGATAAGCTGACAAAAGCATATTGTGGTAGAAGTGTTGCAGTTTATGCTCATGAAAATCGGCTTTTATCTCTCTTCTTATTGGCAGCTGTGGCTGAATCTCAAGGTTGGGAAAAGCGCACTGAAAATCAAGTTTGAAGTCACAAGCACGACAACCGTAACCAAAACCGAATGAGTAATGTCGGCATCCACTGCATATGAAACCAATTTCTCTTCCGACAACAAGTTTTAGAGTTGTGCAATCTGCTTGCAATGGATGGTGAGGATGAAGTGGGTGGTGTTGGATCTCGCAAAGTGACTCTGCACATGTTTTGTGCACAGTAAATGTATATCTACTACGAGAGTACTGGTAGACATAAGCAGGTCCTGAGACCACTTGATAGCATACTTTACAGTAGAAAGGCTTATCATCACTTCCCTCATACCACTCATGGTACCTTAAATCATTCTTTTTGTTGGATGGTAGAAACTGCTTAATGTCCATTGGCAGGGCAGGAGATGTGATTGCAAATCTGAGTGTACTGGTCTGGTGTGGGTGGATGATATATAAGGAACTGTTGGTTTTGGTCCTTCAGATTTATTTTTTAATATCTGACGTCTAATTTTGTTAGCAGCCCCACAAAATGTGGACGTGAGGGAGAGTGTTTGAAGAACTTTATCTGATTGGTCTGTCCATTCCACTAGTCACCATGTGGAGAGATGCAATGCTCGCGGATCTGAGCATATTTCGTGACGTGGCAGATAGTGGGGTATTTAATATTACTAGGCACGGAGCACCTGCAAGGCAGGTGCGTAGTTGTTTGTTTGTTTTTTTTGTTTTTTTTTTTTTTTCAAATTTATTTTTAAAAGTAAGTAATTAAGTGTAAATAGTAGTATTTTGTAATCAAAATTAATATAGTAGGTATTTGATAAATCTCTGTTATTTATTGATTTTTTTTTATTAATATTAATATTAATATTATTATTATTAAAGATATTTTGGAAATGTAAATCAATGACTATTTTTTATATTATAATAAATTGAGGATTTTCATTTATGAATAATTTAAAGTATTTAAATTTTAATAGGAAAGAACTTTTTTTTTTGGTAAAATTTAATTTATGAGTTTTGAATAAGGACGACAATAGTTAGGATATGCACCGATATACTAAAATCTACATATTCTTATTTTCTAAAAAAAAAAAAAAGAAATTTCTATCCACATCCTATTTACCTACTTAAAAAAAAAAAAACTATCCATATTCTATTTATATCCTTTTAATTTAACCGGATAATGATACATATATATATATATATCCGTAGATATAAATCTATCCATGAATATACCCATATTCTCAAAATAATTTTTGAAAATAATAATTTTGATCAGAAAATTAATCCAATTATAAACAAGAAAAGATTTTAAAGAAAAAATGTTGAGTGTCTTTTTAACTAAAACTATAAATAAAAAGAGTTAGTAATGTTTAAAGTTCTCACCTTGCTGAAAACAAAAAATTTAGTATAAACATCGTGAATAATTTCTTATGCTAATGTTCAAAGAATTTCCAGCATTAAAATATTTACAAAATTAAACTTTTTAAATATATATATAAATAAATAGACCAAAATTACAATCTTACCTTTCGATATTAAATAAAGAATATATTTTGTATTTTTTTCAAAATTAAAGCAGACAAAATTCAAGTCTGTTTTTTTCGTAATAATAATAATAATAATAATAAAAATAATAATAATAATAAAACTAATCAAAATAGTACTAATAATAATAATACTGATGATAATAATAATAATAAATAATAATAATAATAATAGTAAATAATAATAATAATAATAATAATAATAATAATAATTATTAAAGAAGAACAATTAAGTTGAAGTTAGTCCAGGCTATTGTGCATGCCTTCGTGGAGAAAAGAACCAGCAGACTGGTTAATTGTGATTTAGTCCAAGAAATTTATGGTTTAGGTCCTTGATAGGATAAACATGAATAAAGTGTTTTTAATTGTCTTTTGTATCCATCTACCGTATTTGTATTATTTACATCTGCAATGTAAAATCTTAAGATAGATAGGGATAAAATTGACATTTAGAAGGGTGAGGAGATTTCTCCACCGGCTTGATGACACTTTTATATATAGTAATAGATAACATTAATAATATTTGCTTCGGATCACTATATTTCATATCAGAAAAATAATTTAATAAATACTGTATATTTGATTATTGAAAATTAGAAAAATAATAAAAATAATTAATAAAATCTGCATGTAGTGAGTGGATGTTAGGACTGTATTCTGCATTTTGTAAGGATTTGTAATGAGAATTTTTATATATTTGACTGTTCAGAATTGGTTTAGTAATTTAATAAAATAAAATAAAAAAAGTTGATTTGGAAATATCATTGTTATTTAAAAGTTGGAAAACATTTTCTTAAAAGGTTCTAAATAGATTTTTTTTTTATTTATTTATTTTTTTATTATATGATTTAGGATTATTTTGTGGGTAAGCAACCTAGCGCTATAAATATGATAATTGTATCTATTATTAAATATTGTAAGACAACAACGTAGATGTAGTTGGTTAGATTTGAGAGATGTCCGAAAAGACTTGAAAATTATGGAGATCAAATAAATCTTGAAATTTAGAATCGAATTTATAACCGCAATGCATGATTATACTGGTAAACGAAAAAAAAAATATCATTAAAGCGTTGAACGACATTCAAGCGCAATGAAAAAACACTCAAAAGCCCTATACAAACATTCTAACGTCCACTCACGTGGTCGAATAACACCTGAAATTGCTTCAAGAATCCTGCATTGCATGAAAAAGACTAATGCTGCCAAGAATACCCCAGTTATCTCCCAAGATAAAAGAGTATTCAACATAACTAGACTGGACTATACTTACTAGAAGATGCAGAAGCATGTGAAGAGATGTGAAAATATACTACCAGTACGAAAGCATTGACTAATAATGAAGTAATGCGGAATGATTTTTTTTTCTTCTTATAAAAGGTACAATTAATCATAAATATTTATTAAAAGTTAGATATCATTCTAACTAAACAACAAACACTATTTAATCATCATATGAATTTTATTCCTAATAATTGTCCAATATATAACTATATTGCATCCCATAAAATCTCTATAAAAATAATATTAAAATGAAAAAAAAAATTAGAAAATATTTAAGTCACCTTCAAAATCTTAAAATTTAAATCAAACATTTTTATTTCATAAAATATTTTAATAGAAAATCTCTATAAATACCATTTAAAATAATAAAAAATATTTACAAAGTTGCGTGAAGTATTTACCTTTAAAATACTGCAATTGAATTGTAGACATGTTGAGACTAGTATTAGTATTACAAATATTGATATTGTATTAAGAAGTAAAATGCTCAACCAGAATTCCACATAGATTTTTATATATTCAAAATATATTTCTTAATATATTTAGAATATTTTATATATTTCATATTTCAAATTATATTTTTGAAAATTTGATGAATAAATTTTTCGTGAAATAATGTATAAATGTATGAAAATGTGTAACATATGTAAAGGAAAATATTTAAAATTTCATTTTATAAATTTGGGGATTAATATTTTCCCAAATTTATATTACTATTCCTTAAAATGACAAACGGTCAAATGAGCGGTCCAAAACCGCCCCAAGGGAGGGGGTAATCTTCTAATCAGCGCCTACACGTGATTTCGCGGACAAAGCTAAAAACCCTCTTAAACCCTACCTACCTCCGCTTCAAGATTGTGACAAGAATGGACAAACTTCGCCTTCTTGGATTATGCTCACGGCGTCATTTACAGATTTGTAGGATTTCAACGGTGTGCAGTAACCGCTACTATTCCTCCGATTCCACTTCAAACGACACTATATTTGAAGGGATCTCAAGAGCTGGTCATCGATCAAATTCAATGAAACCGATCCTCGACCAGTGGCTAAAAGAAGGAAGAGTCGTCAACTATGCTGATCTCCAACTCATACTCAAACAGCTTCGTAAATACAATCGCTTCGACCACGCTCTACAGGTTTACCATTCTCCCTTCCCTGCGTTTTTTAATTCGTTTTAAACCAACATTTCCAATTTTTAATTCGTAGTTTCATTTTTAGGTATCTGAATGGATGAATGATCATATGAATCATATGTTAAGAATTGGAGATCTAGCTATTAGATTAAGCTTAATCTCCAAAGTTCATGGCTTAGAACAAGCAGAGAGTTATTTTGATGGCCTTCCTGATAGTTCAAGAGACTTCAAAATCTACTGTTCCCTTTTAAACTGCTATGCAGCTCATAAATCTCTGGAAAAGGCAGAGCAAGTTATGCAAAAGCTGAGGGAATTAAGGGGTCTAAAATCTTCAGTGCCCTACAATGTGATGTTAAAGCTTTACTTTGATCTTGGGGAATTTGAGAAATTTGATCTCTTAGTGAAGGAGATGGAGCAAAGTGGCATTGCTCATGATAAAATCACTTTTAACACACGGCTGAATGCTTGCGGTCTTACTGCTGATATTGAAGGAATGGAGAAACTTTTATCGGACATGGCATGTGATCCTCATTTTACCATGGATTGGAGTGTTTATGTTGTTGCAGCTAACGGGTATATGAAATCTGGTTATATCGAGAAAGGTTTGGCAATGCTGAAGAAAGCAGAGCGTACGGTCCCGTATAAATCTAAACAGCTAGCTTATGAAATGATCCTTACTTCATATGCCACTGCTGGAGATAAAGAGGGAGTATATAGAATGTGGAACTTGTATAAGGATTTGGGGAAAGTTTATAATTCAAGTTTTCTTTCCATGATAAGTTCGTTAATGAAGTTGGATGACGTTGATGGTGCTGAGAGAATCTTTAAGGAGTGGGAATGTACATATGAAGTTTTGGATGCTAGGGTGCTGAATCTTATGATAAGAGCATATTGCAAGAAGGGTCTTGTAGAAAAGGCAGAAGCTTGTGTAAAAAAGTTCATTGACAGTGGGAAGGAGATTAATTCAAAGACATGGGAGTGTCTGGCAGCTGGTTATTGTGAAAATAACCAGATGGGGAAATCAGTGGATACTATGAAGAAAGCATTATTGGCAAGTCGACCAGGATGGTCTCCTAATCAATCCACTTTAGCGGCATGTCTGGATTATTTGAAAATTTTGGGTGATGTCGGAAGAGCAGATGAGCTTATGAAGATACTTGATGAACGGGGTTATACTGCTGGATTTTTTGACAAAGTAGTTGATGATATTGAATAGGACAATCAAGTTTTTCGAGAATTTCATCAAATGGAGCTTGAGAGCAACATATGGACATGTTAAGGTTTGTATTCTTTGAGTGATTAATTTATTTTCAAATATAGCTTTCCTAGTTAGTTTGATTATGTATTCCCTTTGAGTTATAAGATTATCAAAATATTAACCACCAAACAATATTTGCATTCCGAAGAAGTGCGAGTATCATTATCTATATATTTCTTATATTATGTACAAAAGATTACCTTGTATGATGATTTTCGTAGAATAAAAATGATACTGATGGTACTGAAATAGTACTTCAATCATTTGGATAGTTGGGAGGTGAACTGTAACCATGCTTTAAACAAACCAAGTCCACAAGAATTTATAAGGCTAGTTCTAAGTGGGTTAATACAATAAATGCTTAGTTGAGGATGGTGCATATGAAGTTAAAGCAAACAAAAGCAGCTCAACTTTGTGTAATTGAAGTCCAACCAGATGAGAGTTGGTTGTCAAACGTAATTTATCTGTGTAGGTTGCTTCAGCTCTGAATATGTACTTGCTGTTTATTAAATTAAACATTCATGGAGAAGATGTAGTTGAGTTTTAATTGATATGATGGAGCGACAGATAAGAATTCTCAGCCTCATGTTCAAGTTGTTGGACCGGCATGTTTCACTAGTTGGATGTCATACCCTACTATTCAGTTAATGAATGGCCGTTTTAGAAAGTTTTTCTTTACATAATACAAATCCAGTCCTAATAGAGAGAGAATACTCATTTCATTGCTTCTTGTATGGTTATAATCAAGCCTTTTGAACACGATACTAACACGAGTAATTGGTTTTTGTGACAGTGACTGATTAACTTTCAGGTCATATGCTACTTCGGTTTGGAATAAATTAGTGTATGAAACATAAGCTATACTAATCAAGCAGTTTACTTGTGATAGTTGACATATCACCAAAAGAGCTACATTCCTTAATTTTATATTAGTATTATTAGATGAAAAGATTGATTTTCATGACTTGAAGATATTTTAATTGTGCCACAGATGTTATGTCAGGTCAGCTAATATTGCTTGTCATGTCAGTAACTGAGAGAAGAAAAGCTTAAGAAAAAGAAAAGACCATCCGTTCAAGTCAAATGTGGAGACTGAAAATGAGAGGCTACCCAATCCAACAATGTATGGTTATTGCAATCCAATACCCACCTAGTAAAGTCACTTCGGTTGTGGATTGATTCAAAGTGGTCTACAAAAGTATAGGTAACATCCAAAACGCAAAAGCATTGATTCTCCTTCCTTTATTTATATATATGACTTTTGATATTTTATGAAATAATTGTGTGGTATCTACCATTGTTATTAAAATGAGTTTTGAAATGGAGAGAAGATAAACAAATGAAGCATACATATTTATGTTGGAAGACATAAAATGTATCGAGGAAACTAATTAGTCTTTATCAAGTTACTTCATAATAAAATGAACAAAAGCAAGAGAATTGCTTTTTTCATAAGAAAGCAGTTTCCTCAATCCTCAGAACAAGGCTCATTATAATTACATATATCTTATTATCTATCATCCAACATTTAATACCCCGTATATGGTTAATTTATAGTGTGTGAGGTAGAACTTATATCAGAAAAGGAGAAGGCACAACATTGTACACAATAGTAGGAAAAAACATATTCTGTTAAGTGACTTATCGATCTTCTTTATTTGGCTTCTGATCCTAGGACTGCTGATCTCAGCAAGACTGTACGTGTTTGGATATGTATATGAATTGGTTATTGAATTTCCAAATATCCTTGCATAGACCATTTCCCCAAACATAGCATCATATGCTGTTGTGGTGGTGCCACTTTGGCTAGGCAATGCCGCAGCTCGGGAGTAGTATCGAGGAGCATATTGTGGATTATTATGTTGGTAAGGCTGTGGCGTTCGCCGTGGTGACATGGTGGAACCAAGTGTTCGTGGTGAGTCAACCTCACAAACACGTGGAAGAGGTCTCCGGGGAATGACTACACCAAGATGAGGAGCCTTGCTATCAGAGGACCTGGCAGACTGGCTGCGGCCATAGAGGGGAATAATTGTATCAGAAGAAACTTCAGCTTTGCATACAGGACACTGCTGCTGTTTCTGGTCTTCATCATCTGTAAGTACACTCTGATAATTAAGCCATTTGTAGATACAAGGCCAACAGTATAGGTGCCCACAAAGTGTCACAACAGGGTCTTGCACACTTTCTAGGCAGATATTGCAGTCGAAGCCACCGGATCGGCTACTATCATTAGACCCTCCTGTAGATTTCCATTTCTCAACTCTGCCGAATTCATCTGCAGCTACATCATCCTCTTCAAGGTACTGCTCTGTCGCCATATTAAGCTTTCCTTATAACACTGAAATTATTGAATTGATATTCTTAGCTTTGTATCAGTTTGATTGAAAGAAGCAAAGCTTATATATATATATATATATATATATATATATATATATATATATATACCATCTACAGACAAATTATTGAAGAAGATGATTAGCTTAACATAGAAGAATCCCTTGCCAAACACGTTTTCGAAGTATCGGCAATTTTCAACTAGGTCTTGTGTATATTATTTAACACACATGGACCTAAAGAAAACAACAGAGGTCCCATTGTCCTATATTTTATAATCAATCCATGGGACCTCTTTTACTTTTCTAATCAAGGTCAACCAATAATAATACATAGTGACTAAATACCTATAACCACTATAATATCATGTGTTCCACTAAAACATTTTTTTATTTTTTTTTTTAATCGAGGGAATGTTTCAAACCCATAGCATTAGTGTATATAGTGATACTTTATAACTAAGTCATCTTCTTCTACTAGAATATAGCTGACTATTAAACAATAAAAAAAATTAAATAATTTATTAAAAATTGATTAGATCATGCTTTCTTGAAAGGAACAGATGATCTTTATAAAACATGATGGCTTATCTGTTCAACCTACAACTGGCCTTAAAAAGGAAGAGATAAGGATACAGAAGAAAAAAATTGAGGGACACAAACTATTGAACCATATTTAAGAAAAAGAACTATCACAGCAATTATGTGTTCAACCAACTCTTCAACTCTTGATTTCCAGGTGGGGCACCAAACTGAAATATTTATGTTTAGAAAAAGACTTCAACATAATTCTTCAACAACAAATTTCATTTGTCATCATGAGTAAAACCTAACTAAACTAATTTTTCCAGGGTAGATCAACTGTGTCAGACATTTAAATCTTCACAGTGAACTGAAAATTATACTATTTCAGACTTGGAAAATGTTACCTTACAAGGAATAATATTCCAAACCCACTAAAGATCTTTCTTACATGACCCTCATCACAAGTCATTATTCTTTTGAATCCTATATATTATATATAAATATAGGAGTAAGTTTATTATCTGGGAAAGTGATTATAGAGTCTGTAACTGCTAAAATTATTAGAAGACTACCAGGAAATTGAAAACAGGTGGTTACAGAAACATGATAAGCACTTTTGTGTAAGCTCCTTAAAACCAGGCTTTATCGCATAACACTATAAGTGCTTTGGATGAGTTAATACGGTTGTCATCTCAAATTTCACAGGACGCAAAGACAGAGTAGTATAATGAACAGAAGAGAGTGATGATCAGTCTGGTGTCTAGTTTATAAACAGCAAAATAAGGGATAACTCACCGGAAACAGGTCGCTTAGTTGGGGATGCAGAGACGACGACGGAGGATTAGAAGAAGAAGAGAGAGATTTTATCGTCTGGTTGTGTGGAGTGGATGATTTATATAGAAATAGAAGCAGAGACGTAAACGTTTGGATTATTATTATTATTATTTAAAAAAATAATTTAAATTTACGAATTTGATTTAGATGTCTATGGCTATGGGTATTTTGTGTTGTTGAGTGGGGTGGGGTGGCTGTGTGCATGAGTTTTTAACTTGACGCGATGACGTGGCTGCCACGGCAGTTCTCTGTTTTTTCATGTTCACTCACTTCTTTCTCCTTTCTTTCCTCCTTTGTTTTATATGCTTTTTATTTATTTATTTATTATATCCAGCTAGGAAATAAAATTATAAAACAAAATCAATAAATAGTGAAAATTCTTTCTAGCTTTTTAAAGTTTAAAGTACAAATAGATCTGTTGAAAAATATACAAAAACAGATTTTTAAAAATTTAGTTTTAATTCTATAGTCCAAATTTCCCAAAATATTCTTAAATTTTAGCTGTGAATTACGTACGGTCACAGTGTGTGAATGACCTATGTAGTGAAAATCAAACTTTAGTTTTGCAAACTTTATAAAAGTCATCTATAATTGTATAAGAAAGTTTTTATGGCTTATAAAAAAAATTCTCATTAAAATAAATAATACGTTGCATTTACCTTCCATGCAAAATTTTTTTTTTTTTAATAAAAATGAGGGGAACATCCGAAATTAAACTTTTATAATACGTGGCTAGGCCACTCGACGAGCATCACAATGCAGAAGATGGAGTAGACCATTTGGTGGGTCTGAGAGAAACTGAAAATCTATATGACTCTCCACAGTCCAATTAGCTGACCTATCCGCAACTTGGTTACCTTCACGCCATGTGTGTTGCAATCCAACCTCTCATGCTTGCTTTAAATACAGTTGACATTGAGAAATAAGACCAACCAACTTCCTATTGGGTGAGGAGTTTTAAAATTAGAGATTTGTTATAAAAAATTAAAATTATTTTATTTTTAATTAAATATTAAAATAATTGTTTTGAATGAGTATTTAGTAATAATAATAAACGAGATATTGAAATAGTAGTTATATTAAAATGGTAGTATGATATTTTTTGAATTACAGTATAATTTATTTCAATTTTTTTTATAATATTTATTTTAAATATTTTTTAAAATAATTTTAATTTAAAATCTATAATATAATAGCATCAACTAATTAGAAAATAAAATATAATTAATTAATTAATTAAAATTTATTTAATATTTTTAATCACATTTGTTGAATATTTACAAATTTAAATATTTTGAATAAAAAATAAAATAAAGGTATAATATTATTAAGAGTATTTTAGTAATATTTATAATTTAGTAAAAGTAAAATAAAAACTTATTAGTCATACGTGGAAAACTAACTATTTTCAATCTAATCGTTAATTAAAAAACTTCTCCCCAACAACTAAATTATCAAATTGTTAATTAAAAAATCATATAAAATAGAATGAAACATATACCATCCAAATTTTCTATCTAAATAAATTTCCAGAACTCAACTCAACAAATCCATATGTAGCAAATTTGATATTCGAAACAAATTTAATATTACAAATTAAAAACACCATCAATAAAAAAGATATTTAAATTATTTATATTATATTATTTTTTATCTTAATTGGAAACAATCCTTTTCAAATCCTGAAAAAAATATCTATTTGATACTTCTTCCATATTATTTTAGTTGGAACATTTCTCTTCGACACGCTATTCAATACTTAATTTTAACGATATTAATTATACAAAACTAAAAATTATAATAATTATGTATGTAAAAAATAAATATTAAGACGAAAAAAATAATATTCCACTTGAGTATATTTTTCTATATATAAAAAATAATATATGAAATAAAATTGCTCGATGAATAGTGTTTATTATACTAATATTATCATGGTACGGAGGAAGTATATAATAAGCCGTTAAAGGTGTCGAAAATGATTTTTAGAGAAGGTGGAGGATTGATTTTTAGAGAAGGTGGAGGATTGCCAAATTTTGAAGATAAATTTGTTTTTGATAATAGGCTTGTATTGTGTTTGAGGAAAGTGAATCTACCACACACCACCACCACTTATTAAAATCGATGAAAAATTACATATATAAGGTGACAATGTCACCATCTTCTAGATTATATGATTCCTTTCGCTTATCCGGATAAGATTCTTCTCCCTTTATTTTACCACTTTACTATACTACTGCTGTTCCTTTATTTTTAAAATCATCAATCTTCCATGATGTGATGTTCCCCCATTTAAATATATATTTACAAGTATCTCATAGATAAACATCTACATCTGTTGGAAGATTTATATAAAATTCAAATTCAACGTAGCTAAGTAATTACATTCACATCATGTTTGGAACTGTGGGCTGATTTTGATTTATATTATTGATTGGAGCGATTTGGGATTCAGAAACATTACCATGAAGATGTGGATAGTTTGTCCCGAATATGCATAGAAACGACAACAAAATAATATAAAGGATAATGCATATTTTGCTTACTCGTAATTGGCATTATACAAAACATTGTTCAGGTTAAAATAATTTACCCCACATTTAGAAATTTGTTTTAATCATAAAAAAAATAATATTTTATCTACAATTTTTTTTTCAGAAATAAAGTTCATTTTATAAAAATAGCTTCAAAATTAAATTAATTAAATTTGTGTTTCTGTTCTATAATTTTATTTTTTAGAATGAATTTTTAATTTATTTTTATATAAAATATTTTTAGATTTGAACCAAATAACCTAAAAATTCTATATATCAAAACCGAACTATAAATATACTACTAGAATTATGTAAATTAATATTTTGACTAAATTAAATAATTAAAAATAATATTAAATTTTAAATATTAATAAAAATGAGTGAACATTTAAAAAATAATAAAGGGAAAAGAAAAGCTAATTACATTTTTTAAGTTTTTATTTATATTTTTAAGTAGGCTCATGGATATTGATGTGCTGTTGTTGATTGATTAATTCACGATGCAGGTTAGGGCCTTGTTTAGAAAGGGTCTCTCTCTGGAGATCCAGATTAGTAATGGACTGGCAATCCAATGCCCAATCCTCAAAACTCAATGTTGGCTGCTACTTCTGCTATCGCTACGTCTACGTGTAGGGTTCCGGCATTTAAATTCTCGCTGCCACCGCTCTTGTCGCTCTCAACCAAACCCCACCTGGATTCTTCTTCAGGGAACCTATTGATGACCTCCGTTTCGCCTAGAGAAACTGTTCTTGAAGATGATGGGTTCATTTCAATGCAGGAGTGGCAGGGCTGGGGCAGTTTGTCTCCTCTTCCTTCTCTCGTTATGCGAATTGTTCAGGATTTGAAGTCTCTGGAAGCAAATACCGATGCCCACATGACTTTTGGTGGCAAGGGTGGCAAATTACAGGTTTTCATTCTGTTGCTTGAGCTATAATATAGGAGTAGTACTGTGCTTGATTTGAACATTGATTTTTTGGGAATTAGTTTGCTTAGTTTTTGGGAGCTGATAAAGGTAGCCGTGGCTTGTGAAGCATTAACCTTTTTATCTTGAAGATGATTGAATACGACCCACTTTACTTCAAGTAATGTAATATTGTTTTTAACATGGAATTTCATTAGTAGTGACTGATTCCCGGAATAAATACAAATAAGTTTGAATTTGGGAAAAAATATGTATAGTTGATGATCATAGGTATTGAAGATGTGTTGATGAAATATAAATTCTAGTGGTATGTTATTAGTCAAGTCACAGATTGAATTGAGTGTTTATTTTTACCAGTGTCTTTTTTCTTTTTTATTATTTTTTATTTTCTATGTTATATTATTATTTATCAAGGTTTGATTGATCTTGGCTGTTTATGGCTCATTTGACTTGCAAGTAACTTGATTGCTTAAACTTTTGTTGATGTTAATCTCTTTGGTACAAATCAGGGAGATTTTAAGGTCCAAGAGGACAAAAAGCACAGAGCAGCATATGAAGCTTTAGGGGATTCTGAACAGAAACTTCAGTTCTTTTCGGCCCGACAAATAGCGTGCCGCCTACTTGGAAGTAGGGGTTACCTGTGCCAGAAGGTATGGTAACCTTTCAGAGAACTTGTTATACATTAAAATTTAATGGTATTTTGTTTTTAGGTTGCTTTAGTCATAACTCTGAAGGTATTTCTTTGTAAACAAATAGTGGTTAGCATGGCATTCATGCCTTTAGATTTTTTCGCATTATTTCTTGTCTCGCGTTTCGTCTCTGTTTTTAACACTCAGCAACTTGTCAGTGTTGGCTTGCAATGGAAGATTGTATGTGTTCAAAAGTCAAGCCCTGCAGCCTATGGCGCAGTGTACGTTTCTGGTTGTACATGCATCCAAAGGTTTGGATATAGTTTGTCATTTTGCTTGGTGTTCTCATTAGATATAAATTATTCTCTCAACTATATTACCATGCAATCCGTTTCCCAGGATTTTCTACGGCAGAACAATACTGGGAAGTTGTTATGGCAAGTATTTGGAGTTCAATCTGCAACATTGTGTCTTTTTGGTATTCCTGAAGATGAGACAATTATGTGGGATGCTTTTAAGAGTTCAGGTTTCTCCCTTTCGTGCAACAATTAAAACTTTTGCTGCCTAGTATGTAAAGTTTTCTTTATTAGAAATCATGTAGTGAGCTCCAAGTCTAATTTATCAATGCTTGTGGAATTATCTGAGGCCTCGAATCAGCCTTGACAAGGTTGGATTTGCTAGTGCAGCTGCTGAGAATCAGAAAAACCATTAGATTAACTGATATATGCCCAAATAACAAAACAGCATTGAGTAGCTTTACAGTTCCTTTGTTCTTTCTGTCAAATGTAGAATAATGCGGTGGTGATGGATAAACATAATTTAATTTGAGGAAGATGAAATAATTACCTAAAATAGAGCAGAATCTAGTAATGTGTGACTGGAAGAAACTTCGGCATAAATTAGTGAGCTTAGCTGATGTAAAGTAGTTACCATGATGCGTGCTCTGTAGTCTGAGCTGATATCTATTCTAATCTATTCTATAATGCCTCAATAAATGGCTTTACCTTTTGCTATTTCATCAATTTCAGGGAAAAGCAAGGTTTGGTGCCTTTATCCAAACAAGAATGCAGTTACAATGTCTGTCGAGGATACCTTTAGCTCTGAATCTCTTGCAACATCAATAGCGGTATTGAGCTCACACCGTAGACTATGATTCATCTCTTGTTCTAGATTATTGCTCATCAGCCTTCTAATTTTGTGTGGCCTACCTTGGATGATTTATATAAATGAAAATTGTATCAATAAGCTTTTCGAATTGAATAATATAGGCCCACTTTAAAGAACAATGTAATTTCAATTTCCTGCTTTCCCTTATTTGTTCTCTTGTTCAATTAGGTGGTAATTCTCATGTTGGTTCTCCTGCACAGACCGATGAAGAAGAAACTCTGAACTTTATATTAATTGACGGTACTTGGAGCAACTCTGCTGCAATGTTCAACCGTCTGAAGGTCATCCACTTATCTCATAAATATTTATTATGTTCATTTTGATATTATATGATAAGCAATTGCTCTCATATTCAACTCTTTATCTTTACTCTATCCATTTTTCCTTTTTACTTGGTCTTTCTGTGTGTGGGATATGATTCATCTCTTTAAAACTAATCATTCTAGTGAAAAGCTAAGACATCAGTCAAGTCTAATCTCATATTCTCCAAACCAAAAACACTGTATACTTGGATGAGCATTCTCTATGTGCTTGAACCAAATTCTAACTAAAGCTTCTGATATTAACTTTGTATTTAGTTGTTCTAGTGAAGCAAAATAAGAGATGTTGTTCCATGTGCAGGAGCAAGCAAAGTCCGTTTGGGATGTGGAAGATATCCAATGTCTATCTCTAAACATGAGTGCATCTGCAATGCATAAACTTCGGTAGATCTGGAACATGTTTGTTAGAAACATCTCTAGTGCTGACTTGTTTCATCTTCTTTGGTGGTAATAATGTGATGTCTATTTTTAAATGCAGGCCTCAACCATCCTGGGATCGTACCTGCACAGCAGCAGCCGCTGCTGGCCTTCTATCTGAGCTGCACCTTATTCCCAACTATAGCTCATATCAATTGGATGAACAAGCTGAAGCTTTGGAAGATGCCTTGGATGTCCTGTTGACTGCCTTAACAACTAGACGACTTCGAATGGGCAGATCCATCACTCGCAAAGTGAGACATAACAGGGACATTTGTTAGCCAGAAAATGTATAATTATGATGACCTATATTCCAAATTTTGAAATAAATAGGAGTCAGGTCTCAGCAGCCTCTGTCACGGCTCATATTGAACAAACTATACATTTTACTGTCAATGTAGTTTATTGTCAGTGTATAACATCGTTGAACCCCATTTGTTCATTATTGAAAGAAATTCTAGAGACATTCCACAGTTTTATACCTTATAATGATGGACCATGACAACCATCTATATCATAAATACTTGATGTGATGTTGACTATGTCTGGTAAACAACTGTCCAAACAGCAAACCAATTATAGCTAAAGCAACAGCACCACCATTTCAGCAACATTTTTCTCTTCTCCTCATCTCTCTTATCCTAATTTAAGAAAACATCAAAAATAACAAACAAATGTGAAAACCAAATCAAGCCATGGCAACATCTTTCCAGAAACCAAAGAAACACAAAAACAATGAAATTGAACCAAAAAAATCAAACAAAATAGCAAAGGAAAAGACCTATACAGAAAGTGTGGCTGCATTGTAGGAGGCCGAGATTGTTTGATCGGTCTCCGAACAAAATGAACTCCATGCATGTCCTCATCTTTCTTCTTATCGGATTACTAGCTGCTGCTGATGCTCATGATGATGCCAAATACATTTCATGTAACTATTTAACCCTTCCCTTTTTCATATCCTACACATTGGTTTCTTCTCATTAACATTAACATTTGAATATCTGTATGCAGATGAAGCATTGCAAACATACAAAACCACAGGCCGCACCCTTCTTCAGGCGAAAAAAAGTATACCCTTTTGCAGAAAAACCATTAACCTTTTGTTCTGATTCTGATTATCACATTAACTGATAAAAAATATTTTGCAGAATGTCCAATAGATTTCGAAAACAAGAACTACACTGTCATCACAAGCCAATGCAAAGGACCTCAATACCCAGCGGATAAATGCTGTACAGCTTTCAAGGAATTCGTATGTCCTTTCGCAGAAGAATTCAATGGAGTTACAGAAAATGACTGTGCAGTTGTAGTGTTCAGTTACATTAACCTGTACGGAAAATTCCCACCAGGACTCTTCTCTAGCAAATGTAAGGAAGGTAAAGAAGGTCTTGATTGTGAATCAGTAAAGAGTTCGACTTTACACGCATCTTCTCATCATCCTGCAACACTGCCTTCTTCTATCTCCACAGTCTTGATGATATTGCTTGTGTTTAACGTTAATGTTTTATGGTTTTAAATCACCATCATCATCAGCAACTGCTAGCTTAATTATTTCTGTATTTCAAATTTAAATTTGGTGTTTAGATGTCTGTGTTTTCTGATTTGTATACTAGAACTTTTCTTGTTATCCTCAACTTACATTGCATTTGTTTAATCATATGTTATATCTAATTGGTGCACATGCATGCTTAGTAAAATTGAATCCACAATTCCAGATCCTTCTTCTACAACTATGTCGCATACATATGCTATGAGTTCTCTCACCATCAGTGCACAATTTGGTCTCTGATTTAGATCAATTGTGATCAAGTAGAGTGAATGTCCTGTATTTGAAATTATGCATGTATTTATATGTTTGGTCGGTTACGTGTTCACGGTAATTCGTGTCTAACCTTTTTTCCTTTTTTTTTAATTTTATTTTATTTTATTTTATTATATCCATTAATTAAGGTATCATATGAACCAAGTACAATAAACTAACTAATTATTGATATATTTTTTATTTTATATAAATAATATTTTTAGTTATTGGTAATTAAATTAATATTTTAAATTTTAATTTTTAAAATTTAAAAATTATACTATTAAAATATTATTCATCTTAAATGAGAATTTTGAATGCACGATTATTTATTAATTGCTATGTAGCATAATAGCAAATACTGTAGAAAATAGAATTCTTATTTTGTGGTATGAAAAAAGTTTAATTAGAAAATAAAATTTAAAAATTTTAATTGATGAATAAAATAAAAATTCTAGTAAGAAACTATTTTCTATTAAATAAAAAAATTAACATTATTATTCATTTTTCTTATATTTAATGCGAGAAATTTCTATGTTTTTAAATAAAAAGTTTTTAATAAAAATTAATAAAATATAAAAGTTAAAATTAAACATCATATTTTGATTGAATTATATATATATATATATATAAATATAAAATTTTGTTATTAATTAAATGTGTAAAAAATATTTGAAATAGTACCTACATTTTAAATTAATTTTTATTAAAAAAATTATGCGCTTTGTGATAATTAAAATCATATTTAATATATAAACTAACTTTATTTAGAAAATAAGGTTTAAAATAGTTTTTAATATTTAAATTAACTTTAAGTTGGCTAGTCTTTTAATCGGATATTAATTGTAATTTATTTGATTTGTTTTTTTAATCATTTATAATTAATTTTATATTAGGTTTTCAATTTCATTTACATTTGTAATAATTTTTTTAAAAATAATTGTACACATAACAATTTAAAGACTAAAATTAATATAAATATTCCATCAAACTGCTAATCTAATAACTAAAGATGATTTTAGTTTTAACCATTTAAAATTTTAAATTAAATTAAAAAAACATTCAATTTTTTTTAAAAATTAAAAACATTTTATGTTTAAAATTTTTAAAAGAATTAAATTACCAACATATTTTTTTAGGTGCGCTTCAAATGCTAGTAATATCGTGATTAGGTTTTTTTAAAATGTACAGCGTCTCTTAACAAGTCTTTTGGTGGGTCCATTAAATTTTTAAAAAATAAAATAAAATATAAAAATATAAATAATAAATAATACTTGCTCCGTTTCCAAATATACTATTCAAATGTTGCCACTAAATAGAAACGGAGGAAGTATAAAATTAGATGTGGGGTAATGCATTCCTCTTAGATACATTCACTTACCTCCACATGTAATTTTGATTTTTTCAAGTTTGGAGAGACCGTCTCAAACGAGAGACTCAAATGTAATAATTACACTCTCTTTCTTATTTAAATTAATAAAATATTTGAGTGTGTCAAATTAGAGACTCGTTGAGAGACCGCGTTGTGGATGGTCTTAAGTAATTTAGTTATTTTTCAATATTTAGTTTAAAAAATTTATAAATTTAATTAAAATTTAGATGATTTATTTATTTAAAATTAAAGTTTGAAAATTTTATATTTTATAATTTTTTCAATAATTCAATAAGTAAATTTAGTATTTAACACATTTCAAAACGTAATATATAATAAAAATATAATACTAGTATATTTTAATACTAATTAATTTATTTTTTAAAATTAAATATTTTAATTATAAATAATTTGAAATTGATTATAACTAAATAAAAATTTTATAAATTTAAAAACTATAATTTTTTTTTATTTTTAAATTATGTTATACAGTGGGACCACCGAATTAAAATTAACTCACCTACCATAAATTTCTAGATACTAGAATCTATCTAGTTTTAAATATAAATTAATAGTGAGCATCTCCAATGGTTTAGTGAATTGAAGCAAATGTGGCATGGTAAATAGAGAGTGTGGATAATGATGTGTCAACAATAATATTTTTGAAGAAAAAAAATTAAAAATCGTCCACAGTGGTTATTGTCTATTTGGATTTCTTTAATTTATAATCCATTAGAATTAAATTTCTATTTTCTTTTTAATTTATAATTTAAATAGAAATATGGTAATTACAATTTTAAAATATTAAAATTGATGATTGACACCGTCAACTAGGACGTGGAAAATAGAAGCTCTACTCCACACCCTCTATTATTTTTTCTGCCACGTCACCTGCATATTGTAAATTCACATTGCCAATGGAGTGGATTTTTTAAATAAAAAATTCAGAATGTCTACGTGGATGTGCAAACCAATAAATTCACATTGCACCGGAGATGCTTTAATACCTAATCGTAAAGCAATCTCTCATATTGAATTTGAAAATCCCATCTGGTAATGAGATAAAAGAAAATCATGCTTTTGGAAAAGCGATTAGGAAAATGTGTATACAGCTCCTCCAATGATAAAATTAACATCGCTATCCAAATAAAAGATTTTGAATATTGAAGGTTTGTTGGCTTGGCACCCACTCCTCTCCTCTCTTGTGGTGGTAGCGGGAATCTTAAGCTGCTGTAAATACCAATGAAAGCAAATCCAACCAACCTTTTTGTGAATCTTATATCCACCATTCACTTGTAAACAATCTCATAACTCTCCACTATATCATATTTCCCTTTCTTTCTTTCATCCTTACTCTTCTTTAGGTTAACAATGATGACAGCAAATTTTGCTCCAGCAAAATTTATTAGTAAAAAAGTGACACGTTTAATTGAAAAGGCACATTCTGATCATGTATTTGTCTAAAATTAAAGTACAGTCTAAAGCATATTCTTTAGCACCTAATCATATACATTAGAAAACTAATCCATCCATGAAACTAACCCCACAAAGTAGTTTTACAATTACATTAAAAATCGATCAAAACAAAAATTTGTGATTACAACTTTAAAATTCTAAAACAATAGATGGTCCTGGAAATTAAAAACAGGGACAATCTTAACCTGAAAAATTACAATTCTCTCTCTCTTTCTAATTAATGAAAAATCCGTTTCGTGATTTCATCTGTGAGCAGTGACCAGAGTTTCGATGAATCTCAATCCATCAAACCTCGGAGCGAATTTTTCCGTTGAAGATGATGACGATCTTTTCATCGTCGAATTTTCTCGATCTGCCTTCTCCTGAAATTTGAAACGCAGAATTCACAATTTATTTAGGGAAAAAAAAAAAAAAAAGTTGTGTTGCTGTGACCATAAAATCGAAAAACAGTCGTTAATTAAGACACGTGGCACGAATCAACCCCGACGAATAAAATAAAATAAAATAAAATAAACGGTTGGACACCGCGAGAGAATCAAATTCAGGAAAAAGACCTAAACAAATCCGAAATTGACTTTCTGTTTTCTCGGGATCCAAACAGTCAAAAGAAAACGAAAACAGAGAAATTCGACATAAATCGAATTGATGCATGTGATTGAATTGGATCGAGTAAGTACCTGATGAGAAGGTAAGTGTGATGATGGGTTAGAGGAGGAAGAGGAAGCGGAGATAGCTGTAGCAGAAGCAGCAACAACAGCGAGGAATCCAGATTTCTTCATGTTTAAAATTAAGAGATTTTTGTTGTAGAAAAAGGAAAGGAGGAGGAAATTGAATTGCAAGTATGAGGAGGAAAAGATGCGTTTTGCGGCATATTTATATCACCAAAATCAAAGGTCATCGCTATTTTCCAACACTCACGCGTCAACTGCTTCCACTCTTATTTTTCCTCTTTGTTTTTACCCAATTGCCCTCCTGCATTTTTACCCAATTGCCCCTCCACCTTCTTTTCCACCTATTGCATTTATATATGGTTTCCAAGTTTGAATTGAAAACTTTATTGTTATTCAATTGCGGAGAATCTATTCAAAGTCTCCACACCACTAGTTCCACATTTGTTAGCATCCATTCCGAAATCTACAGAATAATATATACAATACGACACAACAGCCTTCCAATCCATTCAAATGTGAGGGTATTACCGTCTTAACATAATTAATTTTTTATATTTACAAAAGGGCAGTTTGGTAATAAGAACTTGATAGGAAAAAGTTTTTGCGGCACATCGATGTTGATATTGTCCGTGATTGGCTGATTTTTTCTACTCCTAATTAATCATTTACAACCACGTGTATGGATTTGATGCTGCCACGTTTGCAGCACTTCCATATTTAAAGGTGGAGAGGGTGGGTGATGAGTCATCTCCATATTTTCCATGTTCTCCTTATATTTTCTCTTATTTTCATTTCTACACCTTATAATGATGATATTTTTCAATTTATGTGATTCCTATTGCTTCATAACCAACGTGACATGAGACGCATGTGGAGATATTTTAGTAAAATGTTGATGATGAGATATTTCATAAATATCTGAATCCATTTAGTAAAAGTCATATCTTGATTGCTTGACCATGTCCATCAGTTGAATTATGGAGTAAAATTGATGTCGTAATATTTGAACATTCTCGGTTATTATTAGGAAAATGAATTTAAGATTGGGACATGGTTGTCGTCATGTGTGAGGGACTCAAAATCAGACACATGAGAAACACAACACAAGTGTTAACATGACAAGAAGGGAAAGCAAGAAATTTCTCAACACTGTAGTATGTTATGTGGGTTAAGCTTTAGCCACATCCTGTACATCCACTTGTGTATAATTTAATTCTTGCCCACTTTGCTATGCCAGATTTATTTATTTGTGATGAGATGTAAAGATAGGTGGCACTTAATGCAGTTTTATGGTGTATGAGATTTATATTGTATTGAATTGAATATATTTCACAAAAATATAAACTTGTAGTAAATGATACCTGAGGTGTGAATTTCACATATTCAAAAATAGTGGTTCATTCTGAGTTTTTGATTTATCTCTTGTGAACGGACTAAAAATAAAAAAAGACAATACAACCTCCATAAATGAATACCTTTTGGCAACACAAAAAAATATTCGTTCAGCGACATTATTTATTTATCGATTAATTAATGAATAAAATATTTATTTATCGAAAAATGAATAATAATTCATTTATACCACAAGTGTCCACAAGAGAAGCTTTTCAAGTTATTGTTACTATATAAAATTACTTGGTGCAATATGATCAAAATATTCCAGAAGTGGTGCATGCTTTACACAAAATCAAAGATAAGATACAATTTGTGGGAGGAAAAAAGCAATCAACTTTGGATGCATTTTTCAAAAAAATATGATTTATTAATGTGTTTGAAAATTATTCAATGGATGAAATGTACACATGATATATTATATAAATAAAAATATATTGTTTGAAATATAGTAATTATTCATTTATATTTACATAGGAACTATATATACTTCATTTATATTTATTCGTTAATGCATTAAGCGAGGTTATTCGTTAAGCTCATTAGCCCAAGTCGGGACCGAAGATATTTATTCATTAGACGAGATTATTCATTTACCGAACATTCATTTATCGAGATTCTACTGTAATTACGAAATTTCATCCTTCTTATTAATTAATATGAGAAATAAAAATAATAATTTTTTTTTTATTTTGATCAATCTATATTTTTTCATCAGGAGGGAAAATATTAAATCTGCAAATGTAAAATGTATATAAAAAAAATTGGTGCGTATCTAATAAATAATAATAATAATAATAATAATAATAATAATAATAATAATAATAATAATAATAATAATAATAATAATAATAAGAGTGGTAACATTTTGGTGGAGGAAGACTACCGCACTAAACCCCACGAAAAAAAACAAAAAAAAAAACAATAATATTATTATTATTGGTAAATTTTAAAAAATTCACTAAAATATCATCAAATATTAAAATGTAATTGATTTATTATTGGTAAATTTTAAAAAATTCACTAAAATATCATCAAATATTAAAATGTAATTGATTTATTAAAATTATCCGTTTGAATTGACGGCTAAATTTATTGTCGAATATGGATAATTATATAATTTTATAAATTAATTATATTAATAAATAAAAAAATTACTATGGTGTATTAAATAATAATAAAAAAAATCCATATAAATAAATTCAATCTGAATTAATCGGTTTGGGTTATTTTATTTTTGGTATAAGGGTCCTGAACTTGACTATATTTTTTAAGTTAGCTCTCCAATTTTATGAATGGTCAATTTAACCCCTTAACTTTCAAATTTTGTGTCAAGTAAGCTCTTTTTTCTGATGTAGAGGGTTTAATTAATATTTTGAAGTTAACTTTTTTTACTGCTAGATGAGTGTCACATCAGTCAAATAACTTAATTCATCCATCATTTGAAAGTTAAGAGGGTTAAATTAACCCTCCCTAAAGTTAGAGGATTAATTTGAATAGTGAAATTTGGGACTGGCGTTATGCAATTATTTTTTTATTGGAATACAAATTCTGATTAGAAGTACATATTTTAAATTTTAATAAATTATTTTAAAACTTTTCACAAAATTAATCATGAAAATTAATTATTTTTTCTAAACATGATGCACGTTACTTATGTTGTTGTGGGAAAAAAAAAAGTGTCTTGCCAAAAGGAGGGCGCGACAAAGTTATCCAAATCATCAACCACGTCAGACGGCCAAATCAATCAATAATTTCATCTAGTGAACATTTGACAAGTGCAATACCTCCCCATTGTGTATGTGTTTGGTTTGTTCGTGACAAACCAAAAAAACAAGGTCCCAAACTGCACAACACAACAACAATCAAACGAGTATAAAAAAATCTATTTGGACGAAAGAAGATACACACGCTTGCTTGGCACAGTTGCTGTTACCTCAAGACAGGCCAAATACATGATGTCTGTGATTGATTGTCCAAGAAAGCCAACTACTATCTAACCGCTGATTGGTTTCATTAATACATGAAACCAAAATTGTATGTCCAATTTAGTTTGGTCTGGTTGGAGTAAGTACAAATTCTCGATGATTAAGAAAAGAAGAAATTCTTTAACAGATAGTATAACAGTATAACTACACTGATGACACAAAAGTGACAATGATTACCGGTAATACCAAATAATAAGGTAGTGTACATACACTTTTACAATAATTAAATAAGGTCATACATGCATGCTTAACTAATACAACGCATGAACGAGCCACACAATAAATAATAAGAAATTGACACTAAAAGGCTTGTCTGGATGGTGTTGTATGGAATACTTTCAGCACACATTCAAAACCAAAATACAATGAGGTCACACGCGACACTACATAAATAAAGCAAATGCACAATGGAGAAAGTGAAAGAAAAGCCGACAAATGCACATGAACTAAGCATTCATGGTGACAGCAGCATCCCCACCAAGAGAAATTTCACATTGCATAATTTGTGGCTGAAACAAGGATGATGATGATGATGCTGAGTTGGGAGGCTAGTCAATATGCATCAACATGTAACTCTCATAATACTTTTTAAAGGGACCAATTCTAATTAAGGATGAGCATGGCAACAATTTTATTTTCTATAAGTTGACCTGACATCAATGCACTGCACCGACCTATTACTTTATTTGGGTGAGTTTGGTGGGTGGGTCAAAGTGCACAATTCTTGAATCAAGGCTACCATGACATGATTGCAAAAGTAGAAACGGAATAAGCAAGGGCATATACTTTGCTTTTCAACAGAAGAAGAGATAAAATAAGTGTCTTTGTATATGTGTATAGTGTTTTGAATAGAAAAATGTAGCAAAGTGGTATTTGAGTCAGAAAAATTAGGAGTTTTGGACTCTTGTATGTCTGGGTTATGCTAATCCTTTCTTGACATCACTTAGACGTGGCCTGACGGATAAGAGTGATCCGATCCTATTTTAAAAAACAGGTTTATGATAATCTAAGACTGTTCTGGTGAACACAGTTTGCAGTATTATTCTACTAAACTAATATTTCTAAGCTTGACAAGTCTACATACGGAGAACTCTACTTTAGAATGGATAATGAGACATTAAGCCCAACGAATTGGGTGATAATACAAAATAAAATGGAATGGAATAATCTATCACATTAAAACTATGCTCATTACTCTATCTGAGAAGTCATCTAAGCCAACCATCAAATGCTTCTAATTGCATTAAATAATGTGAAATCTATCTAAAAGCTTGACCACATAGGTATACAGCACAGTAGAATAGTAAAACAAGGCTCCATCTAAGTTCTCAGGTATACTAATACACACAAGAGTAACTCATTCAAAGCTTTGTATTCATTAAAAGCTTATTTGCAAGTGATAACAGCCTCGACAGAAACTTGAAACTTACCTAGTCGCAGTTGCTTTTGTAGGGAAAACCTACAAGACACATGACGAAGAGCGATGCAGCAAGAAGTGCTGCAATTGCTTTAGTAGTAATAATGTTATATCTATTTTTAAATGCAGGCCAAAACCATCCTGGGTCACACCCGCAAAGCAACAGCTGCTGCTGGCCTTCTATCTGAGCTGCACCTGATTCCCAACTATAGCTCACATCGATTGGATGAACAAGCTGAAGCTTAGGAAGATGCCTTGGATGTCCTGTTGACTGCCTTAACAGCCAGACCACTTCGAATGGGCAGATCCATCACTCGCAAAGTGAGACATAACAGGGACATATGTTAGCCAGAAAATGTATAATTATGATGACCTAAATTCCAAATTTTGAAATAAATACGAGACTCAGGTCTCAGCAGCCACTGTCACTGCTCATATTGAACAAACAATACATTTTACTGTCAATGTAGTTTCTTGTCATAGTGTACCACATCGTTGAACCCCATCCCCATTTGTTCATTATTGAAACAAATTCTAGAAACATTCCAATACCTTATAATGATGAACCATGACAACCATCTATATCATAAATATTTGATGTGATGATGACTATGTCTGGTAAACAACTGTTTTAACAGCAAACCATTTATAGCTAAAGCAACAGCACAGCACCACCACTTTGGCAACATTTTTCTCTTCTCCTAGTCTCTCTAATCCTAATTTAAAAAAACATCAAAAATCACAAAAAAAATGCGAAAACCAAAACAAACCATGGCAACATCTTTTCAGAAACCAAAGAAACACAAAAACAAATAAATTAAACCAAAAAAATCAAACAGAATAGCAAAGGAGAAGAACTATACAGAATGAGTGGCTGCATTGTAGGAGACCGAGATCGTTTGATTGGTCTCCGAACAACATGAACTCCATGCATGTTCTCATCTTTCTTCTTATTGGATTACTAGCTGCTATTGCTGTAGCTGCTGATGATGCCAAATACATTTCCTGTAACTATTTAACCCTTCCTTTTTCATATCCTATACATTAGTTCTTCTCATTAACATTAACATTTGAATATCTGTATGCACATGAAGCATTGCAATCCTACAACGAATGCACTAAAAACAAATGTTTAATTGAAACTCATTTTCTTATTTTACAGAATTATCTAAAATCCTTGAAAATTCATTAAAAACCACTACCAAAGAAATAGTTTTACTACTATGGTTTCACCAAAGTGCACTTGAATTTACAATCAAATGGTCAAATCGATATAGTGTGTTCATACTTCAGAAAATATATAAACATGCATTTCATCTAGCAAAACTTAAGATATCAGCATCTCAGCTCTTTCACATAATCATCACACAAGTAACTTCAACATTATTTCACCTCTCCCAACTATTCCAAGTGTTTCCATCAAATTTATACTCAAGTACATAGCCAGCCACAAAGCAGCAATTGCAGACAGCAAAAATAAACTTAACAATCTCATCATCCACCAAAACTAAATCAAACATAACCATTCTCACAAAACAACAGAATAAAAACAGCTACAATCCAGAGTACCTCTAAGAGGATGGAACTTTAATGGAGTCCACAAAGCCACTGCTGAGAAGCCTCTCCACATACTTGCCCAATATATCCACCTCCAAGTTAACTTTTTGACCATCTTTCTTCAAAGGAATCACAACCTTCTGCTGTGTGTAAGACACCAACATGAAATTGAAACATTCCTCATCATCAAACACATCCACCACCGTCAAACTAGTCCCATCCACAGCAATGAACCCTTTGGGCACAATGTACTTGAGTAGACTTTTCGAGGTCTTCACTTTCACCCACAAAGAGTCCTTCTCAGGTACCAGCGACACAATCTCTCCCGTGCCGTCGACGTGACCCTGCACGAAATGCCCACCCATTCTGCTGGTAGGTTGAACCGCCCGCTCCAGATTCACCAGCGACCCAGGCTGCAATTCAATCAACGAAGTCTTCCTTAGCGTCTCCGGAGCCAATCCCACCGTGAAATCCCCCAATTGGGTGTCGAATTCCGTCACCGTCAGACAAGTCCCATTGACGGCGATGCTGTCGCCAAGATGGACGCCTTCGAGGACTGTTGTGGCTGCTATCTTCATGTCGAAACCTCCACCGTCTACGGAGGAAGCGCCGATCTGCTTGACCTCACCCATCTCCTCGACGATGCCGGTGAAGAGGGAACGAGTTAAAGTGGAGCCACCGAAATGGGTGGTTCTGAGTCTGCATTTGGAGATGGGGAGGACCGTGTAGAAAGAGACCGAGATGGGTCTGAGGCTGGGCAAGATTCTGAGGTGAGATTTCGTTGACTTGCCCAAATAGTTGAAAAAGATTGGCGCTTTTTGCTGTGCAGGGTTGGGGATTCTGCAGAGTGAATTGAGAGACAGAGTCTTTGCCATTTTCTCTGTTTTCAAAACAGGAACAAAAAAGTCAAATATTGAAAATTTATGTAGGCTACGGCGGTGAAGACAGATGAGAATTTCAGCTAACAAAATCTACCTCTCCTAACTCCAAATATTCTTAAATACCACTACAAGGTTACAAATTCTATTTATGTTAAAAATTATCATGACTACAAGCAAGAGACTATACACTCTGCTGCCAAGGCTACTGGCATTTGTAGCAACCCTGTCTGCTACTATTGTCATGGCCACAAGCCACCAGACTGTTTCCTACTTCTCAGTATCCTTTGAGGCTAAGTACACTGATGTACCAGCATTCAAGTGAGTTTGTATTTATTAACTATGATGATGTCCAGTTTTCATTATTATTTAGCAATCTGTTGGAACTTGCAGGTACTTTGTGGCTGCAAATGCAATTGTAACCATCTATGGCTTTTTGGTTCTGTTTGTTCCTCATGAGAGTTGGATTTGGCGATTGGTTTTTGCACTCGATGTGGTATTGACAATGTTGATGAGCTCAAGTGTGTCGGCTGGATTGGCAATTGCTGAGGTGGGAAAGAAGGGAAATTCAGCAGCAGGTTGGTTACCTATATGCAGCCAAGTCCCCAAGTACTGTCATCAGGCTACTGGAGCTTTGGTTGCTGCTTTCTTTGGATTCATTATCTACCTCTTCATTGTTCTATATTCCATCTATATTTTCTTGAACCCTTTTCCTCTTCAAAAGAACTAGTACCATACTTTGTTCAAGCTGCCAGTGACATCAGGCTACGCCTTCATCAATAACAATTATATAGTATTTGTAGTAGTATTTGTTAAATCAATTGAAATATAACTATGGAGTAACTTATATAATTTTATCATAATATATTTCATTGCTAAAAACCTTGCAAGTTTATGTTTTTGGTGAGCTTACCGTACAATTTCAATACTTTCTCGAATTTATAAAATTAAATAAAAGAAGATTTTGATTGAATAGAAATCATTATTTTAGTAATTTTGGATGGATAAAACACATTTAAAAAAATACTCTCAACATTTTAAAATTTATTAAAACTCTCTACCAACCAGAAATGATCATCTTAAATAAGAAAGTCCACCTGTGTTGGACCGTCGTGAGCTTCTTGTCTTTTTATTTATATAATATCAATAATTAATTTTCAGAAGACTCAAGCCTCGCTGACTAGACGCCACCTTATCACATATAATAAGATATATACAATGTTAAAACTAACTATTAGTCTCATAGATCACCGCTATATTTTGTCCTCATTCGTAAGAGTATTCGTTCGGTCCATCCCGAATCGAACCGTATCGAAATTTCGATACTTCAGTATTCGATACTACAGTTTTGAAGACCGACAGAAATGTAATTCGGATTCGGGACGAACCGAAAAATTTCGGTTCGATACGGGATTAAACCCGAAATACCGAAATTCAAAGGCTTTGCTTTAGTGATGAATTTGGTTCTGCTGCTCATAATGCTGATATAAAGTTTGATCGATTGCCATTAAAGGCTTTGAACTTTGCAAAAAGACGTGTGTTTTTGGGTTGTTTGAGCTATATCCATGATGCTGAGAAGACTTTTCTATTGCAGGAGGGGTTGGAAAATATAATAACGATATAAAATGTCATTGAATTTCGGTATTTTGGGACAGTACCGAAATATTTTGGTACTGTCTCGTACCGAACCAAAGACCAAAATTACTCAACATCCAAGACTGAATACAAATCCAAATAAAAAATTTTGGTTCGGTACAGACCGAAATTTCGGGACTCGGTTTGGTCTTCGGTCCGTACCGAACCGTGCACACTCCTACTCATTCGCATGCTTTCCGGACCAAAATTGCTCCAAGTCAAGCACGCTTAACTTTGGAGTTCTCAAATTTTGGGCTCCCGAAAAACAATATGCACATTGGTGATATGGGCAGCAATTCAATTCCTTTTAATCATTCTCAATATAGAGTGTTACAATCCACCCTCTTTAGGACACAACATCCTCGTTGTACCCACAATCTTTCCAGAATCTTTACCCTCGCTAAACGGAAAAGACTACCATGGTCCGGATGCACCATGTAGGATCTAGGCCCAGCCAATCCTCGGGTGACATGTGGCCATATTTTGCAATCTATATATTATATAAAGGAGAACTCTCAACGGGTCCCACGAATTTGACGTGGACACGCCGAGAGTTCAGTTTTTAGATGAAAAAGAGCCAAAATGGCTACTTTTATATTTTACCAATTGGAAATCAACACGTAATAGTGCTAATTACGTAAAAAAAAATTAAAAATAAAAGAGTTATCACTCTACATCTAATTTAATGCTTTTTATTATCGAACCTCCTCCCTTCTCTCACCTTCTCATGTGCTACGGTTCAATTTTCAAGAGAAGTAAATAAAATATATTTTAAATGTTTTCTAATCAATTTCTTTAATGGAATGTAATTCTTTTCTCTTCATCTTTTTATTTGTATTTTTTCATTATAAATATTGTGTTCTCTTTCATTTCATCGGAGAATTCATCGATTGTGATTTTCATATAATTTGTTTATTCTTTTTCATATATTAGTTTTATGATGTCAATTTTATTTTTCTCTATTTTTTTTTTGGTGTTTTCAAGATTGATTTGTTGTGAAAGATAATCTTTGATCTTCATGACAACAAATTTAATTTTACTCTAGTTGGTTAGTTGCTTTTCATTTGTTGGGTAAGTTGCTTTTCATTTGTTGTGAGTTTATTAGGTTCGTCTTTATCTTATTTTTCTATTTTATTCAATTATAATTTATTTGAATGATTTTTTTTTGGTGATATGATTTATGATGGTAGATTTCTTGAATTTCGAATGATCTGTCATCATCCCTGAGCAAATCAAAATTTCAATATGTTAGGATTTTCGGTAACCAATTCGATGATCAAGATCAAAAATAGACAAAACGCACAAACGATATATCGTGGTTAGCAAATTGCTTAATCCACGGAAGTCAACAACTTTCTATTTCGAAATAACCTTACAAACAATCAGACAACTCTCTCTCAATAATCTACCAAACAATCGTATTCAATCAATCAAACCAATTGATGAACAGATAAATCAACTCACAAACTCTCTGTGCTCTCAACCAATATTATCTGTCATACCTAAAACTCTAGAGTACATCTCATATTTATAGCTAACATCAAACCTAATTCATATGGGAGTATCTAACTCAATACGGAAATAAAATCTAAACCAAACTAGAAATCAACCCAAAATAAGAAAACTAAATCCTTCTCAAATAAGAAACAAACCATTAGGAAAAAGACCCAAAACTCAAAATAGGAAGTCTTTCCTAAAAAGAAATCCTCGTGATTCAAGACAATCTTAACAAATCTCCACCTTGACTTGAATCACCCAACTTTCTAGATCTTATTCCTTCAATCATACTAACCATGACTTATTCAAGTTCCAAACATATGAAAGAGTTGCATCCTCCAATTGTGTCTTCTAAGCATTCTTCATTCTGTCTTCCAATTCTTTTATAGACATCTTCCCAAGTTTCATATTCAAGAATTCCGAACATTCAACCAAACTTTCTTTTTTATTCGATACCAACTTCCTTCCAACAATAGTGTGTCCATCAAGGAAATACAAATTTCCTTGTCTTGTACCTTTTGCGGCTAAGACACCTCTTCGTACAATCTTCATCACTCCACCTCCAGTGACAATCTTGTAGCCACTATAATCCAAGACTCCAAGTGAGATAAGACTTTGCTTCAGCTCTGGAACATACCTCACTTTCATCATCGACTTGATTGTACCATCAAACATTCTTAGCCTTACCGTTCCCATTCCCTTAATCTGACAAGTGCTGCCGTTTGCCAGACGGACAACATCTTCATCAAATTCTTCCAAGTTTGAGAACCATTTTCTATTCGGACACATATGATACGAACAACCGGAATCTAGAATCCATCCTCCAGACGATTCATTCATAGAGGTCGTGGAGAAAACATCTGTCTCAAATTCACATTCTGACTCCACCTTCGGCTCCACCTTCTCTATTACAATTGCATTCGATCTTTCAAGCTGAGGACACTTGTTCTTCCAATGCCCTTTCTTTTTACACCATGCACATTGATCTTTCGCTAACCCATCCGGTCGAACTCTATTATTCTCAGACTCAATATTGTTGTACATTCTCCTCTCCCCTTTCCTTACCACTAATGCTTCCGATTCATGCTTGTGATCAGATTGATCCTTCTTTCGGTATTCATAATTTACTAAAGTATTAGACACGTCACTAAACTCAATCTCACTTTGTCCATACAATAAAGTAGTGGTCAAGTGATCATACGTATCAGGAAGAGAGTTAAGCAACAACAATGACTTATCTTCCTCAGAAATTTCAACATCTAAATTCAAAAGATCAGCCAATATTTTGTTGAAATTTTCTAGATGTTCCATCATAGACATACCAGATGTATACTGAAAGCGAAAAAGTTTCTTCTTCAGGTAGAGCCGGTTTTCGATACTCTTTGTCATATACTTATCCTCTAACTTCTTCCAAAGAGTTTCTGCCACAATTTCATTCATTACAGAATACTTTTGATCTTTTCCTAAACATAATCGAATGGTACTGCAAGCTTGTCGATTTAAGAAATCCCAATCCTCTTCAGACATATCATTGGATCTATTTTTATCTAACACTATGAATGTCCCCTCGCGGAATAAGAGATCTTTAACTTCTGACTGCCACATGCCAAAGTTACTAGTACCATTAAATTTTTCTATATCAAATTTCATCGTACCTGTCATTGATTGTCTCAGACGACTGCTTGCATACCCCTTTCCAGATCCGGATGCGTTACCATCCTTCGTCTCGTTTTTCGTCATCCCAACCAAAGCTCTGATACCAGTTTGTTGTCATCCCAACCAAAGCTCTGATACCAGTTTGTTAGGATTTTCGGTAACCAATTCGATGATCAAGATCAAAAATAGACAAAACGCACAAACGATATATCGTGGTTAGCAAATTGCTTAATCCACGGAAGTCAACAACTTTCTATTTCGAAATAACCTTACAAACAATCAGACAACTCTCTCTCAATAATCTACCAAACATTCGTATTCAATCAATCAAACCAATTGATGAGCAGATAAATCAACTCACAAACTCTCTGTGCTCTCAACCAATATTATTTGTCATACCTAAAATTCTAGAGTACATCTCATATTTATAGCTAACATCAAACCTAATTCATATAGGAGTATCTAACTCAATACGGAAATAAAATCTAAACCAAACTAGAAATCAACCCAAAATAAGAAAACTAAATCCTTCTCGAATAAGAAACAAACCATTAGGAAAAAGACCAAAAACTCAAAATAGGAAGTCTTTCCTAAAAAGAAATCTTCGTGATTCAAGACAATCTTAACACAATAAGGTTTTGTTTATTCATTTATATTACTATTAAATTATTATTCTTTTTTTTATCATGTGAATAAAATTTTATTTTATTTTTTGTTTATAACTTTTTAATATCAATATTCTATAAAATATACTCTTTTTTCCTCGATAATTGAGTATATATATATATATATATATTATCTTTTATATTTTTTTGATGTTAAAGTAGTAATTGAGTTTTTTTTTTAATATTTTTTTTTTCTTTTTAATTTATTATGTTAATATAGTCATCGCCCAAATTCTAAATAATGGGATGTTCAATGTATGTTCAACTAATTTCTTGAACATATTACCATGTAATATTCTTTACAAACATGAAGTAATTTTAAAAATATGTTTTAAAAAATACCATTGAATATTTGAAAATTTCTGTCTCAGTTACTATTATTATTATTATATCTATAAAAATTAATCATACTTAACTTTTTGAATATTTGGTAAATTATGTTTCGATTTTATTATTATTATCATACATTTTTTATAATATATATATATACATAAAATCTATAACCATTATTCGAATTTTAGTATATAAATGGGGTTGATTTTGAATTTGTGATTTGACATGGATTTTATTTTTATTTGATTTATGTGATAGCAATTTATTGACTTTCTAAATTTAATTTTGAAAACCCATTTACATTTTTATTTGTTTTCAATTTTCAATATCATTATTTACCATTTTAATGTAACTTTTTATTTTCCATTTATTTATTTTTGTAATTTTGAAATAAGATTTTATTTATCACTAACTTCACAATTTTAACGTATTTTATAAAATTTACTACAATTTATAAGTAAATTATTTAACAATTTATTTGTAAATTAATTTTGATAGATCCATTCTAACTAATTTATTTTTTTTCTTCTATTCATTCTCGATTTTTGTAGAAAATCATTATCAATAGTGTGTCTCTTAGTATAAGTTATTTATTAAATTTTTATTATATTTATTTTTTATAATTAATATAATATTTTATTTTTCATTTGTTTTATCATTTCGACATGTGTGATGGATTAATTTTTCTATTTGATTATCAATTTTGGAATATTACAATATGATAATAGTACAACCAAATCATAACCATTGTTTTTCTTTTTTCAATAATTATTCGATATTAAAATAAGTTGTTGTCAATATATCAAATTACATGTCATATTAATTTTAATATATATATATATATATCTAATATAGTTGAAAGAGTATATTTGACATTGATATATGTGTTTAATTGCATTCTAATAAATTATCAATTCTCATACTTTCCAAATTAAATAAAAACATGTTTATAACTAATATAAACTAACAGAGAAAGTTTAAACATATCTACCATTCTAACAAGATATGATTTTACAGTATTTTTTAAAAAAATCCAAAATAATTTTTCTTAATAAATTGTAGACACTTATTTCGTAACTTTATAAAATACTAATAATTGATACATTCAAATAAATATATACTACGAAAATCAAACTGGTATTAAATTATTATAATATTTATTTAAATATAATAATAATAATTTTACAATAATTTTAATTTTATTTATATTTACATATTTATTAAATTATTTATTCTATTTTTTAAATTCATTATTATATCTAATATCTATTAAATATTTAAATTTTTATTTATAATAAAAATTTATTTAAACCATAATATATATTACCATAATAATATATTCAGTTCGCGCAACGCGCGGGTAACTATACTAGTTTTAATAGGAGAGAAATAAAACAAATGATGGCTATCAAAATGTATTAAATTCAGTATTCATTCTCTCTCCTATTAAAATTGCAAAATATGGTCACGTGTCTCCCGAGGATTGGCTGGGCCTAAATCCTGCGTGGTGCACCGGGATCATGGTAGTCTTTTCCTCGCTAAACGATTGTCCTGAGCTCTTCCGTCCACAGGCGCACCTCATGGTCGCAGGGTTGCTATTATACCATTTGTAACGTCCGGCCCCAGCCCTCGGATGACCTGAGGCGCATTGTTTTTCGGGAGTCCAGAACTTAAGAACTCAATGTTAAGGGTGCTTGGTATGAAGCAATATTAGGATGGGTGACCACAGGCGCATTGTTTTTGGTTTTTGTTTGGACCGTAATGATGTGATGAAAAATGTTTTTGGTGGTTTGTGGGGCTAGTGGTCAGCCTTAAGACCGTATATGTGATAAGGTGACGCCCGGTTACCATGCCTCGGATCATTCAGGGGCAGGGACGGGAACCAGACATTACAGGTTTTCAGACAAAAGGTCTTAATAGATTCCCATGAATGTCAAAAGCTACATTGAAACACATAAGCTAATGCTAACTGGATTGCTTAAAAATTCAAGCGTATAATTCAGAATAGTCCTCAGATAGAAATACCAAAATTTAGGCAATAACAAATATGGGATAAATGTTCATTTCTTTTATCAATCAAATTGCTACATTCCATGTCAACATGAGAATGATCTAGTTGCTTATATTAAGCATATATTAACTAAGGTGTGGTTTATGTAGCAATAGTTGCTGGATTGGACATTAATTGAATGCTATTTATGCATAATGGTGATTAGTTAGATGCCTTTTTTTTAGAGTATTATGATACTCTATTTAAGGTGTACCCTTTTATGCAGATAGACGATAAATTATGGGTAAATTTTATTTAGATATTTGAATATAAATTATGCAAATCATATGGTTCTTTTTATTTGTCAAGGGTATAAAAAACTAAAGCAATACAATGTGGGATTTGATTAGGAACTTTTGTGTTGTTAATAAGTCATTTTTTGTTACCCTAAACATCGAAAGGTATCGGCGTATCGCTTAGTAGCCTACCTTACTTTTTTCGTAGGTCTTAATTGTTGCTATTACTTAGTTTGAGTGGAATGAAATTCATAGTTTTAATTAATTGAATATTCTTTTCTCATCTTTATTTTTAAAAATTGTGGATGAAATTATAATTTTTTTTATCTCTGCTTAAGTTATTGATTATTAAAAATTTTGTTAAATTATTCTTGCCTCAACAAATAGAAACTAAAACTAGTTTGACTGTGTTTATATTTGATATTTACTGCATAACAATACAATGTAAAGAGAATTTTGAAACCTCATATTATGGTCATTACTGCAAGTAAATCATATATAGTTTCTCATCAAATTTTTAGTTCTATATACAACCATTACAAACATGTTTACTCATCAAATTTTTAGTTTTATATACAACCATTACAAACATGTTTACTCATCAAATTTTTAGTTCTATATACAACCAATACAAACATGTTTACGACGAGTGCTATAATATATATAAGTTTTGAAAGACGGATTGCTAATTCATCTTTAATACGTTCATTTTAATGTGATCTAACTTAACGATGAGATAATGTATCAAATTATCTTGTTCGACATCTATTCCTTCATCTGTAACTCTTTTTGTTTTACCATCATATTTTTACGGTTGAATTTGCTGATATTGTTTCCATATTTCTGTAGCTTAATTCATCTTCATCTGCTTTTTAAAAGTAAAAATATCCACAACGTTTGACTTTAAAAGTTAAGTGTAGCTTCACAAGATTGTCTTCAGATTCTAAAATATCGATCGCCGCTTTTAAATTACATGTGCAACATTAGTTTTAGAATTTTATTATCTGTCCGTTGAGATCACTATAGCGATCCAACATTTATGTATTTTTAATGTACCTTCACACCAAATTTTAATGAAAAACATGTGATATTCATATAGAAACAATCATAAAAAAATAATAATAAAAATTAACTTACTCATTAGAAGGGAAATAATATGTTGTTTGGATTAATATAAAAAAAAAACACACATTTCACAAACTTTAAATGGGCTGCAAAATATTGGAAAAAATTGACTGTTGTATTCAACAGCCATTAGAAGAAAAATAATTATAAAAAAAACTACAGTTGCAAACAAATGGGAATTATGTTGTATTTGATGAGGGGTGGTACACAACATCAATTATTATTAACGGATAAAAAAAATACTTATAACACATAAGTAAGGTTAAATCGTAAAAGGATCCGCTTATGTGGCATTTAACGGAAGTAATCACTATTGACTAGATTCTGTTAAATGGCTAGCTACTTTTTCAAAACTCATTCATTCTTAATGCAAAACAGCTCAAACATAATTTCAACCACAAATATTCGAAAACTTGTTCACTCCCTCTGTAATTTTTTCTGAATGCCGCTATCAAATTTCAACGATGATTGATGATCAGGAGTAATGAACTGCATTGAATTGTGATTGGTTATTTTTATAAAACTCTCAAAAGAGTATTTTGATCCTTACCTTACTGAGCTTTTAATTATTAGAGAAGGCTTCATTTTTGTAATTTTTTTAAGTTGAAGAATGTTCATTTAGAAAGTGATGTTTTGAGTGTTAAGGGTATTGTTTTCAACACATTTTCTATTTTTCCTGAAAATTTTCTTTTATATGTTGGGGTGTCAAATACATACCACATCGGTAATATAAGGGGATGATGCATTGCAAATAAAGTATTTAGAGAACTCCATTAGTATAAGGTCTTTTAGATGGTAGTACCCAAGAACAAATTCATGCAGGCTCGACTTGACCCAAAACGGACAATATCATAGTAATGTGGGAGTTGAGGAGTGACTCCGGGAGGGTCCAACAAGTGGTATCATAGTCTGGTTCAGAGATGGAGTCCATGATTAGATACGCGGTGTACCCTGTGTCAAAAGTCTTCCTGATAACACAGTGGTCAGGCAGCGGGTCTCGTTGGTTAGTAATGACGGTGCAAGATGATTTGACGGGTCGGTGGATATCTCAAGGGGAGGCTTGTGACCGATGGGCCGATGAACTATCTCGAGGGGAGGCTGATGTGTGATCCTTGATTTGAAGAATCGGTGGACTAACTCGAGGGGATGCGATGTGGCCTTTGGTCTGAAGGGGAGAATTGTTGGGGTGTTAAACCCAATACATCAATAATACAAGGGAATAATGTCTTACATATAAAGTATTCGAAAAACTCCATTAATATGAGACCTTTTGGGTAGTAGTACTCAAGTACAAATTTGTACGGAATCGACCCTGACCCAAAACGGATAATACCATCCTAACGTGGAAGTTAAGCAACAACTTTGGAAGATCAACATAAAAAATTAGAAATATCATTAAATATATTTTCAGTTATAAATTTAGATTCTCTCGTATTTTTAGTAATATATTTCCATAAAAACAAATATTACACTCAAGATCATGGATTTTGGAAGGGGTACAAACATTATATTATGCCATCTCGTTAATTAAATTAATTGAAAATCAAGTATATTAATAATTTATACTCATTTATATGAAAGACTTCGATCCAAAACCACAAACATTTTCACACTCTTTGTTTAACAGTGGACCAAATTAACCAAACCTCATTTGACTTGTGTATACTCTTATAATTTAAAACCACCACCCTTCAATTTTTATATATCACTAATCATAGCCCACAGATTATTTATATGGGTTATTTTCAAAAACACCATATTTTTTCAAACGTTTCACTTTAAGCATCCGGTTTTGAAAATTTTGGAAAACCACCCCCAAAATCAAAACCACTAGTGGTTTTTCGTATTTTTGTGAGTGGTTTTGGTGTTGTATGAGTGGTTTTGAAATTTTATATGTTTAATTTAGAGATTCGGAAATTTTCTAAAATCAAAATTACTCATACAACACCAAAACCACTCACAAAAATACAAAAAACCACTAGTGGTTTTCCAAAACTTTCAAAACCGGGTGCTCAAAGTAAAACATTTGAAAAAATTGGGTGTTTTTGGAAATAACCCTTATTTATATTATCACCCCAATCATCGTCACTTCCATATCCATACTTTTATATTCACTCTACACCCAATACAGACAAAACCTTACCTACCAACTACCTAAACTCCAAAAACCTCATTATTCATAATTACACATAAAAACAAGGCCTCATTTGCAATTAAACAAATATATGGTCGGTCGTCGTGTCATCCTTATCTTAAAATACAACACTCGTTAAACGTTTTTAATTTTTATATTCCTCGGAAGTCCCCCGAAACTGTGCGTTTTGATTCTCAGGCACGAAATTTCTCTGTGTATTCTTGGCAGAGAAGCGAAGAAAATTCCCTTTTGTGTTTTTTATTTTATTGTTATTGTTATTTATATTTTTTATTTGATTTTTGTTTTCAGATTGGGTTATCTATCTTCTCTCTGAAAAAGAAAACCCTAGCTTTCATTTCTTTTGCTTCGTCTTTTCCTCGTCTCGCGAGTGTGATTGATCGAGTACGTTAGTTCAGGCATTCGTGAATCGTGATCTCTCTGTAACGATGGCGTCTGGATCGTCGGGTCGGGGCAATTCCGGCAAGGGGTTTGATTTCGCGTCGGATGATATTCTCTGCTCTTATGATGATTACTCCAAGCAGGAGGCTACTAATGGCAATCTTTCGGATCCTGTGATTGGGTCCAGTTCTAGTAAGGTAGTTTTAGCTGATCTTTAGGTCATTATTATTTTTTTTTTCTTTGTTGACTTCTCTTTTTTAGTTAAACTGTAATTGGAGATTTTCCAGTTTTGGTAATCGGTGTTTCTTGTTTTTTCTTTCTTCAATTGAGTTGTTCGAAATATTCTTTTAAGTTGATTGGGAGATCTCGCGTATATACCAGCGAAGTTTGAAATTAAAGCTGACATGGGACTTAAGATGATAATATGCTTTTGAATATTTTGCTCTTGGTTTGTAATTTGTTCGAGAACAGTGTGGGTTGAACTTGGTTTCTTTTTATCCAAGCTTTGATTATCCGGTTCTTGAATTATATGTTGAGTTTGGAAGGCATATTTGTAGTATTTTAAGAAATGAACTGAAGAGTAAGATAATAAATAACAGTCTTTTCCTGGTTCGATGTATTAAACGTTTAAGGCGGCATTTATTTTTATGATGTGGGGCAAAGTCTGTGATAGATTTAGGGTTCTTGCATTCTTAATGGTTAGTAGTTAGCGTTGGTATAAAATTTGTATTCTAGTTTTCTGTTCTTGGTCATTCTATGATTTGTGCTCTCATGTTTAAAAGTAGAGTCTTTATTTCAATTTTTAATCCATCTAGTTCTTAATCTTGTAAGTTCAAGTTCTAGACCTATTTATCTATATTATGTTTTTGTTTAAAACATTGTCCTGTTTTGTTATTACCTTCAAATTTGATGCTGGCCAGTGTTTATTAAAGCATTGAGTTTATTTACTTATAGTGGTTGCTGTGTGGTTATGCAGAATGATTTTCAAAAGAGCAGAATGACTAGATCACCGTTCCCCCCTGCTGCCTATAGTCAGCCAGATGATTCTCTCCACCAAGATGTAATTTCTACTGTTGAGATTACCATGAAAAAACATGCTGACAACCTCATGCGTTTTCTTGAGGGAATCAGTTCCCGTCTATCACAGTTGGAACTGTATTGCTACAATCTTGATAAATCTATTGGAGAAATGAGATCTGAATTATGCCGTGACCACACTCAATCAGATACAAAGCTTAAATCTCTTGAGAAACATATCCAGGAGGTTGGTTTTATTTTATGCCTTATTTACTGTGTAGTCTGAGATTGAAACTAGTTTCATATCAGAATCTTCTAGGGCCATTCAACTTGATAGAACTTAAAGAGTGTGTATTCTTTGTTTGAGCAGCAATTTGCATGACTTGGATTCATTTTGCTTGATTTATAAATTCACAATGATAATTTACTATCCATTACTATTATTGTTTTATGACGCTATAATATATGCTTTTCTCTGTTATTCTCTATGTTTATTTGTCTGACTTAAGTAGATGCACACCATTTTCATAACTATGTCAACGTATTTGATTTTACTATTGTTTTGTCCAATTTTCTGTTTTCTTAGTTTTTGGGGTCACTTTTATTTGTATAGGTACCATTTAGTAGGTGAAATACCTATTACATTCTTACTACCATCTGAATTTACAAACTTGAAAACATTTAAAGTAATTTACAAACTTGAATTTACAAACTTGAAAACATTTAATGTAATTTCGGATTGAGGTAAGGCTGCCCGATTGGGAATTAGCTCACATGGTAGGTGGGGAAGGTTTGAAATATTATGTTGTGAGTTCTATACTTTTCAGGAGGGTTAATAATTAATTTGTTTGTAATAAGTCTAATTAGGCCGAATTTTTTAGAAAAGTAATAAAGGGTTTGATAAGCAAGTCACCACTGGATATGTGATTATTTCATACTCACAAGCAGTCCCATATGTAATAATAATAAAAAAGAGAGAGAAGCCTGGATTTCAAGTCAGAAGTTCACATTTTTGCTTGAAACTCTTGACTGGTTAGTCAGTGCTATGCTTGTTGTGATGTTAAATGTTTGTTATGCTATTTGCAGGTTGTAATTTGCACCTTGGTTGGAGCTTTATGTGTTGTGTTTTCTGCTGTTTAATGTGGAAACAGTCAGCATTTTAGATCATAATTTCTTCCCCTTTTTGGGTTGTATTGTGTGTGATACTAAATATGATGGTGAATTAGTTTATTAATCATGTATTAGAGAATAATCGACTTATTATGACATGTTGCAGGTCCATAGGTCTGTGCAGATCCTCAGAGACAAACAAGAACTTGCAGAGACTCAGAAAGAACTTGCGAAGCTTCAACTTGTGCAAAAGGAGTCAACATCTTCAAATCATTCTCAATCCGAGGAACGAGCATCACCAGCTGCTGCAGATGCTAAAAGGAATGATAACACGTCTGACATCCATAACCAGCAGTTAGCTCTTGCCCTTCCACATCAAATTGTCCCTCAACAGCAGGCAGCACCCCCATCACAGCCTCCGCCCCAGAATGTGACCCAACAGCAATCTTATTACCTGCCACCAACTCAATTACCTAACCCTCCAGCCCCTGGCCTTGGCCCTGGCGCAGCCCCCACACCAACTCCTGCTCCAGCTACAGTTCCAAGCCAGCAACCACAAAGTCAGTATCTGCCTTCTGATGCTCAGTACCGAACTAACCAGATGCAAGATCCCACTAGAGTTGCTCCACAGCCTACATCTCAGGTGAACCCTGCTGCATCAATCCATCAATACCCCCCTCAGTTTCAGCAACAATGGGCACAGGCCCAGCAATTAACTCAGCAGGTACAGACACCACAACAGCCCTCTTTGCGACCTCAAATCAGGCCCCCACCTACTTCAGTTTACATGCCATACCCTCCAAACCAGTCAAATCCGCAACCACCTCAAGAGATGCTGCCAAATAGCATGCCCATGCAACTTCCATTTTCTGGAGTTCCTCAGCCTGCATCTAGTCGAGCTGATGCTATGCCCTATGGATATGGCGGCCCAGGTCGCCCAGTTCCTCAGCAAGCACCTCCTCAACAAATGAAAGGCAATTTCGGAACACAACCTGGTGATGGATATGCAGGTCCAGGGTCGCTTTCTTCTCTTCCTCCTGGAAGTGCATACATGATGTATGATGGTGAAGGAGGAAGGGCACACCATCCAATTCAACAATCCCACTACCCACCAGGTGGATATCCTCCAAATTACTCTCAAAATCCACCACCTCCTACTGCCGGCACAAACATGATGCCCAGAAATCCTAGCCCATCACAATTTGTGAGCAACCATCCTTATTCTGACTTGATTGAGAAGTTGGTTGGGATGGGTTTCAGGGGTGATGTGGTGGTGAATGTGATTCAGAGGATGGAGGAAAGTGGACAACCTGTGGATTTTAATGCTGTTCTTGACAGGTTGGGACCTGGGGGTCCGCAGAGAGGAGGATGGTCAGGATAAATCATGAATAATATTTGGCAATTATGAATTTCAAGACAGTTAAATCAAATCATCATGCATAGCATTGCTGCATTAAATAAAGGGTCTTTGAATGGGAACGTGTATGTAGGTATATGATGTACGTGACGACCTTGTTTCTCGTATTTGTGTCACAAACAAGGTTTCCAGTTGTTCTGTGGTATTATGCATAGTAGATTTCGTTGGGCGAGTTTATGTACACTATGGAAAACACTTGACTTTGTTGCTGTACTGGGGATGTCTCCATGGTTGCCACTTATTACCAGGTTCAACCAAAATCGTTAATGAGATGTAGATTGAGCTTTGTTTTCATTCAGTCCAGAATAGATAAGGTGATTTTAATTTTTTATAGTATTGTAGTAAAAGGAAGGACAAAGCAGAAGGTTAAACCAGCCCCAAAATGATTGGACAAATTGAAATGCAAAATAAAATTCCGTTGCCGGGAATCGAACCCGGGTCTTTCGGGTGAGAGCCGAATATCCTAACCGACTAGACTACAACGGATTGTTGATACAAATTCGTAGTTATTAGAAGACTTAATGTATATAATATAACATTTCTAGAACATGTCAAAATTCAGAATATGGGAATCATAATGAACAACGTAAAAAATAAAAAATAAAAAATAAAAAAAAAATTGAAAACATATGAGAGAAATTGAAGTTAGCAAGAAACATACAAGAAGTTTCTGAACAAAAAAACACGTCCTGAACATCTAGAACCCCAAGTACATAAACAACCGTGTATATGAACTTGACCAATCAAATACAGCCAAATTTCTAGCGGGCAATACAAGAAGAAAAAGTATACACATTTGTTTATTGAAACCAATGGATCTAAATTTTATTAAATTGTAAATCATCACGTGAAGACCCCTATAATTGGGGATTTAATGGTCAATTAGTATCTCATTTGTTAGGAAAATCGGGTTCGTCGCAGCGGAATTTATCTCGATCAATAAGTAGACAAAACAAAAGACAAGAAACAAAATATTAACGCACCAAAATTACGTGGAAACTCAAAACGGAAAAAAATCACGGACATCAGGACGGACAGAGATTTTCACTATATAGCAAAAGATATTACAACCACAACCAGAAAACACTCTCTAATTCAATTACAAGTCTCACCCAAGCTCACAAGAAAGAAACTCAGGATCTCTCAATTTGTGTCTCTACAATTGAAGACTACAGCATCATATTATAGTGAACAATGATTTACTTACTAAGTAAATATAATAAACTAGAAAACCTATTATTACTAGAATTCCTAAAAAAGAGGAAAAAAATTCTTTCCTAATTGCAATTCTAATAAGCCATAAATACAATTCCTAGTCAAATATAATACTTCCAAAACAGTCTTCAAATCTTTCACTTCCAAAAGAGTCTTCAAATCTTTCTCAGCTTCCAAATAAAAACTAGTATATTGAATACCAATTTTTATCAAACCCTAACATCATTTTCATCATATGAGTAACAATCACACAACAGAGTAGTATATTCAAATGGCTTCATCAAACCCAACAACTTGGTTTTTGTCATCTTTATATTACCATGTTCTCTCACCTTATCGACTTTATTTTGTTTTTCCTTCTTTAAGTGGTCCGATCATTGGTGTTGTTGCTCTCATGATCTCATATGATATCTATGGTCTTTTCATAATGGTAAAATTGGTTAAAATAGATGGATATCAAATTGATTTAAATAGAGTCGATCTATTTGTAATATGATTCATTTGGGAGGTGTGGATTGGGTTGGATTTTATTATTAGGGGAATTCGAAAATTATATATATTTAAATATTAAAAAAATATTATATATAATTATATAAATATTAATATATATATATATATATTTAGTATTAGGGTTTATGTATATATATATATATATATATATGGGATTGTTAAAGATTGAATTTTATTTATAGGTCCAGTTTCAAATTTTTTCAAATATAAGTTTGGTAAAGTTTGGTTTGCATCTCATAGATTGTGCTTCCAATTATACCCTCGATTCAAATTTTTTCAAAAATCGCGCACTTCACAATTTTTGTGATCCACGATCAGATATTTTTTATATGAAATCAGAATTTGTAATTCAATTATTATTTTATTTCTGAACTAGGTTAAAGATGTTTGAAGAGATTTTAGAATTTGTAAAGTGATATCAGAATGGCAGTATGAAAATAAAAATTCAAGTTGAGGGTTAAATTGTAGCGCGGCCTATTAGTGAAAATCAAAATTTTACAAAATTTATTTTTGTAAAAATTTGAAAATGAATCTATAAAAAAAATCAAATTTTAGATGACCATTTTAATAATTTCCACTTATATTATTATTATTATACAGTAATAAATTAAAATTGAAAATATGGATCATATAATTTAATAGAAACTTTATAATAAATAAGAATAATTATTTCAAATTCACTTAAAAATATATTCAAACACCTTTTTACAATTCTATATGGTAAAGAATCCTGATGAATGAAGGTTAGAAGTTTGCTTGTAGTTTTTCATTCTATAGTTTATGGGTGGATTCACACCCTATGCAAGTGTTATATATGTAAAAATAGGGAGATTACTAAGCTTGCTTTCTTGGAATTTTTATACGACGTGGTGGGAGTTGTTTACCAACTTCAAGTATTAATTTAAATCAATTGTCACAAAGTTGAATAGTCTAGTTTTCCTTGACGAGTTGGCATAGTCATGTTGACTTTCGTTGCATTTTCGAATTAAATTTACAAGATAAAAATTATCAAAAACGAGTAAAGAAGAGACATTTTTGGTAACACGGAATTGTTGAAAATTTTCGGGACACATGTCACGTGCCCTCTATCTTAGTATATCATTTTCTCTATCCATTTGCTTTCCCTCCCCAAATATATATTAAATATTTATGATCTATAATTCCATTTGATTCAATTTTATAATTCATTGAAAATTTTCATTATCGTTTATAAAAATTTTACCATATATTGATGTTTCGGCACATTGTCCATCTCGCTAAGATTCTAACCGTGATGAATATAGTCGGAGTTCTCACAACGTTATTGATTCGACGGTATTAGAGCATCTTCAATAGAATGTGGACGTGAGATGATGTGATCGTGAAAAATAGAGGACGTGAATTATGACGTGGCTGAATGTTCAGAAATAGAAGGCGTCTATTTAAAATAGTGACACAGTAGTCACCGTCTAATATATATATATATATATTTATTTTTATAATTATTAGAATTTTAATTAAATTAAATCTCCACCGTATAAAAAGGGAGATGATAAGATTATTTTAATAAAATAATATAATAATATTTATTTAGATGAGTTGGATGTGGATTCAACCCTCCACAAATAGCAGTTGAAGTTCACGGTGTGAATAATAAAATATGCCACGTCAGCTTCACATTGGAAATAGAATCAACCACTGGAGATCAATTTTTAAAAAAATTCTCCACGTTGCTGACGTGGCTGTGGAGAAATTCTTAATTCACATGCTACTGAAGATGCTCTTAGAATTTCAACAAAATCAACCCGTCATAGTGGTCAATTTCATACTTACGTGAATATATGTGAATTTTGGTTAATAATCACTTTGAAATTGTATTTTTTATAGTGATGTATAAAGGAAAAAATTTTATGGAGAGCTCTAAATGATTTTTAATAAGTTTGATTGACATATATTCTTTTTGATAGTTGAATAGTCTAATAGTTGATATAATGGAAAATAATGAATTTAATCATTTAAGAAATTAGTTTTCATATACAACTCTATAAAGGGTTTTTTCTTCAAATGTACTAATTTTTGACATGATGTTAACAATTTTAATGATGTCGCTTCGCTACAGAAAATCTAAATTTGTAGTTTAATCGATGATGTCAAAGTGATATACAAGTTTGTGAAGGGTAAAAAAATATTTGTAAATGGATATAAATGATCTTTGACGAATTTGTGAAAGGGTTGTAAATGGATATAAATGACCTCTATCGAATTCGTGAAAGGGTTCGAATGATCTGAGGTAAGTGTATAACTGTTGTCATGTACTCTCATTGTATTGGGTGAAAATTATGAGTTCAATCACTCAATAAACTAAGAGTTATGCAACTAAATAAGGGTTTTTTTTTTCTTAAATTTTCTTGAAACGAGCTCATTTTCGACACAATAGTAGCAATTGTGATGATGATCGCTTTAGAAAAGAAAATTTCAAATTTGGAGTTCAATCGATGACATTAACATGGCATAAAGCATGGTTCGTGAAGGGGTTAAATAACCTCTAACTTATTTGTGGAGGGGTTAAGACGATCGAAGACAAGTGTAACATGTTTTCGTGTACCTATAAGAAGTTGTATAGCCTAATAGTTAACATGATGAGAAATCACAAGTTCAATCACTTAAGAAACTAGCCTCTACAAGCAACAAAGTAAATGGTTAATTTTTCAATTTTCTCGAAATGGAATCATTTTTGGCATGACAGTAGCAACGGTGATTATGTTTATTTGCTTTTCAAAATAAAAATATAATTATGGAGATCAATTGATGGCGTAAAATGGTCTAAAGTACGGTTTGTGAAAGACCCTAAACGACATATAATTGATTTGTGAAGGACTCGTAGACATTATATATCAATTTTATTTTTATTTTTATTTTTTTTTACCGTTATGAGAATTTATGTAAATTTTGGCAAAGATTCATTCTGAAATGTTCATCCTTGTAAGCGGTTTGTGAATGACAAAAAAACATTTGTGAATGGATGACAATTTTTGTGCTAATCCGAAGACCCGACTTACCTCAACTTAACTTGCACATCCTGAAATTATACATCCTAATATCAATACTTATTACACAACTAATATAAATAACCTCAATTTGACTTGATCTGACTTAAATAACATCTCCAATTGAAAATGTCAACCTGAAATTATAAATCTTAGATAATGATACAAACAACATTATACGACAACACGAGAAAATCTTGGGTGGGACGGTCCTACCACATATGATGGTGGGACTTCCACTCAAAATCTTACACGTATGCATTTTAAATGAGAAAATTTAATATTTTATACTCAACACAGGTGAGAGAAACAACCATTAAAATACATTGCACACATATAAAATGTTAATTTTTCTCACTTAAAATGCATACGTCTAAGATTTTGAGTCGAAGTCCCACCCAAGATTTTCTCAACGACTAATATCAATACCTATTTAAATAATATCAATGACAACTAATATAAATGTTTGTAATATGTAAGTAATATTAGACAACTAACAAAACATGCTACATTAAAGTTAATATCTTTTCACTCACAAACTGTCAGGATAAATGATGGAAATAAAAATAATGTATGTCTAACCGACCATTACATTGCTAAACACATAGCATCTCAAAAACTATCAACAATGGTGTTAAACAAAAATATAACAACTTGAATTAGTTAAACATTCTCAAACTGCAAAGCAACATGCTCAAACAACGTATAAATCAAAATTTAGCAGCAAAAATACATTTAACGAAACAAGAATAGACAAAAACATTATAAACCTTCTATATTACGACAATTACCTATTTTAATAGAGTCTAAATAACATGTGAATCAAACCAAATCATACCAAAATACAGTAACCAAGCCAAAATAGATTTCAGATGAACAGATTCTAAATATTAACCGATTCAAAACATCACATGAATAACAACTCGTCAACAAAAATACAAGAATCAAGCCAAAATTTACAACAAAAATATGCTAACAATTAAGATTACAAAACAGAATTACTTTAACAAAGTCTAAAAATGGAGGTGGAAATGTATAGAGCAGTTACCTTATATTTGCACGCTACCACAGTGTTGAGCAAAATGAGATGGTGTTACGCTTTGCAAGCCAAATTTGTTTTCAAACTAGAAAATATAATATATTAATAAACAGATAAACTATTCATACATTCATTTAGTAAGTGAAATAGCAAATACCACATATATTTAAGTGAATTCACACACTTTAACGCTAACAATAAACATAATAAAACACACAAACTTATCATAAAAAAAAGTACAAAGTACAATAAAATAATAATAATAATAATAATAATAATAATAACAAATGACACTACAACTGCTTATATAACTCATAGGTGGTTAAAAGTGTGAATACTAAAGCGTACAACTTTTACAAATATGTTTTCTTAACAAATGTTAAAGATTTATTTATCAGTCATGACAGAGATTGTAACTTTTTACCTCGAGGTCGATGTCTGAAGGTGTCATGAACACCTTCTTAAACAAGATTTTGAACGAAGAAGACAACCTGTTTTAATTTAACCAAAAAGAACATATTTTTGTATACTCTAATGTTGATATAGAACTTTTCAATTTTTTCGTTATGGACTAGAGAGCGAGTCTGAGATTGATCGGTTTGAGTGTGGACACCATATTCCACCACTAGAAGTATTGACGCAAATTCCATCGTTACCTACCTCGTAAAATGTTTATTTTTCAATTAACTTTTTTAAAAATAAACATTTAATGCAGGTCTGGTGGACTGAATCCATTTCCGATTATACTCTTCGTGCCCAAATCTTTCCATTTACAAATGAATTGTGGGCTGTTATTCATTGTCAATTATAAATATATATATATATATATATATATTCGTCTGCAATTAATGTTCCTACTAGAATTATCAGTTTAATTTACTCTTGAAGAAATGAAAATGAATAACTCTTAAAAAAAAAATTTAAAAAAATAATTATCACTATTGATTACCTATTTTTTACTGTCTACCAAACATGTCAATATGTAATTGGGCAGAAATATTTTATTATAATTATTTTTTTTATTTAATCATCTTTTTAAACATAAAATAAATTATAAAATAAAAAAATAGATCATAAAAATTATATTTTACAATTTTTATATATAATTCTAAAATATTTATTTAATATAGAATATACTGCTAATTTATGTCTAGAATATTTAATTATAAAAATAAAATAAAATTTATTAAAAAATTATTCATATAAAATCTATATTTTAAATTAGTAAATGAAGAAAAATAAGAAAACATAAAACTGCAATTATGGATTTAATTGTTATATTTAAACATTAAAATGGAGTTCGAAGCTTCCAAACCTAGTAATTACATAAATTCAAACGTGATTAGAATCAAAATATGTAAAAGTAGTTTTAAATGAAAAATAAATAAAATAAAAGTCAGCTAGAACCTAAACAGTTAAAACCCAATTGAATCACAGCCGACCACGTCAAAGGCGAGTGGAGGGAAGGAACCTACGTAATTTAAAGATTTAAAATTAAAAGAAGGCGCGTTTGACTAATTGAGGCAAGTAGATCTACGCGCTTTGATATTTCATGGAACTTGTGAGGGCTAAGTAATAAAAATGCAAACTTAAGGGTCAAAAGTGTAATTATAGAAAGAAAATGACCGTTTTTAATTTTAATTTTCAATGGTATAAAGAAGCGTAGCATAAAAGGAAGATTGATTTAAATTTTCGGAAAGTGATCGGCGAGACTTTCTAAACTGTCTCCTCTTTATTTCTCAATATGCCCCTCCACTTTCCACTTATCACATACTATCTTGTTTTATTTTTGTCTTTTACATTTGCGTTTAGTATTTTATTATATGTATTATAAATATATAGTTGTGCTGCTTTGCTTTTAACGATGTTTATTTAGGATGAGGCCCGGAAAGGTAAAAGACGGAATATTCATATAGTATAGAGAGAGTCCTCATAGATTGTGAGCATGTGCCATGCAAATCTTTTATTTTGTATATTGGTTGGGTTATTTTAACCCCAAAAAGGAAAAGCAAAATAATTGATGAGATGTGAAATTATTATCATATCATTAATATAAGGGGTATTAATATAAGGGGTAATATATATATATAGATAGAATATATAAAAATTTTGATTAGGAGGGGTTGATTTAGATGGTGATATTTAAAAATAAAATTGTGCTCCAAATTCAAAAATGTTATACGGATGTAAAATGAACAAATGGCTCCGAAAATTTCAAAGGGAAGAGATCGGTCATATCAAGATTATATATATATAGAGAGTAATGATTCATAGCCTATTCGTTACGACAACTTTTCTTGTCTACTCTTACATGGCAAATGCTGATTGGATGAAAAAAATTAGTAATAATTAATAAATTAATTATTATTAAATTTATATCCAATCATTCATTGCCACGTAAGAGTAGGCAATGAAAGTAGGCACCATGAGTAGGTTGTGTAGCACTACTCATATATATATAGTTACTGAATTAATCATAAATATTTCACAAAATGCATATTAATTATTTGAATGTAAGATGTTTATTCAAACTTGCGAGGCTCATTAACTTAATTAAAACTTTAAAAAGACTAAAGTGAAACTATTCCTTTATTTTTGGGAATTTTTTTTATAGGCCATAAAAAGTTTACTATACAATTATAGGCCACTTTTGAAAAGTTTGCAAAATTAAAATTTGATTTTCACTTCATAGGTCATTCACAGACTGTGACCGTAATTCACAGACTGTGAATTGTAAAGTTTTCAGGGGTATTTTGGGAAACTTGACATATGGAGTGAAAACTAAACTTTTAAAAGACTGTTTTTATATGTTTTTCAAAACAGACCTATAATTGTATTTTGAACTTTAAAAAGCCAATTTCTTAGAATTTTCACTTTATTTTTTCTATTGGAATACTCATCATTTTGATGTTAAGCTATTTATTTATTTATTTTATTTATTGTTTTGATAAATTAATTTTGATTAAAATGTTGTACGATAATATAAATTTTCAATCACATAAATTAAAATTTTATTGAGAAAAATAGTTTAATTATTTTTGCATAATTTTAAGTATTTTTCTCCTTTTGAAATATATGGATAAAATTGTTTACAAATATTATTTTGGAATAAATTCATATTTACATTTCATTCGTCAAACTTGATAACCGTTTTTAAATTGATTTCTAATGAAATATTTTTATATTTTTTTTTAAAATCTCATTTTTTCTAAATAATTTGAAAAGTTTTATAAAACCATTCCAAAATGAAAACAACTAGTTGTCTTATTATTGAATCGGTGATTTTGGATAATTGTGATGTTTTAATCATTTTCAAAATTTAGATTTAATAATTTTAAATATTTAATTTAAGATATTAAAATATTATAATATTTCAAAATTACCCATCTAAACCCCAAAATCATCTATCCAACACAAGTTTTGATTTTGAGAATGGTTTTTCAAAACTTTCTAAATCTAGTGACTTACAATAAAAATTTAAAAAAAGTGAAGGATTTTTAAAAATAACTCTTTTTGAATATTTACAGGCTCGACTCGTTTATTAAATGAGTTATGAAAATTTAATTGTGATGGTTAGTTTAGTTATTAAGCGAGTTTTAACTGAATCACTTATCAGTGTGCTAGTGATCGGTGTACTAAAAATCGCCGTTTAGACGGTATCAAAAATTTTACACGTTCACCTCTCTAGGCGCCGCTCCAGTGGACTAGGTCGCGTTTACTCGCTCAAGAAAGGCTCGCTTAGTCCGTGGTGTCTAGACGGTCTATTCTTAAAAAGAAATTATTTTAAAATTTTTATTAATAAAATATTTAATTATGATAAAATAAAATTATATATTATCGGGTAGGTGTATTTTTTATTTATTTTATACCGATATGACATTATATAAGATTGATATTGATTGCATCCTATTTAAAACACAAAATCTATATATAATATAAAGCGGAACTCTCAACGGGACCCGCGAAGATGACGTGGCGCGCTGAGAGTTCGGCTTTGGGTGGAAAAATAGCCATTTTAGCTATTTTTGAATTTACACGATATTTTGATGAGATTTTGACAATAATGCGATATTTTGACGAGATTTAAATTTATCTTATATTTCATCTTTTCTTTTCATTTAGTCATTTATAACCTATAAATATAAAAAACAAACGTAATAATAAATTATAAATGTCCTATATCTCTCTTTATCTTCTAACGAAAAATTGATTGCTTTTAAAATTAATGAATTTAACTAACCATTTTCTCTCCTTTATGTATATATATATATATATATCTATTTCTCTTCCAGTTCCTCACATTCAATTAACCACTCAATTAAAATGGTGTTATTTTCTGTCTTTTATGTACAAATATCTATTTCTCTTCCACTTCCTCACCTTCAATTAACCGCTTAATTAAAATTGTATAAATAGAGACAAATGTCATACAATTTTCTCCTTACATTTTCATTTATCAAATCCAACAATTTCAATTTTAAATAGCGATATCTTCTATCATCGTCTTGGGAAAGAGGCTGAGAGGACCAATCTTAGTAGCGAGAGAACCGGCAACTTTCGATTTCACCACCGGTGATGCTCAATGACAATTTGAGTTCGGTCGAAATTTAACCACATCTTAATGGATGGTTGGAATGATGAAATACCGCCGCGAGTTGGAGAGAATATGATTTGGAAGCTTAAGTGTGATGGCGCACCAAAATGAAGAAGATGTTCGAGCTACTTGTATTATATATGAGCTTTTAAATTATTATTATTATTTTTTAATAATTTGATTAAGTCTCTTGGTCTCTTGTATGTTATATAATAACTAAATGTTTGTGCTAGATTGTTACTTATCTCAATATGAGATAAGCTCAAACTTAAATTCTGATCCAAAAATCACAATTTTATTTAGTTAATTAACTATCTTGATTAACATCAATAAAATTAAAAAAGTCAATCTCAATATAACCATGGTACTAATAGAATCATTAACAATTTAGATTTTCACTTAAACAATTTAGATTTATCAGATTTAATAAATTTAAAAAAAAATTAAATTCATTTTTTATATATTTAAACTCACCCTCCATTAATGATTAAATAATTGAAATTCATCAATAATACAATGAATTAAAATTTCTCCATATTTTTAGAGAGATAAATGAAGAAATTTGTGATCATGAAACTAAACTTCAATGATCATGGAACTCTTTAGAGCAAAGTGACGAGTAAAACTGACTTTTATGTATTTATTCTCGAAACATGGATTTTTTTTTCTTTCCAAAACTGTTATTTTATATTATTGTAAATAAACTAGAATATATTATACAAGGTGAATTGGATTCTCTAGACTTTTAAATTAAGAATATTTAATTTATATTTAAATAAAAATAAAAACTTTATGTTACTACTAATTATTTCACTAAAATCTTTTGCATTTTTTATTTTTAATAAAATTTCATATAGATTTAATTTTCATTTTTGTTATATACTTTAACTCTATTAAATAAAAATAAGACTACAAAATATTATTAATTATTCCTCTAAAACCATTTAAATTCTACCAATTTAGTGAATTTGAATAAAAATTTAAATACATCCTTTCATAAATCATCCTTCCATATACTTTAATTTATAATCTATTAGTAATTAAACTATTAAATAATAAATAATAAAATTTGTAAGTAAAATATTTAATTAGACAAAATACTCATTCATGATTATAATTAAAAGCTTGCTCATCTCTACAAATTAAATCTATCTCTTAAAATTAGTATTGTATATTTATATGTACAATATATAAAACTCTTAAATAATATCAAAATTAATAATTTTGTATTTATTTATTTTTCTTTAGAGTCCAAAAATTGCTTAACTTTTATATAATGTTTCTCAATTGAAAAAATAAAATCCTAAATAACTATCCTGTGTGGGTCTAAAGATGACTGTTCTAACTTCCTACTACATGATTATAGTGGTTTTCAAGAGATCAAATTCTATAATTGTTTAGATTAGGGTACAAATAATGAAATGACTTCAATTTAGAATAAAATAAATTCCTGTTATTATCTATCTAATATTGTAATAATAATTAATAAAATAACGTACCGGTATTTTATATATTAATAATTAATAATAGGGTTATTTTCTTTTCTTTTTTTTTTGTTATTTTATAACTTTTATTTACACTTTATAGTCCAACTTTAAAATTTTTACAAAAATAGTCTTTCAAACTTTCACTTTTGAAAAATGAACCAAATTAACCATTTTACCCTTTTGTGAGATTTGTGAAAATGTGAATGTAGTCTGTGAAGAGGATTTGTGAAGGTGTGAAGGTCTATTTTTGAAAATCAAAGTTTGGATGACTCAAAAATAGAAATAAAGTTTTGTTGGCTTAGTTTAAATTTCTAAACTTTCTTCGGTCCATTTTACGTAATTTTCCCTTAATTAGTGTATAAAACTAAATTAAGAATATAATGGTTTTTTCCACTAAAATGATTAAAATTCTATCCAATTATAAGTTAATAAAATTAAATAATTTTAAATATCCAACAATTTTTTTTTCATTCTACCACATCTCTTATATTGAATTAAATTAATGTTATATACATTTTAAATAAAAACATTTATCTCTCCATACTCAATAATATTAAACATCTATACAATAATTAAATTTAAATATTAAATATTATATTAATTACATTAAAATATCTACTGAAATTTTAAACATATCTATAAATTTAATCACAATTTAATTTTGAAAACATAAATTATGGGAAAAAAATTATTTACCTAAAATGAGTGACTTAAATAATGGTCAAATAAGTAATTGGTGGAAGTTGTTTAATAATAAAAATATCTAAATGATAAAGATGTGTATGAAAAACCATATAAATGGTTAGATTGAAATACAAATTGAAATGATTGAAAAATACAAATTGATAAGTATTATTAAAAGTAATATTTAAATACTTTTTTTAAGAAGAGTTATTAAAATTTTATAAAATAAAAATTATAGAAGTATAATTGTATTGTTTTAAAAAAAATTATTCATATATTATATTCATTTTACATAAATTATTTAAAATTTCAATTATTAATAAATCAATCACCAAATATTTACTGAAATAAAATAATAATAAAAAATTAAATATTTGATAATAATAATTTAAAAACGAATGATACCGCACAAAGTGCGGGCATATTTACTAGTAATAACATATACTAAGGTATTTAAAATTAAATTTATCATTTTAGTAAATAAAAATTTATTTAAAAATATTTTTTTTAAATATATCAATAATGCATTTATTATGAAATTAAAAAAATAAAACTATAAAAATTAAGAGGTAAAAAAATGAGTATTTTTATTTAAAAAAAAGTATAATATGCAGTAATTGTTAGTTCTTATTTTTTTAAAGTAATAATTATTCATTGAGAATTGTAGAGGTTCATTTTCAATGCATTTATTGATAAGATTTTTACCTTTTTTTTTTAAAAAAAAATTCCCAATAAGCAATTATTAGAGGTTGTGTAAAATATATAAATATATATATTTGAAATATTCATAAAATAATATATACCAAAATTTTTATTAAACCGAGGGGTAAGAACATATCAATATATTAGAATAATTTTAATAAATTGCATAAAAATGGTAAATATAGTACATTTATAATAGATTTATGATTGGTGAAAATTAAAAACACAACCAATAACATAATTTAAATGAAAAAAATATTTTAGATTTACAAATAAGATCTAAATATATAATTAATAAATAAAACCGCTCCTTAGTCTTTAAACTTAATAAATATTATTATATGAATCATACATCTAATATAAATTTGTTATTAGTTTCAAATTTAATGAGAAAATCATATTAATACTATATATATATATATATATATATATATATATACATATATATATATATATAACTTATGTTATTTTACAATCAACTAAAAATCATGATATTTAAGAATATCTTAATTTTATCATATTAAAAAATTATTACTTAAATCATGCAAATATTTTTTCTCTATTTTTATTCTAATTTTTAAAATTACTTTACTCTTTATAATTTTTATTTTACTATTCAGTTTTTTTTTTTTAAAAATAAAATTAGAATTATGATTCTTTTATGTGTCAAATACTACTAAAAAAAATAGATTGAAATTAATCATTAATTCCATTAAATTCATGTTATAATAAAATAAATATTTTATTTATATAATAAATTATAATATATTTATTTCATAGTAAAGCTCATTAAAATAATTATCTCACAAAATATTAATAAACTATATTTACAAAATTATTGTATTTATAATTTTGTTTAAAAAAATGTATGACTCCAAAAATATAGTACATAAACTTATATTTGTTCAGCATTTTCTTTATTTATATATATATATATATATTATAATTAGAAATTCATATTTCCATAAATAAATAAATAAATTTAAATATACCAACTTAAAAAATTCATAATTAAAATTAAACATAATAAATTATATTTAATGTTTATATTTCCTTTATCACCTTTTATATATATATATATAAATATAAACAACTTATTTTAAATAATATTATTAAATTTAATTTCATCATTTTGAAATTTTAAATTTTTAAAAAATAATAATATATTAATAAGTTATTCAATATTAAAGAAAAAAATGATTTTTTTAAAAAAAATAGTTCTAATAATTTTTTAATAATATTGAATAAATAAAATTAATAAAAAATAAAGTAATAAATAATATGTAAATAATTTTATTTTTTTTAAAAAAAAACCACACAAATTTGGAATTAACTCATTGTTAATTTTCTTAAATAATTTTTTTTATAAAATTAAAAAATCATTATATATTAATTATTTAATATATATTTTTTATATATTTAATATACTATTAATATTAACCATATTAATAAAATAATTATAATACTCCTTTGCGCGAGTATTTCCACTAGTTTATATATATATTAAAGAACATTTAAAATTTTATATTATTAAAAATAATAATAAATATCTTTATAAATTATTATTTGGTCAAACATACATATAAATGGTAAGAAATATTATCACTTCGCTCCTACCTTATTAGCATCCATATGTGTAGGATAAAAAATTTACATTTATTGTGAATAAAAATAGTAAAAAAATTATAAATGATATTAAGGATATAATTAAATTTATTTTGTATTTATTGAATAAATAAATGTTACTTGCCTCACTCAATCTACACTATTCAAGGAAAACCTTGACATCAAACTTTGAACCAAATCTGGCATTAAAAGAAAATATAAAAGGAAAAAGTCCGTATAACAAAAAAGTGAAAGGCAATAAAAAGAAAAAGGGGTAAAAAGAAAAGTAACAGAGATTAAGAAAAATTAGTAGGAGAAAATCAAAATAATAAAAATTGAAAGGAGAAACTTCAAATTTTACGTCTCTTCCACTCCCGCATCCATACCAGTTCACGCGACCTGTCTTCTCTCTCTCACCAGCAGCCTTGTATTCTTCAATTCAAAAATTAAAACCGAAAAGGAAAGTTTTTTAAAAGTGTGATGCAGTGATCGTCATGAGCAATCTCCGACACCGTGGCAGTGCGGCAGTGCGGTCGAGACAAGGCCGTGAAGAAGAAGAGGAGGCCTACAACATAATTCCCGTCCACAATCTCCTAGCAGACCATCCTTCCCTCCGCTTCCCGGAGGTGAGAGCCGCAGCAGCCGCTCTCCATACCGTTGGTGAACTCCGAAAGCCTCCTTACTCCCAATGGCTTCCTCACATGGACCTTCTCGACTGGCTCGCTTTATTCTTCGGCTTCCAGAAGGACAATGTCCGCAACCAGCGGGAGCATCTTGTCTTACACTTGGCCAACGCCCAGATGCGCCTTACTCCGCCGCCGGATAATATCGACACGCTTGACTCTGCTGTCTTACGTCGATTTCGTGTCAAATTGCTTAAAAACTACACCAGCTGGTGTTCGTATCTTGGGAGGAAATCAAACATCTGGATCTCCGATCGCCGTGAGGCTGCCACTGACCAGCGTCGTGAGCTTTTGTATGTCTCACTTTATCTTCTTATATGGGGCGAATCTGCGAATCTTCGATTCATGCCTGAGTGTATTTGTTACATTTTCCACAACATGGCTATGGAACTCAATAAGATTCTTGAAGACTATATCGATGAGAACACTGGGCAGCCTGTCATGCCATCAATCTCTGGAGAGAACGCCTTCTTGAACTCGGTTGTGAAACCAATCTATGATACTATAAAGGCCGAGGTCGAGAGCAGTGAAAATGGGACGAGACCGCATAGTAAGTGGAGGAACTACGATGACTTGAATGAGTATTTTTGGAGTAGGAGATGTTTTGAGAAGCTTAAGTGGCCTATTGATGTGGGGAGCAACTTCTTTGTATTGGCGAGTACTAAACATGTGGGGAAGACTGGGTTTGTGGAGCAGAGGTCGTTTTGGAACTTGTTTAGGAGCTTTGACAGGTTGTGGGTGATGTTGATACTTTTCTTCCAAGCTGCTGTTATTGTGGCTTGGGCCGGGAAAGATTATCCATGGCAAGCACTTCAGAGCAGGGACGTTCAGGTTCGTGTTTTGACTGTGTTTATTACTTGGAGTGTGTTGAGATTCCTGCAGTCATTATTAGATGCTTGTACACAGTACCCTTTAGTCAGTAGAGAGACTTTAGGGCTTGGTGTCAGGATGGTTTTGAAGAGCATCGTTGCAGCTGTTTGGGTAATTCTGTTTGGAGCAATTTATTCTAGGATTTGGGTGCAGAGAAATCGTGATAGGAGATGGTCTCCTGCTGCCAATGCTCGTCTGGTTACTTTTGTGGAGGTGGCACTTGCTTTTATTTTGCCTGAGTTGCTGGCATTGGTGCTGTTTATTATTCCTTGGATAAGAAATTTTCTGGAGAATACCAATTGGAAGATCTTTTATGCATTGACATGGTGGTTTCAGAGCAGGAGTTTTGTAGGTCGCGGATTGAGAGAAGGTCTTGTGGACAATATCAAGTATTCATTGTTCTGGGTGGTTGTTTTGGCTACCAAATTTTTGTTTAGTTACTTTTTGCAGGTCAAACCCCTGATCCAACCTACAAAACAGTTGTTGGGGCTAAAGAATGTGAAGTACCAATGGTCTCATTTGATTGGTGATAGCAACAGGTTGGCTGTTGGATTGCTGTGGTTGCCTGTAGTTTTGATTTATGCCATGGATATTCAGCTTTGGTATTCGATATACTCATCCCTTGTTGGCGCATCAGTGGGACTGTTCCAGCATTTGGGTGAGATTCGAACTATGCAGCAATTGAGGTTAAGATTTCAGTTCTTTGCCAGTGCTATGCAGTTTAATCTGATGCCTGAGGAGCAGTTGTTAGATGCTAGGGGAACACTAAGGAATAAGTTTAAGGATGCCATTCATCGGTTACAACTGAGATATGGGCTTGGGAGACCGTACAAGAAGCTTGAATCTAATCAGATTGAGGCAAACAAATTTGCATTGATATGGAATGAGATCATTTCAATTTTCAGGGAGGAGGATATAATCTCTGATAAAGAGGTTGAGCTTCTGGAACTGCCACAGAATTCTTGGAATGTGAGGGTGATTCGGTGGCCTTGTTTTCTTTTGAGTAACGAGCTGCTTCTAGCCCTGAGCCAGGCCAAGGAATTGGTGGATGCTCCTGATAAATGGCTCTGGTATAAGATTTGTAAGAATGAGTATAGGCGCTGTGTCGTGATAGAGGCTTATGACAGTGTAAAGCACTTGATTCCTCACATACTTAAAGCTAATACGGAAGAGCATTCCATTATGACAGTCTTGTTTCAAGAAATTGATCACTCCTTACAAATTGAGAAGTTCACTAAAACATTCAAGATGACTGCGCTGCCCAAGATTCATACTCAATTGATAAAACTTGTTGAGTTGTTGAACAAGCCCAATAAAGATCTTAATAAGGTAGTTAACACGCTACAAGCCCTTTATGAGATTGTTGTTCGGGATTTTTTCTTTGAACAGAGGAGTAGTGAACAACTTGTGGCAGACGGCTTGGCGCCTCGTAATCCAAATGCCATGGCAGGTCTCCTGTTTGAGAATGCTCTTGATTTGCCTGATTTGAGTAATGAAAACTTCTACAGACAGATCAGGCGCTTGCACACAATTTTGACATCCCGTGATGCCATGAATAACGTTCCTGTTAACCTTGAAGCTAGGCGCAGATTAGCCTTCTTTAGCAACTCACTGTTTATGAATATGCCTCATGCTCCCCAAGTTGAGAAAATGATGTCCTTTAGTGTTCTCACGCCTTACTACAATGAAGAAGTTCACTATAGTAAGGAGCAACTTCGAACTGAGAACGAAGATGGAATATCCATTTTGTACTATCTGCAGACAATTTATGATGATGAATGGAAGAATTTTTTGGAGAGGATGCGCCGAGAAGGAATGGCGAATGAGAAGGAAATCTGGACTGACAGGTTGAGAGATCTCAGGCAATGGGCATCCTACAGAGGCCAGACGCTTGGTCGTACGGTGAGGGGGATGATGTACTATTATCGTGCTCTTAAGATGCTGGCATTCCTTGATTCTGCTTCTGAAATGGACATCAAGGAAGGGAACCAAGAGCTTGGTTCAATGAGGCGAGATGATACATTTGGTTCAGCAAGGTCATATTCCTCCAAGAGTTTGAGTAGAATGGGTAGTTCAGTGAGCACATTATTTAAAGGTCATGAGTATGGGACAGCGCTGATGAAATACACGTATGTTGTTGCCTGCCAGATATATGGTCAACAAAAGGAGAGGAAAGATCCTCAGGCTGAAGAAATCTTCTACCTAATGAAGAACAATGAAGCCCTTCGAGTTGCTTATGTTGATGAAGTTTCTGCTGGGAGGGATGAGAAAGAATATTTCTCTGTCCTAGTGAAATATGATCAGAAGCTAGAGAGGGAAGTTGAAATCTACAGGGTTAAGCTGCCTGGTCCCTTGAAGCTTGGGGAAGGAAAACCTGAGAACCAAAATCATGCTCTTATCTTCACCCGGGGGGATGCAGTTCAGACTATTGATATGAACCAAGACAATTACTTTGAGGAGGCACTAAAAATGCGGAATTTATTGGAAGAATACAGGCGCTACTATGGCATTCGTAAACCGACCATCTTGGGTGTCAGAGAGCATGTTTTTACTGGCTCAGTTTCATCACTTGCATGGTTTATGTCGGCTCAAGAAACCAGCTTTGTTACCTTGGGTCAGCGTGTTTTGGCAAACCCTCTGAAAGTGAGGATGCATTATGGTCATCCTGATGTCTTTGACAGGTTTTGGTTCCTGACTCGAGGTGGCCTTAGCAAAGCCTCAAGAGTGATCAACATCAGTGAGGATATTTTTGCTGGCTTTAACTGTACACTGAGAGGAGGTAATGTCACACACCATGAATACATTCAAGTTGGCAAGGGAAGGGATGTTGGTTTGAACCAAATATCCATGTTTGAGGCTAAGGTTGCCAGCGGGAATGGTGAACAAGTTCTCAGCAGAGATGTTTATAGGTTGGGCCATAGGTTGGATTTCTTTCGGATGTTGTCATACTTCTACACTACTGTGGGGTTTTATTTCAGCACTATGATGGTCGTTTTAACTGTGTATGCATTCCTATGGGGACGACTTTATTTGGCATTGAGTGGTGTTGAGGATGCTGTGACTGCTGGTAACAACAGTGCGCTTGGTGCTATTTTGAATCAGCAGTTTATTATCCAGCTTGGTTTGTTTACAGCCCTTCCAATGATTGTGGAGAATTCACTTGAGCACGGATTCCTTCAAGCTATTTGGGATTTCCTGACCATGGTGCTCCAGCTTTCATCTGTTTTCTACACATTCTCCATGGGAACTCGCACTCATTATTTTGGCAGGACTATCCTTCATGGTGGTGCTAAGTACAGAGCAACAGGCCGTGGTTTTGTTGTGGAGCATAAGAGCTTTGCAGAAAATTATAGGCTTTATGCACGCAGCCACTTCGTTAAGGCTATAGAGCTTGGATTGATACTGACAGTTTATGCATCGTACAGCTCTATAGCTAGGGACACATTTGTCTATATAGCCCTGACAATCTCAAGTTGGTTCCTTGTCATCTCATGGATAATGGCTCCATTTGTCTTTAATCCCTCTGGCTTTGATTGGTTGAAGACCGTCTATGATTTTGATGATTTCATGAACTGGATTTGGTTCCGTGGGGGAGTGTTTGCAAAACCTGAACAAAGCTGGGAAAAATGGTGGTATGAAGAGCAGGATCACTTAAGGACAACTGGCATATTGGGAAAGTTGATGGAGGTAATCCTAGATCTTCGCTACTTCTTTTTCCAATATGGGATAGTATACCAACTGGGTATTACAGCTGGGAATACCAGTATTTTGGTTTATGTGCTTTCTTGGATCTATGTTGTGGTGGCGTTTTCAATTTATGGAGTTGTATCTTATGCTCGGGAAAAATATGCAGCAAGAGAACACATCTACTATCGTCTGGTTCAGTTCCTTCTGATCATATTTGTGGTACTAGTTATTGTTGCCCTCTTGGAATTCACGGATTTCGAATTTGTGGATGTGTTTACCAGTATGTTGGCTTTTATTCCTACTGGGTGGGGCCTTATATTGATCGCTCAAGTGTTCAGGCCCTTTTGTATAAAATATAGGCTGTGGGGGCCTGTGGTTGCCGTGGCCAGACTATATGATATAATGTTTGGAGTGATTGTCATGGCCCCTGTGGCTCTTCTATCATGGCTGCCTGGATTTCAGTCTATGCAGACTAGGGTTTTGTTTAATGAAGCATTTAGCAGAGGTCTTCGGATATTCCAGATTGTTACTGGGAAAAAAGCTTCGCATGACTTGTGACTTTAGGTAATTGTAATTCATCTTCTTTTTGTTTTAAAAACTATCTATAATGTCGGTTTGCTTTTTCTAAACATTGACTTGATGGTGATATGACAACCTTCGTTTTCACATCATGCAGTTGGGAGACAGTGTTACTTCTCTTTCAAGTTGATATGAATACTCTTTAACGAAGACTGTGATCACATGGCATTATTAGAGGTAACCATTTTGAGATGTTTGATTACCAGCTAGACTTTTGATGTTGTTCTACAGCTTTTTCTCTTGTTTGATCATGATTATGATTTCTGTTTGATATCGTCAATTATTTGTATTTTTTATGGGGGTTAGCTTCTATTATTGAGAGTAACACTATATGACCTCCATGCTAAGGGAGGGCTTGTTTCGGTAATATTGAACTTTTAGGAACAGATGTTTGTCAGTTGCTAATGTAATTGAGCAATAGTCATATGTGGACCTTCAGTTGCTAGCTACATTCTCTAGGCATATAGTAGAATGCTGCATTCCTACCCTATTGTGTAATTTGAGTGCTATCATTGGCACTGGCTCTATGCAGGCATCTTCTGTGATAAAATTCATTATCCACCAATTGTTATGAATCGGAAGTGTTGGAATGTGAGTGGAATCAGGATTTATGACAGCACTGAGTGCAATAGGTATCTTTAGGAGAAGATCGAGTGTGAAGATTTGAAGAACAAGGCTGCATGCATTTGAAGTGAAAGTACACTTGTTGGTAGACTTAAAACTTTTTAGCATCTACTGAATTATATCTCATTTATAGATTACATGTTAAGAGGGTCCAGTTAATTTATCTAACATGGAGAATGTGTTGACGGATCAGACGATTACACCCTCCCTGATACTTGGATTGGGTGCCTAAATATGTTAGTAGGGTTTAGTTGGTTGCGAGATAAGGAAATTGATAACACTGTCTTTAATACCGAAAATGTCTGGTTCTTATATAATGTCCATTCCATTTTAAAAAGTGAACAATGAGGGTTTTGTCTTCAAGTTCCACTTTAAAAGTGTTCGTTTAGTAATTCTGGACTATATTATACTGTTTTATCCATATTTATGTTTGACATCACTGGGAATTAGTTTGGTAAAAAGGAAAAAGAGAACAGTATTAATTGGGGACAATTTAGTTTCTTCACTTTAAACTTGTATAAGATCAATGGTTTCCAACTGTTTTCGTAATTTTGCCAGTCTCCTTTATTGGTCATTCAATGTGAAATTAGATAGTAATGTTTTCAACCTTATTTTTGGCCAAAAGAACTTCGGGCCTGTAGGAAGTACAGTTTGCTGGAAGCTTGGAACTTTACTATGTCTTATTTGTAATAGGAAACATCATATATTTGTGAAGCCGTAGCCTATTCATTCCATTTTAAAAAGTGTGTCAATAGTATATAAAGAATCAGACAACTACACCCTCCCTGATACTTGGGTGCATAAATTACACCCTCCATTGTCAATATTTTTTGATTCTTTAGATTAGGCAATTATTGTTGCTCTGCATACTAGATTGTTTACTGAGAGGTGTGTCAATAGAAAATTTACTCAAGTATGACCTGCAAAAAATGAAGCGACGCATTTATTAAGATCCACCTATCCATGCATGCAAAAAGTTTTCAATATATTCACTGCATCTAAGTTAAGTTCTTGTAGTAGTAGTCGTAGCAGTATTTGATGAAAGAAAATGTAATTTCATGCAACATTCCTAGTCAATTTGTTTCCGTATAATGTGAGTTATAATATTTCTGTTTATCAGTAGTTATATACTAGTTCATGGCTGGATATCTTGCTAATAGTTCCTGATATGATTATATCTTGTGTTTGTTGTTAAAATAAGTCTGAACTTGTTTGATCATGTTTACAGGTTTGTAGATGGCATGAGTTGGATATTCCGTGGATTGGATTATTTATGTTTTTGTTGATTTATAGAAGGTCTCATAGCATGTGAGAGACTACAGATACATTTTGTAGAGGCGATTGATTGAGAGAGAAGGGACGCTGCTGCTTGGTTTCTTCATATTTGGCTGTAGTGTTTGTAATTAGCTGTATTTCTCACTCTTACCATGGTTAATTTCTAAGGTACAGTTCAGTTCGGTTTATAGTGTTTATATTATAGATTAGTGTCTGAGATTTTGGTTAGATTCTTTTTGGTAGAAACATACACAGCTATGCTATCTATTCTTTGGATAATTGAGTTTTGTATTAACGTGGTTGATGTTCACATGAGCTTGCTACTAAGTTGATTCATGAAATTCAGTTGCATTCATTCCATTTCATGTGGTCGCGAATTGCATTGTCAATAATATTTCTGAATCTACTCATTTATTACTTGCGGTTAGCAATTTATGTCTTAAAATACAAATTTTCGGTACAAATTAATATTGAAATACTAGTAAAATTATTATTATATATATATTTTATATTGTAAAAATTTTAAATATTAAAAATTTAAAATAGAATGGAGTATAATTTAAGAAAAATATATTTAACAATTTAAACGGTCTCTCACCATCAAGTTGTGATAAATTGTTTATAAGTTTTTTAAGTTGTTTATATAATTATTTTTAAAAAGTTGTAAATTCCTTTTCCTTTTAATTTTTTTTTTAATTTTAAATTTTTAGAGCTCACCATTCAATGTAAATTGAAAGCGTACAACTAATGTAATATTCGAATTTGGATTCACAGCTAAATTTCGTTACGCTTTTAATAACAATAAATGCATTGTGCTAAGCTAAGCTTTTAATAGCAACAAGCGGATTTTATTTAATCTAAATGATATTAATACTAAAATTATTATTTTAAACTAAAAAAAATAGTTAAATAATTTATTCCCTCCTCCCTCTTTTATGTATGGGGACTAGTTCTTTTTAACGAGTTAGGTAATTTTTTAAATTTATATTATTTACAATTTGTATATTTTTATGAAATATTTAATTTTTAATACAGTTTTAATTTTAGATTGTTTTTAAAATTATTTAATAAATATGAAATTTATATAACATTATCGTTCTTATGGATACATATACGGTGTATATATATATATATATATATATATAAAATATGTAGATACTATAAATAAAAAAATTAAATATTTTAAAATTATGAAAAACGCAGATGTGGCTCAAATTCTGAGTCAAACGGTTTAGATGAGATACCTTGGTGTGACACATGTCATAATAATTGTCGGGTGGGGCCGATGGAGGTCGATTGATGGACATGGATGCCCCATGTTTATCCATTACACCACTTGTCTTCAATTACATGAATGGCATTGGACCCTACAGACACTCATATTTCAACTCTAATATTGCCGACACCCTACCATCCTGCAACATCAACGTCTTCGAATTTTATAGGATATTCATATTCGCACCATTTTATTTAAAATTCTAAAAAGTGGACAAAATCAACGTCGTTAAGGAAAAAAAAAAATCTGAATAATCCGGTAGATCTCAACCCGGTAACTCGTCATATCACATCACTTGCTCCACGACGCGCCACGTGTATTTCCGTTATAGCAGTTCACATTTGACTTTTATTTCTAAAACTGAAAGCAACCGGAAGAGAGGGGGCTCACTAGCTCGTCTTCTGTTACTATAGTGTGATTACTCTTTGGACGTTGAAGAGAAGAAGATGGAGGAGGCACTACTCGGAGACGCTGAAACCAGTACACGGCGGAGCAGAGACCGTCCTGTTCTATTCAATCGCCGATCACAAGCCATCACTCAAGGCTCTCCTTATCAGAAAGCTGCTGCGCTCGTCGATCTAGTAGCTATTTCACTCTCACTTCGATTTGCTTTGCCTAATCTTTTCTACATTTCTGCCGATTGATTTCGATTCGATTCTACAGGCAGAAGACGGTATCGGTCTACCGGAGCAAATCCTCGACCAGGACAACTTCTTCGATACTTCTGCCAAGTATTATTTCTTCTTCATCAAGTTCGACATCATCTGGTCGCTCAATTATTTCGCATTGATCGTGTTGAACTTCCTCGAGGTCTGTATTTTTGCATTGTGTTGACTCTAAATCGGTTACACTCCGTTTCTGATTTGTTGTCCAATTGTAGAAACCTTTATGGTGTTCAAATGCTACGCACACTTGCGATGATAGAGAGTACTATTATCTTGGTCAGCTGCCTTACCTGACTACGGCAGAGTCCCTCACTTACGAGGTTAAGTTGAAGGATATGTTTGGCTTGTGGTTTTTTTGAAGTCGTGCAATAAATTGAGTCTGTGCCTTTGTCATGCAGGGAATAACTCTGGTTCTTCTCATGATCCATACATTCTTCCCTATATTATATGAAGGATTTTCTATTTATTGGAAAAGTTGGCAAACTAGGATAAAGGTAAATAACTACGTGGATTTGAGTACTTATTCGCTGATTATTAGTATTTGTTTTGTATTATTTTGTTGTGACTTGAATGTTTTATTGTTTTTTTAGGTTTGGAAAAATAGAAATCTAAGTAGGTATAGCCATAATTTCTGAAATTGTTATAGATGAACTAGATGTAGTCATAGTTGACGTGGTTCTAAATTTGATATTTTGAGTTTATTTTTTGGAATTCTGTTGCTTTTCTGTCATTGTCTTGAGGATAAATCATTTTTAGCATTTCTGCTGCCATGGCAATTGATATGCATGGAAGGCAATTGTTTTCATTATTAAATCCCATGCAATCTGAAATGCTTGTAAAATTACGATTGATAAAGTTTTTCTTTTACAAGTGTTCTCCAAGTGGACCAGTGCTTTATATAGTGTTCACCCCAAAATGAAACAATACTCATTTGAAGTGATGGGTCAACTTGAAGCCCAAATATATCGTGTCTTGATGTAGACGATGGTGTGGTGATATGAGATTGAATTCATACATGTGAGCCCTATCCGGATGTACCTTATGTTCATAATTGCATCTTCATGCCTCTGTGTTCTGGATGTGCTTTTTATTCAGGATCATAAGGAATTGAAATACACTTATGTTTTTAATTTATTTATATGAAGTTATGTCATAGCATCTTACTTGTTCTTCATGATTTGGGTGACAAATTAATGTTTTTTTTTTTTTTCTTTCCTTTTAGGTCATTTGTATAGTACTTTTGGCTATTGATTTTGTGGTTGATGCTCTCTTTTTGTCTCCGGTGTCTTTAAACTATCTTCCTCTAAGGATAGCCCCATATGTCAGAGTTGTTGTCTTCATCCTAAACATAAGGTATGGTATACTGTTCATTATGGTAGACTGATGTATATTTGCATATGAGCTTGACAAGGTTGCATACCCATGTTGACATGAGTTTATCTGACAATTCCTTTTTTACTCATTTTGATTTTCATTTAGGGAATTGAAAGATAGCGTTCTCCTTCTTGCTGGAATGCTGGGTACATACCTCAATGTCTTGGTCTGTTCTCTGTCTTATCACTGTTCTTCAACCTTCACTGCCAGCTGCACAGACTATTTTTTTTCTTTTCAATTTTTTACACACATTGGGAGATAGGAAGAAAGAGACATTCTACCTATTTTATGTTCTCATCCGGTTATTGATCTCTAGTAATTTCCATAAATTGCAGGCCTTAGGACTTCTATTTCTTCTGTTTTCCAGTTGGCTAGCTTACGTGATCTTTGAGGACACAAAACAAGGGAAAACACTGTTTACATCATATGGTACCACATTGTATCGGATGTTTGTATTATTCACCACTTCCAACAATCCAGATGTCTGGATACCTGCTTATAAGTAAGTGGATTTGGAACTGATCAAGTTTTATTTGGTTTTCCTGATTCTCAACTGAAAAGTAAATATAGCTGATCGCAGTTGACTTTATTTTTCTTGAGCTGTACAAGTTTACACTTGGCCAGTCCTGGTTAATGTGCAAACATGAGCTTTCTTGACGATGTTTCAATTTGCTGGAGTCTTAAAATTTTCATGAATTTCTATTGGAGCCATTATGTTAAGAGTCTAATTAACGTATCTTCTTTTAAGGGATTCACGGTGGTATTGCTTATTTTTCGTTCTTTATGTGCTGTTGGGAGTTTACTTTGTCACCAACTTGATCCTTGCTGTCGTATATGACAGCTTCAAGGAACAGGTATGTGGTTTCCATTCATGACGAAGAGCTTTAGCCTTATAATCACTCCTATCACTGTCAAGAGTAGCAATCATGCACAACTATTATATATATATATATCCTTCTTATTTTGATCCTCAGCTATTTATGAATATTTTACTGATGCTCTTTCCATCCAAGCTGATATTCCTTTCTTTTTCTTCTCACCTCGTCTATAATTGATTGCTAATTCTAAGTAAGGAGGTTATTTTATTTTATTTTTTTATTTTTAATTTAAATTTTTGAGATATATAATAAAAGAATTTCTACGATTATGTTTGTTTTGGAATTTTAAGAATGCACATACAATTCTCTCTTTATCATTGTATCTTTCTTTTTGTAGCTTGTGAAACAAGTTGCTTATCGAGATCAAATGAGGAAGCATATGTTGGAAAAAGCCTTTAATCTTATAGATAAGCATGTAAGTACACAGTCCATTTAACAACCCCTGATAAGCTTTTAAACAACCTTATTTCTGATCCTACTTTTAGGCATAAATGTAATGTGTATATGTTTGCGTCATCTACATTTATTTCAATAACATGGTTATATTGTTCTAGGTTATCAATTTATTATGCAAAGTTTTATTTATTTATTTTTTTGAAAACAAAAAACTTATTACCTGAAAAGTATGTCTAAAGCTTTATTTGTATTTTATATAATTTTCTGTTATCTGTTCTATCACATGTTTGGTAAGGATATTTTTTTTAATGCTTAACAGCGTATTGGAAACCTCGATAAGAAGCAGTGTATTCAACTGTTTGAGGAACTTAATAAATACAGGTAGGCCTGTAGTTATTTTTCTTTGAAAAGAATATGCATATACTTTCTTACAACATCTACCTTATGATATTATATGTAAACACATACTCCCACGCTTGTTCACCGAAGGTAACTGTCTAATTTCTAGTTTTCTGCTCCTCTGAATTTTTGTGTTTAGAGAGCTGAGTAACTGATACACTACTTGGTTTTGGAGTTTAGTAGAAATATTGGATTATTGTATTCTGTATATATATTTCGGCTTGGTCAATCTGCAAGCTTGTTGATCTGGCATGAGGGCTTTGAATGTTTGTGATAGTGAACATGCTGCCATCTTTTGGGCCTTAAAATTGTAAGTTTAAATATTTGATTTAGGTTTTGGAAAATTCCTTTATATGTGTATATTTAAAATTTGAAACAGTTTGGATTCAGTAACTCCAGTGATACCAATATTTTTTTAATTGACCTAGGAAAGAGAATGACTTGTTAACCAAGTATGTAGAGAATAGAATCAGTGATTATGATCAATCAAACTCTAACTTTGTGACCACCAGCAGTGCTCATTTGTATGTTTTTGTATTTGTCTTTGCATTTTCATTGCTTTGTTAATTTTAAGGGTAAGAAGATAACCTCCTTTCTCCATATCCATTTCTTTTGCTCCTGAGGTACTGTGAAGATACAGTAAATACATGTTTGCAAGATTAGTGCTCCATTACGGTTCTGTGCATCGCTCTTCAAAATTCATTTGTTTAAAGTGGGCTTTTAAATAGTAACCCATGTCATTTGGGAAATTGAAAATTTCTTGTTTTCAGGACTTTGCCGAAAATATCTGGAGAAGAATTTGAGTTTATATTTGATGAGCTGGATGACACCCATGATTTCAAGGTAAGACTTCTTTCAACTTGTTTGACTAAGTTGCAGAAGTTTTTTCAATTAGTTTTTGTGCCACCTTTGTGCATCGAAAAGTATGGTGTGGTCAGTGTTATATTTTCTGTGTCTGTTGTATATTTTCTACTCTTACATCATTCTATGAGTTTTTGCTGAGTACAATGGTTTTTAAGACATATATAGCATGCATGATCTAATAATCCATTTGGAATGTTTATATTGCAAATAAAACTTAAAAGAAAATGGATCTGTTAAATGTAGAGTGTTAGTGTGCTATGGAAAAATACGTCATTTTCAAGCTATTTATAGGTAGAGTGCTTAGAAGGAGTGATTTAAGAAAACAAGAAATAACCATTGAGAGAGAAAGAGAGAGAAGAAGTTTCAGGTTCTTCTATTTTACAGCTCTGAGAATATTCAAAACAGGGAGAGTCCTAGAGCCAACCTCTCTGACCAAAAGCCCTGTCAAAGTTTAGAAATGTGGAATAGATTGACAATCAGTTACTTATCAGTGACCAGATTAGATGCTAGATTCAAGGGAATTAAATACTAGAAGCCAAATAAAAATTAACACGTCAACAGCCATTACTTTCTGTGAGCTTATATATATAACAAATATAGATTCTAAACTGACATTACGTGGGTGCTGGAATTGATCATTTGTTCTCATTCCTTTTTCCAGATCAACTTGGATGAATTTGCTGACCTCTGTAATGCCATTGCTTTACGATTCAAAAAAGAGGATATTGTAAGTCAAAGCAGAAGAAAATACCTAGGTCTTGTTGATTTTATATAACATATTCTAATGTTCTTATGTTTCGCTATTCTACTTTTTTTTATTACAGCCTTCTTGCTTTGAACAAATTCCATCAATCTACTATTCTCCTTTCTCAGAAAAGTTGAAAACATTTGTGCGGAGCCCAAACTTTGGCTACATGATTTCCTTTATCCTCATAGTGAATCTAATTGCTGTCGTTATTGAAACAACGGTACTACTTGAACCTATTCATCTCCTCAAATTTTCAATTTGATCCAAAAGATTCTTTACAAATGTTTTTTTTGATAATTGTCATTTTAGATGAAACTAGTGTCTATCGAATGCTGTGATTTATACATGCTACTGAAACGTAAAGTTAACTCTTCCTATAGTCTTGCCATTTCCACATTAGTAAGAACAATAGTGGATAATTTTTTTAAAGTATAAAGTAAAAGTCTTTTTAATTATAAATAATATTAAGTTTAAGAATCAGATAATTAATTTTTATGTGAATGCCTTCTATCACTAATTAGCTTTGCCACTTGGAAGATGGTATGTACTTTGCACCTTATGTTTTGCATATTTTTTTTGCTATAATCATTTTTCTCGTTGCTCTGCTTGAGATTACCTGTTTATTTGATATCTTGCTTATTGCTTATATTCATGCTAATTTCTTAACTGACTTAATTTGCAGCTAGATATAGAAAACAGTTCTGGTCAAAAATTCTGGCAAGCAGTGGAGTTTGTATTTGGTAAGTAGATTGTTAGAAAAGGTAGATCTTATGTCTTGATGCTTTTTTGTTTACACATGTACATAGGTGACAGCAAAATGGCTATGGTATGCATAGTCAATTTTCGAATAGAAGGGTTGGGGGGGAAATATCATGTTACAGCAACCCAGGAAATTTGATTAAAAAAAAAGTTCGGATTTGACAGCTGTATAATTTTGTAGGGTGCTAACATAATGTTTCTTAGAACGGTGATGAGCATTCTTCTTTGTTTGACTCATTCCTCATGTTATATTATTATATTATTGAATGTGTTAAGAAAGAGTCAAAATACTCCCAATATAAGCCTGGATATTTAGATTGCTAGGGCAAATAAGAATATGAATAATTGGATTCTTGGTTTAGGGCAGATTATAAATAAGTAGAATATTTCTATATCAATTGTTCTATGTGTTGGCTACATTCATATGTAATCATCTTGCACTTATATATTAATTAATCATTAGATGGTTATTACTCAATGGCAGTGAGCAGCCTGATATCACATTGTAAGACATTCTTCCTCTTCTGTTCTTTCATAATAAACAGGTTGGATATACGTGTTGGAAATGGTTCTTAAGACATATGCATATGGATTTACAAATTTTTGGAGGGATGGTCAGAATCGCTTTGATTTCCTCATAACATTTGTAATAGGTAAACCACCTTGCATACCGTATTTTTTTATATCTGTCTCTTTCTTATCTAATTGCAAATAACCTAATCTGTTTATTTTGCGTGAAAATTACACTTTGCATCTTTCATTAGATCGCATTGATCATAAAGATTATTTTTCCCATAATTCTCTATTCTTCTTTTATGTTCATAGCAGCTTAGAGTAGATTAATGAAACATGCAATCATGGTAAACGTAAAGTTGTGCAGGCTTTTTGTGTACCCGGTTTCTTAAATGCTTATAGAAAAATAGATTTTTATTATTTCGATGCTAGATCATTAGGATCTCTTCCACAGAGGTTCACACCCTGCACATTGTGTGTATCCTACAGACCTCACCCACCTCTAGGCTACACCCAGATATGCTATAGAAAAATGGATTGATGTGTAGGTTTTAATCTGATTAAAATGTTAGTATCAACATAGTGAGTAGATGTAATTCTTGTAGGTCATAAGTTTGAGCCCATTAAAATCCAGAGCCATTAGCTTGCCACCCTCGATAGATTTAATTGACTACAAATTACATGTATTACATAATAGTGTAAGTTAGCTTGCTTGCTGTTAAATGACAAAGCATCATTTTTTCCTCAGATCAGTAAATTTTGTTATGTAATATCATTCTGAAACATGGAGAGGGTAAAATTCAAAACAAAGCATAGGTATTTCTTATATTTGTGGTTGAGAATTGATATCTTTGATAGTAGAATTACCTGGTAAGTTGAACTTCTGCAATATACTTCAATGAAAACTTTTGGAGCTAATTTATATGATAATCAGATAATATAGGGAATGGAAAGCTTATAAATTCGATGAATTGACAATTCTGTAATTTACTTGGTATTTTATTGATTTGTATCACTTATGGGGTTTATTATGTTTGCAGTTGTTGGTGAAACCATTACTTTTGCTTCCCCTGAAGGACTGACTTTTTTTACCAATGGAGAGTGGTAAGGACTGATCTATTATAATTGTTATGGCTACTTGGTTTCAACATCAAAATGTCCTTACTTTTCTTGAAGTTTCTTTTTCTCTTGTAACTATGGGAATGCTTTTACATAAGCCAGTTGACTCAATTGACCACCTTCTCTATTGCATTTCATTTCCTTACATTCTGCTGGAAAGTGAAATTGTTCGAATAAAACTTTTCAGATCAAATTGTACATTTTGTCAGTGCAAATCCCCCTATCCAAAATTTGTGTTGAAAAATGTTGAGCAGGAAATTAGCAAGTGAATTAAAAAAAAAAAAGAAAAAAAAAAAAAAGAGAGATACTTGCGTTACAAGAAAGTGATACAAGTGAGGTATTTGAGATCCTCGTTTCTCCAGCCTCAGCCTCACTAGATTCTCTATGATATCTGTGTTCCTCATCTCAACAAACACACCTTATATACCCTGACCCATAGAGCACCCTCCTACCCTGAATCCAACAAACTTCTTAACCAAATTCTCTCTTCCAGCTGGCATAACAAGCAGACCCTAGCTACCATCCATTGAACTTTCTATGCAATTTTCTTAACTACTCTTCTACCCTTCCTCTGATTTACCTTTAGTGATAGGAGGTATAACACTAAATAAGACAGTGAGGGAAAGGTTTATATTGTCAGTCACCGATAAAATTAGATATAAGGGGCTTTGGGAATATATTATAGTTCTAGGTGCCGTTCTGTTTGAAAATTATATTTTCTAAGTTTATTTGTGAATGCCAGACTATACATCACTTTAGATTGATGTGTAACTATAATTCAACCACAAGAAGAAAAAAAAAGGTTGTATGCCTTTTAGTTACAATCAGAAGAGTATTGTGTGGGACATATAATTTCTATATGGTACTTGGCACTTTCTTTAGGTGTTTGGAAATTATGAGGACTGAGTAATTGCAGATGCCTTGATTGACATGTAGATGTAATTTTTGCATGTTGGTGAATGGGGCTTTCTTTACTGCTAGTAAACTATAATTTGATTTCAATGTTTATTTGTATTTTTTAACAGGATTCGTTACCTTCTTCTTGCAAGAATGTTAAGATTGATTAGAATCTTGATGTATGTTCAACGTTATCGAGCTTTCATTGCCACATTCTTGACCCTGATACCCAGTTTAATGCCATACCTTGGCACCGTTTTCTGTGTCATGTGTATTTATTGCTCCCTCGGTGTACAGGTAAATGACCACCCATAGAAGTTCAAGTGCTTTTTTTTGTTCATCATTTGCTTGGTTCCACGGTTTTCAGGCTTGACGTTACATATATCCGTTTAGAAAAAAACAACAGCTTATCGGTGCAAATTTTCTTGAACTTCACCCATAACGGAGTTAATCTTATGTTTGATTAATTTTCTATCAAAAGCAATAATATTGGTCTCAGTTGAAGTTTTGTAACTGCATATATTGTACAAAGTATATAACATACATGTAAAAGTTAAAAAATAAAAATAAAAAATTCTTATTATAAGTAAAATAAAAAGATCTGATCAGTTGCATCTCAGCATTATTTATATTTATATCTATTAAATCAGATGTTTCCTGCATGGAGTAGAAATTCTTTACTCTTTCTTCTTTTTATTTATTATTTGTTTATTTATTTTTAATTTTTTTTTGGAAAATGTAGATCTTTGGTGGGATCGTCAGTGCTGGAAATTCAAAGTTAGAACTCACAGAGCTTGCTGATAATGAGTATCCTTATCAGTTGCTGCTCATCTTTTTTCTAGATCTATACTTCTTTTAACCTATGTGTTGACAAAGAGTTAATGAAGTTTAGCATTATTGTGTCACATGACAAAGCTTTGGTTTGATTATTTCCCCTTCAAATCTCGTTTGTCCATTAACCAGTTATTCTTGACGAAATTAGCTATCTACTATTCAATTTCAATGATTATCCCAATGGTATGGTCACACTTTTCAATTTGCTGGTTATGGGGAATTGGCAGATTTGGATGGAGGTATCATTCAAACTTAGTAATTTTATTTCATCATTTTGGTAATATTTCATCAGTCATCCTTATTGTTAACCTGATATGCATATACCAGAATTCCTAAAGATTGTCTTTATGGTTTGCTCTAATAATTTTGGGAGGTGTCTTTTTTACTATAATGAGACAGTTAGATAGTGCTACTTGAGTGAACAAGAGAGCATTAAACCATCAGTATATGTGGTGTTATCAGTTTTTTTTCCTATCATTTAGGCCAATAGGCCAGGTAAGAGAATATTTCAACCATACTTTAATGTTACAGTACAAATTGTCATAAGGGTTCAAGCATGATATATGAATTTTGTATTGTTAAATTGGCTGTTTGTTGTATATGGACTTATAAACACCACATATGGTGTATCAAGGTCCAAAAATCAAAATTGAATTCATTGTTTGCTATATCGCGTTTATTCTTAATCTGAGTTTTCATATGCTTTGGGATGCTAACATTGGTGTCTTGTAATATCAGAGTTATGTAGATTTGACAGGAACATCATGGACCCTTATCTACTTTGTCAGCTTTTACCTCATAACTGTATTGTTGCTCTTGAATTTGGTAAGTTTGAATCATAACTATGATCCCTTATGCTCCCGTGTTATTTATTCTATCCTCTTCTAAAAATTGAAGTCGTAGTTTTGGAAAGCATTGGCGTGTTTTAAAATTTCTAAAAACAAACTTGAGAAGTATAACTCTTTTGAACACTCTAAAATATTTCATAGGTTCGACATCATTGGCTTCTTATGCTTTAGTTTTTCAAAACTTTTAGAACTTTGGTGCAATGTAAGTTTCTGTGTTCCTAAGTAGAACATATAGAGGAAATGACCTCATTTATTTTTCATTTTGTGATTTCAGATCGTCGCTTTTGTCTTGGAAGCTTTCTTTGCTGAAATGGATCTTGAAAATTGTGATAATAGCGAAGAACAGGGCAAGGTTGGTTAATCCTCAACCTTTTTATGAGTGTTTATGCAAAAGCTCATAACAGCTGATGGTTTTTTCTGCTGAGCTTATGATACTGTCTGTTTGTGATTATGATTCTTGCTTTCCTTTTTTTTTTTTACTCCTGAAAATGGTTACAAGGGCTCATGATGACTGGAATGATGAATTTGGATTTGAATGTTGCTAATGTGATTGGTCTCCTCTCCTGCCTTTGATTTTGATTTTGTGAATCTCCCAACAGATGTAGTTAATTGGATCTGTTAGTTCAGATGATTTCTTATGCTATTTGATCACGCATGTTGGTTGATGCCCAATATTGGATGTGTATATAGCCCTGTATATGCAACAACTCTAATGTTCCATATGTTAATCCTCTGAAGCAGGATGAAGGAGGGAGGGATCGGCGTCGCTCCATTGGGTATGCACTCTATAAACACTTTGACAGACTTTGATTTCACACTCTAGTTGTTAGGATTGGTTGCTTAAGGGTCCATACTTAAATGGTGCAGTACTAAAAGTCGCAGCCAGAGAGTTGATATCCTCCTACATCATATGCTAAGTGCAGAACTGGAAAAACCTCAATGCTCTAATTCAGCCTAGTTTTTCAGCTCCACGGTATATTTTACCATTTATCTTGTGCCCCTGCTTTCTACTTATATTCTTTTTAAAATGTGCTAAAATCAACTAATACCCCCACACAATACAACATTTTTATGTCGTGTTTTGTGATTATATTACGAACAGCTTATGCTTTCAATAGTATTGTGTTTGTGGACAATTAAGATATGTGTATACATTGAGATTTACTAAATACATTCAATTCAACAATGGGGTCGGATCAGGAGCCAGTATAATTTTATTCGTGGGATAGCAGGTGGAGGTCTTCTCAATCAGCGTGCTTGGAACATTCCAAATATATGTATATATATGAAATGGCTTAATAATAGCTTTACATTATATATTCTTATTGAATTTCAAATATTTTACTATTCAAAACTTGTAAAGTGGTATTTTGTCTGTAATTTAGTTCATTTTTATTCTGTTCTGTATGTAATAAAACTAGCGGAAGAAGACACTCGGAATTCTAGTAAACTTTTGTCACTTGCAAACTAACACCATAATGGTCTTAACGAGTTTTTAATTACAGAATTGAGTATGTGTTAGGATAGATGCCAACACTAATGCATCTTAGACTATGTTTCCTTGTCATTTGGAAAAAAATAATAACAAAAAGGGGTAGGAATATATATTAATAATTATAAAAATTAGTTACTATTATTATTTTAAATTTATGTTCTTACCGAAATCTGCAAATCAATTAAATTAGCCGGATCAATTTTTTTTTTATTTAAAAAAATTAACAAATTCAAAATTTAAAAATTAAAAAAAAAATCTAACAATTTTATATCTAAAATAAAATAGAATGGATAACACAAAAGTGACATCCAAGAAAATTAGTGAATGGTCTTAAAAGCCTTCATACAGCCATCTGGACATAAGATCATCATCAATAAAGCGAATGTGTGTGTATATATATATATATAAACCAATTCTTTTAGAAATAATATTAATATTTCACAATTCAAAATAAACAAATAACATTTATTCACTTTCGTACAGTCATTAAATTTATGGAATTTGACGTAATTAAATATTGTTAAAAAAAAAAAAGGGCATATTAAGCCTTTTTGCAACAAACTGAGAAAATCCAAACTAGAATATCCAAATATTTGGCAAGAATCTTAAATCTGAATTGTATCTCTATCTCCTCAGTTTGTCTCTCACATGGCTCCTACCTTACCTTTAGGTAGGAGGATACAATAGTTGGATTTTTTTGTTTGGAAGTGGAATGAAATAATATTCGGGCTTTTTTAGGATGAAAATGAGATTTGCATAAAAATAGCACAAGCCTTGAAACATAAGACTATCCAAAACAAATTTTATCATATTTACTAGAAAACATAATTAGATGTCTTAAATAAACCCATACATCCATTTAACCCAGAGTTTTTAATGACCAATGTAGCTCCCATATAGAAAAGAACTAGAATCCCGAATCTAATAGTACCTTACACCTAACTAAAACAAACTCGATATATTATTTGAAACGCAAAAGGCTTTACTTGTTAAATGAAGCTTTCCGTTAGTTGGACCCGTTCTCTGCAAGTCTCAGCCGAGGATTTGCTGCAACAGTCCGGAATTGCTCACAGTCCGGTGAACCGTTTCTGACGAAGTTAGTAATTAGAATATTCATCCACTGGTCTACTTTGCTTTTGAAAACTCCAATAGATCTCTTATCCATCTGTCCAACTTCTGCCTTTCCATCTTTAACTACAACTGATCCTATCACCGCACCTTCCAAATATGCTTTGCAGGTAATAAGAATATCAAGGGCGTGATTGCGAAAATGCTGAGCAACAAACCCTTCAAAATGCTGCAACAAAACCCAACAAAATCAGCTCATATCGTAAAGACATCTACCCAAAATCATCAGCTCACAAAATAAATGTAATAGTTGAAGGCAAAATGTTGCTGATCAAGTACCTTTGGTGGTCTTCTAAGAGTGTACATCATTGTCTTCAAGGATAGAATAAAAACCTCCTCATTGTAACTCCTGGACTTCATCTCCCCAGATGCACCGACGTATGTTGTTTCATACCCAGGCTCATTAAAGAAAGGTTTATCATTTAGAACCAGAGCTTGTATAGAAACTAGAACCTGCAGCATGGTAGACTTTTTAGGATCCCACATCTCAGTTGTTTTACCAGTCCAGGTGCCCAAAAGGCTGAGGCAGACTTTCCCACATTCATACAAATTTGGATTTATACGAATGCCACCTGAATAGTAATAAACCATCTGAAACAGAAAATCCTACATTGTCATTATGCAAGAGACAAAAAAATTAAAAGAACGTGTTTTCACATGATACATACCGGTGGTTTATGGGGATATGAATTAGGGAAGAGACAATCAAAGACAAAAAGACCATCATGGTAGGGTGTACCACGAGGACCAATCATAACAGCCCTTAGAAGTGCCATCCTTGCTTCAGAAACTCTAACAAATATTGTATCTGTGGGATAAAGATTGGAAACAGTCATGAAAAATCTCACTTTCTTTTCAGCAAAAGTGGCTTAAGAAAACTAAAGCTGATGTATTTCACATGCTTAATATTACTAAAAGACTAATCGGCCAAAAACCTGTTGATAAGCATCTCCATTACTAACTCCTTTAGCTAAACCAAAACATCCCAATTTATTCAGAAAGAGTTGATGACCATATTATTGCCAAAACTCACCAGGCAAATTTGTCTCCAGAATTTTCCATTCCTCCTGAATTTTCTTTGCCCAATCCTTAGCAGGCTATCAATATAAGGGTAGGAAAAAAACACAATTAAACATAACATTCACAAACAAACACAAAATTTTTAAAACATTTGCAAATAATTTTACTCACAATCGACTCTTCTTTGTAGGCGCCATAGTGATGGTCAGGAAAATCAGCAACAACATCAAATTGCTTGAAATTTTGAGCTTCAGGCAAGTCTCCATTTTCTTCATTTCCATCTTTCCCATTAGAACATGACTCTTCTGCAACTGCTGAGCTGCTAGAAGAGGCTAGGTGGCTTTTCTTTTCCAGCAGATCAGAAAGAGTAGCCTTCTTGTTGCATTCCATTGGAACAGGAACAGTCGCCTTCCTTTTGCTATCAGAAAGATCAGATGTGCCTTGAGAAGAAGCAGAGTCCTTAATCCAAGGCAATGAAACTGCAGCCTCAACACCAGGAGGAAGATCCACATGGTCAAATTGTGACTGCATGGCCAGATAATCATCTTCATAATCATACAAAAAATTTTCATTGTAGTCATAATCAGATGCGTCGTCACCAAAGTCATCCAATTCTTCTTCATTATCATCATCGTCATGATAAGACAACTCTGAATTAGAACTATTCACATTAACTGAAACAGTCAATTCTGATGCAGAACTCTTTGTTGCATCATTGGTTAACACATCCTGTAGAAACAAACAGCAATTTGCAAATCAAGATCACAATTGACATCTTAATAACCACTCATGTAATTGGTTCAGCATACCTCCTCATCACACAATTTCGCCTTTCCCTTGTTATCCTTCCCAACTTCCTCATTGCTAGTGAAAACAGAAGGAGAATCCTTGCCTCCAACAAAATCCATTGCATCACAAAGAACAACCTAAACCCAACAAATAATCAACTTCAAAACAGTCCCAAGTTTGTGAACAAACAGAGTTCCAACGGAGAGTTACGAAAATCTTTTACAATCTTGCTTACAATTAAGTGTCAAACTTTGTTCCTTCTTGCATGCAATAAGAAATCATAACCCTTGTTCAATAAAAATTAGTTTTTTAAATAAAAAAAAAAAATCACAAGTCAAGAAACTAAGAAAAAATCAAACCAAAAGTTGATGAATGACTGAAAAGAAACCACGAATAATCCCAAAAAAGTTGAACAATGATCTACTAAAGTATCGGCTCATGATCAAAATCATCAAAAAGAACAAGATCATTGACTATCACTCAAGAACTGAATCATCAAACAAGATTAAACACTGATACACAATTCTAAAACCACAAAAATCAAAAAATAAGGAAAGAAATCACTTTAATTAAACTTCAATGGCAACCGCAAAATGATCATTCTAATAATAAAAAGAATTATGAAGGTTAGGGAGAGAGAATCGTACGTGCCGGTAACAATTGCAGTGAGTGAGGATCGACCGGGGTCGTGAGAAGGCAAGAGGATTCTTGTGAATTGAATGTGTGGAGAGGATTTTAAAACACAAGGAAGGGTGAGTCTGAGTCTGAGTCTGGGTCTGGGTCTGAGTCCACTCTGTGTTGTTAAAGAGATGTGTTGTGAGTGATTCACTGTCTTCGTCTACATCTTAACTTTGCGTGTGAGCCGTTGGTTCTTTTCATGATGAGAATGAGTGTGTAGGACTGTGCTGTGGGTGGGATTCAATGGGGTCGACCCTATGGTAACTTTTATTTTTACTGCATTGATGAAAGAGATCGGATTTTGGAGCAGGGGTGTTGGTAGTTTATGGTGGGGATGAGTGTGCAGGATTATTTTGACAAGAAAGAAGAATTTGCAGTAGATTGAAATTGGCAGTGATTTGACATGCAGTACTAGTGCAAACTCAATTTACAATTACTCGTTTTGTTGGAGACTTTTGGATTTCTGATTTTGCTTTGTAATTTCCTTTTAGTAACTTTACTTATATTAGAATGAGAAGACACATTGTGGCACGTTATATTTTATTTTTAGATAAATTATTTTATTTTTTTTAATTTACTATTTATTTTAGATTTAGTTTGATTTTAATTTTATATTAAATAAATTATTTGTTATTTCAATTTAAATTTGATAGTGTGATATTATATTTTTAATTTAATAAAATTTTAATTTTTAATTCTATAAAAGATTCAAAATTTTATCTTGAAATTAAAATTAATTTTAATAAGTGAAATTTTTTTTAAAAAATAAGTTTTTTAAATTCAAAATACAATTATAGACCTGTTTTTAAATATATATAAATTAGTTTCCATTTCATAGATTAAATTTTTTAAAATACCCTTGAATTTTTATAATTCACAATGAATTACGCTTAGAGTCTATGAATTACGATCACGGTCTGTGAATTGCCTATGAAATGAAAATCAAACTTTAATTTAGTAAACTTTTCAAAAGTGGGCTATAATTGTATAGTGATGGCCTATAAAAAAAAGTTTTCCATTTTATAATTCTAAATTATGTGAAGATTCCTAAAGATACCTTATTGTAAAAGTTTAGTCATGTTTATATAAGGATCGGTTCAAGTAAAATAGGAAGTTTTAGAAAGATACTGTCTCTGCATTGAATATTTTATACAATTGTATTTTTCTATTTGGAAATATATGATTTACTGGTTGAGTTAGGGTTCTAAGAAACCGAAGAACACATTAAGTTCATGAAATAATTGAGCCAGTGGCTTACGGGCCGGTCCATTTAATCTGTATGCGAGTCGGATAAGAGGTAAAAATGTTGACTCATCATGAAAATGAGTCCGTTAACTTAGTCGGTTTAACCTCAAGTTTATGCTAGTTGGCTCTACGAATTTGTTCCTTAATCATCTATAAAAAAATTTATATGTTTTTATATAATTAACTATATAATATTAAAAATTATTCATACATATATATAATTTATACAATTTAAAAATTAAATATTAATATATTAATTTAATTATGAATCACCAAAGTAATAAAATTAAATCATTAAACTTTAATTTAGTGGTAAATAAATTTAAATATAATTAATATGAAATTATTTATTATATAATATATATTAATTTTAATTTGTAATACTTTTTAAAAACATAAATAACAGTACATGAGTAGGCCCATTTAACCTACAATCTACACGGACAGAATTAGGGTCAGTCCAAAACTAAACCATACGAGTTAATCCGTTTAACCTCCAACAGGCAGGGACGATCGGGGTTATGTTGACCCGTTTATCAATTCTTTTTTGTACCAATCCAACAGTTACCTCTCCTCTCCGGAGTCACTCATACGAGTAAAATATGAATATTGGATTTTAGATAATTATTATTGTATTCCTTCATGCCAATTAGTTAAATTCTTATATACTTTATTTATACTTTAACTTTTTGAAATTGTGTTTTAATCCATGCAAGTAAATTTATACACATCCCCTATAATGTTTTTAGGTAGGAATAGTCATCCGAGTAATATGGAATAACTAAATTAATCACTATGCAAGAAAAATTAAAAAATGTGAAACAATCATCATATAAAAATAAATTCGTGACAGAAGAAAAAAATGCAAGATTTGGTAGCTAAAGATTGTTCAAAACTATAAGTTAGCGAAAAAGATAGAAGTACTTGTATTTTCATTCATGTGAGTAGCTTGTTGTTATTTACCATTCAATGCTGTAACTAATAGTTTTTTTGGCCTTATTCAAAATTGTAAACGAGAGCTTGCTAACATGATTAGTTGCTAAAGGATGTAAATGAGAGTTTTAACTTTAAGGGTTTTTCAAAGCTCTAAAGTGGGGAAAAAAAATTGAAACTCTCTGGAGTTCAATTATGCAAATAACTTATTAGTCTTTAGGCTATTCAAAGGTGTAAGGTGCTTGAAATAAACAGATTGATTCACATGAAAGCTTATTAGCTATGAATTCGAAATATAATCATTTTCAAAGATTTCAAAATCTATACTCTTTATATTGAATGCAGGCCTTAGAACAGGACCCCAAGATGGGGAGGGCCCAAATTTTAATTTAAAAAATTAATAATAAAATAAAGGGATAATATAATTTTCGGTACCTAAAGTTGTGCAAAATTTTCACTTAGGTACTCCAATTTTTCGAGGTTTCATATAGGTACTTCAACTTGCAAATTATAAGTCATTTAGATCCTCGGAATGACGTGGCGCTAAAAAATTGGAGTACTTATATGAAACCTCACAAAGATGGAGTACCTATATAAGAATCTAATTTGCAAATTGGAGTACCTATATGAAACATCGTAAAGTTGGAGTACCTATATATAAATCTAATTTGCAAGTTGGAGTACCTATATGAAACCTCGAAAAGTTGGAGTACCTAAGTGAAAATTTTACACAACTTTAGGTACCCAGGGTTATATTATCCCTAAAATAAATATGTTAATGAAATTTTATTATTATTATTATTATTTTTATATTCTTTCTCTCGACTCTCAAACTCAAATTGTCAAGTCTCAATCTCACCACAAATTAGATTGTGGTTAACAACTTTCTTCAAATATTTTATTTATTTATTTTTTATTTTTACTGCACCTTATCAATTTGTATTTTTTTTTTCATTTTCTTTCAATAACTAACGTTGAACACACTTTTTCTAGGGTGAATAACAATTTTTTATTAGTATTGTGATTGTGAAACTTCTTTGCCAGGCCAAATCATTTTTATTTTTATTTTTTTTTCAGATAAACTTATCCGAAGGAATAAATATGCATTATTTGGTGAAAAATGTATTTGACTACGGCAAACAAATTTTTTTAGCGATTTTTTATATTATTTATCAACTATTTATTGTATAGATTCATTATATTTTTATGAAAAATTATATAGTTATTATAATCAGACCCCAATTTAAAACAAGTACAGGGCCGCAAAATGCTTTGAGACGGCCCTGATTGAATGGTTTCAAAACAAGCTTACACAAAGTTATAACCTCATATCATAATCATCAAAACGAACCCTACAAATCTCCATTATTCTTCATCTAAAAAAGTATCTAATTATTTGAATCATCAGAAATTATTCTCTACTGCAACTCAATAAGATTTCTACATGTTTTGTCCTAAGGCAACATAATAAGGTTTCTACATGTTTTGTCCTAAGGCAACATTTATACATGTATCTGTCACATAGCATTTCCAATTCGTACCATGACCATGTATATCTTATGTCATTAATTAGGCATATTACATTTCATCATCATAATCTAAAATCAAATCATCACCATAGTCATATATCTTTACATACCAATACCATTATTCAAGTCCCGATATCATGCCCTTTAACCAAGTTTATCCAATCTAAACAATCAACATATTAAACCCTTAACAACCAATATTTAGAGCTTAAAACAAAAACATTAACATTTTCTTCGTCAACAAAGTTAGATTTCCCCGGCTTGGTCATCACTAATGCCTATATCACCTACCAAACAAATATCAATCAATCAACATGTCTCTACACTCAAAAATCAACAATCTACTATAACTACTCTAGGGTTTAATCCAAACCAATATTAGAGTCTATAGACACCAACAACTACTAAATAGAAGTATCAAAACACCACGACAATCCTATCAACCGTCATTAAATCCTATCAACCGTCATTAAATGAGCATTCAATCATTTAAACCCAAAACAATATAGATGGAACTTGAACTCTTACCCAATTGAAGAAAATGAAGAAAAGCTTGATTATTCCTCTTGAAAACTATTAATTAGAGTTGTGAGTGGTCTGAGTTAAGTGGGCTTATTGGTGTAGATGAGGTTGTGAGTGAAGAGAGGAGTGCGAGTGTATTTTTACATATTTGGAGTAAGATGGGTTTAAGAGTGAATAATAGGATTTTGGTTATGAGACGTTGTTAAGTTATTATTGGGTGGGGATAGGTGTAGTCTCTAATCGCGAGCATCGGTGGATTAGTAGATTTAATTGGACTCTTAGATCCTTTAGTGGGCCCACCGATGCTTCGACTCACTGTTTTACTCACCTCGAATTTTAGAATGTTATTTGGTTTTAAAATAATTCATTCACCCCAAATTTTTTTTTTTTTTTTTCAAAATCGGTTCCTTTATAGTTAAAATCCATATTTTGACTCAAAATCCCAAATTTGCTCCTCTACTTGATTTACAAAATTATTTCAAAAAATGCTTTACTTAAATAATTTTGACCCTATGCTTCTGTTCTATTGTCTTTAATTACCATTTTACTTCTAAAATGAATTTTCAAAGTATTCCTACTTGGAATTCCGAAAATTCAAACTTTGACCACAAATCGACCCAAAATTATGAAAATTTTTGGATCCAATGTTTAAAGATTATATTTTGTTTCCACTTGCTTGCCAATTATTCATCATCATCATTCTCATTTACATTATGGAAAATCCATTTTCAATAACTAGGTTAGTTTAATAAAGTAAGTCGATCATCATAATAAGTGCTCCTTGACTATGCTCATTGGAAAGCAATTATAAATTAGTTATGTTTTCCATGTCCATGTATGGGAAGTTGACTTTTTTATATGTTTTCCGGTCTCCTTGGTTTAGAGCAATTATAAATAAGTTATGCATTCGGTGTGCAAGACTGGAAAGTTGTCTAATTTTTTATATTATAGATTATAAACACCTATAAATATGTACCATTGTGAAGTAACAAATCTTACTTTTCGAAATGCATCACTTGAGAGCAATACAATATTGACTTTGCTTATCTGCATTCCGATAAACTTAATTTCTTGTTTGATGGGATATAAGACTAAGAAGAACAACAAAATGGAGATTTTTTTACCGTCAATGACTACTGGAAGAAAAACATAATTTATATGTTTTTTTAAAAAAAAAAAAATTAAAGTCACGTCTTAAAACAAGCAAGATTGTTATATTTCTTCCACTCCTGAAGTTCAGATTTTTTTTTTTATTGATTTTAGGCAAAAATAGGTTAGAATTCCCTGAATTTGAGTGTTTTCCTAGTTAGATACTTGAACTATACAAATTTCCATCTAGATACCTCAATTTGAATAAAATGCAAACAGTAAATACTTGAATCTGTATAAAATGTAAACAGTAAATACTTGAATCTGATTTCGTACATGATGGATGGAGCGTATAATACACATGCTATGACGTGACAATTGGGTGGACTATAATGGCTTCCACATGGAAATAGCGTTTCAAAACCCTAAAAATTGAAATCGAAAACAAAATCAATCTTTGCAAATCGTATTCATACCCTAAGACAAATTTTTCTTCTGACATTTAGTTGTTGTCGTTGTGTAGTGGTTATTGTTATGATTTGATTGGAATTTCACTTTCTTGGACACCTTTTATCAATATAATTTTCTTCTCATGCCTCGATTATTCAAGTTTATTAGAGTTTTGTGTTGAAGTTTGTTGTTTAACTTACTTGTTGTGTTTCAACTTGTGATTAAGAATGAGTTTTAGTAAGCAAATGCTCTAGAAGCTTCGTCAAGTGTTGTGGTATCTCGACTCCAATTTTCTCATTTTCGTAATTTTTTCTGATCTCCATCAACTCAATATTTATTTCACTTCACAAACCGTAAACCCCTAATTCGATTGTATTTAAGGTTGAAGGAATTATTTTGCTAATCTGGACACAAAATATATTCATTAACGTGCTTTTAGTTGTTATAAACCCACAACAAATGCCAATTTATATTTAAGTATTTATTGTTTGCGTTTTATAGAAATTGAGATATTCAGGTAGAAATTCATATAGTTCAGGTATCCAATTAGGAAAATACTATAAATTTAGGGAGTTCTAACCTATTTTTGCATTGTTTTTACTCTCCTATTTTTAAGCGTGGGAAGTAGAATATATTGGAGTTTCCTTCCGGTAAAGACCACCTAAAAGTTAATTTAGATATATTAATAATATATTAAAAATAATATTATATATTTACATAAATATATCACATAAAATGGTTTAATAGGTGAAATGTGTATAAAATATTATATCAAACTAAGGGTAATTGCCAAAAAAACCCCAAGTTCTGGAACGTTTGATTTTCCGCCATTGGTTAATTATAAAAAAAGGGTAATTGCCCAAGAATTAATAAAGAGTAATTATAAAAAATCCTCTAAAATTTGAAACGTTTGATTTTTCGCCACCGTTTCTCAAACGTTTGTGTCAAACTACCCCATTAACAGAAAACATCCAATCATAATAGAAAACAAATGTGGTTTTATATATGGGGGCGGTTTGGTACGACGTATGAAAATCGGTGGCGGAAAATCAAACGTTTCAGAACTTAGGGGGTTTTTGATAATTACCCATCAAACTAATATATAAAAAAATAAATTGTATGTAATAAACTATTTATTTTTTCAAAAAATTCAAATGCCGATTTTATTAAGTTATTGGTTGAAAAATGTAATCACCTCATTATGAAATATATTTATTAAAATAAATTAGCATGGTAATTTCGTGACCCATAGAAGTTAATAAAAATGGCAACACAATAATATAATCCATGTTTTAGGAAAAGTAAAAAGTCTATGGCGCCAACTTTAGGCGCGAAGGCGTCCCGCCACGCAAAATCCCTCTAAAACCCGTCTACATAATAATGGACGCCTCGCCTCACTCCTCCTCAACCTCTAAAACACGACTTCTCCCCAAAACGACGAAATCAAAAATGGTAGTGCCTCTGGGACCGGGCAAATTCTACGGCAGCAGCCTCCCGCGTCCTCGTATCTACACCGACACCGTCTTCAACTCGGAGCGGGTCGATCCGCCTCTACCCGTCACCGATCCGCTCCTTTCCTGGGCAAACGAGGCTCACTGGTCCATGGGAGGTCTCAGCTTCAAGCGCCTCCGTCTTCAAGGCCGTATAGAGGGTTCCGTCACCAAGCTTCGCAAGGAGCGCGAGAAGCTCTTCAAGTCGCAGGCCGACCATACCAAAACCGCCTCCTCTTCCGTTCCGTCTCCTCCCGCTCCGGTCGCCGTCAAACGAAGGAGATTCTTGGCAGATCTGAGCGACGACGACGAAGAAGAACAAGAAGAAGAGGTTGCAGTGAAAGAGAAGGTGAGTTACAGAAGGAAGTTGGAGGATGACTTCAATAAAGTCGCCAACGAGAGTCCAGCAGGAGTGAGAACCAGGAGTCGTGGATCTACATCACTGGTCGTGGCCGAGAAAGCAGTTTCCAAACAGAAAAAGAAAGCCAAGAAGGAGATCAGATCATCACCAAGACTCGCAAAACGTTTCTAGATACATTTCAATGTTTTTATCTATTCAGCGTTTTGCTCATGTGTATCAAATAGATTAATTTTGTATTAATGAGAATCTCAATATATCTAAAGCTGTGTTCACTCATGGTGTATCTATAACTAAAACACTTAATTTGTATAAAATTGAAGAGATATGATACAGAATTAAAGAATTTCTGTATCTTATACAAGACTGGAAAGAAAGAATTTATATAACGTAAATGCAGACGTTCATAGTCTTTGTGAGCATAGTTGTTTAAAGGTTCCATCTTGAGTCATCTGATTGATTCTAGCCAGCCTGCAAGATTGTTGGATGATTAGCTTGTACGTGGGCTCTCTTTCCCATGGCACGATTCCGAAATCGTCATTGTATTCCTCCATTCCTTCCACGAAATATTGCCACACTAATGCACCTGCTCCGGCTTTGTTGCGCTTTGCAGATTTGTAGATTATGTCTAGAATTGTTTGGTAGAATTTGTCTCTTTGGGATATTTGGAAGTCCTTGTTCAGATTAGATAATCCAAATTCGGTGAACATAACAGGTTTTCTCAGTTCTAGGTCACCATCTTCAATGTGGGAAAGCACCCACTTGACCACGAATTTTAAGTTTTCTTCGAAAGCTCTATCGTGGAACCTATAAAAAGGATAAAGAACAACTTAGTATCAGTGTAATGTATAGTTGATAGAGTCAAGCAATAGATAGCGTGGAAAGCTTGTGAAGAGAAACAAATTGCATACCAATGATCAGGGTAGATGTGAACAGATGCAAAATCAATATGATCGTTCCTGGAGTTGCGAATAAAATCAGATCCAAGGTCAGCTGCCCATGATTCTGGATTCACTGTTAATCTCTTGGAGCTTCTAGGACCGTAGAATCCTTCAAGGCCCACCGTCACAAGATGGGATTTGTCGATGGATTTCACAAAAGCTGACATCTCATCTATCCAGTCCTGCAGTTGCAAGTCATAGAAGAAGTTCATACTTACAGATCATAAACCTAACCCATGGCTGAAATTGGGGAAATCAAATAAGCACAAGGACATGCAAACATATACAAGAAGATTCACAACTAAGCTCGAAAGGTCCTTGCTTATGTTGAGTTTCACCTCAAACAACTTACAAGGACATGCAAACATATTCAAGAATATCCAAATAACAAGGTATTTTCCCCTTTACAAATATTCAGTAAAAACAGGAAAGTCAGCCACTAAGTTGTTTCCACACTTATTAAACAGAAATAAATACCTCAGAGAGATGATGACTTACTTGGAGAGTATCTCCTGAAGGGTCAGACATGCAACGGGGTTCATTTATCAGCTCCCAAGCAAAAATGGTTGGATCATTACGATATTCTATTCCTGTGATGGTGTTCTTCCTTGTGAGCACAGTCTGAAAAAGTCAACATAAAGCACATTTAACAAACCATAACTCTGTTTTCATACTAACACAATCATCAAGATATCTGCAAGATAAGAATCATGAAATAGTCTGCAAAGAAAAATCTCTACCATAGGTCATCAATGTAAATACTTGTTTGACATAAAATTTAAGTCTTCGCTAGACAATAGTCATGATATATGATTTTATATAAGATTGCCATCAAATCACACAAATACCATATATATACAACTCAGCCACATCAGCAAACACCTCATCATGTTGTAGAACTACATAATCGAAAGAAGTAGACTAAAAGATTTAGATTAGAACATCAACTTGATGTACTTAAGAGGTCACCCTTCATCACTGGGTCATGTAGTACTGATACTAAATCTCAAACCAGCAACCATGCCAAACAAAATGTCTGGATGCTTAAACTGAACTGTCAATCTTGAAATTACTATTTAATAACTTCAGTAAAAGGCCATAACTTCTACTTAGCCAGGACATTAGTTATGAACCATCTATTGTGTTAAAAATCCAGAGGGAAAAATACATAATTACAAGGATTATTACTGGATCCCTTACAATTTATCTATGTATGCCTTCAGTGATTCTTGCGATCCCTCTCAACTACAAACCTCGGTAAGAATTAAAACAGTAATGAAAGAAGATTCACAGCTACTCAAAAGCATAAGATTTTAGACACAGCTTCACTCATATAAACTTCCAAGACTGTGTTTCACAGTTTACTGCTGTTGACTGAGGATCAAGATTATCTAGAACTTGATTTTGATCAACATTCAAGTTCCCTCTCTGTCAATCAGTTCCAAATTGCATATATACATAAATAACAAATTATGGAATTTGTCAAAACGCACAGGGTATCTGAAACTAACTTTTTGTTTGAAGGTCAAGAGCCTTCCAACACAAACCACTCTACTGGTTCAGAAAGAAACAATGAAAAAATGAGAAATAACTACTTCTATACTTAACTGAATATCAAGACAATCTCCATACTGATCACAAAACTAGCAAACTATAGAACCAGTCTTCCTTTCTTGCATTGCATGCCTAAAGAGTTTTTATAAGATCAGCTTAAGTATCTAAATGCATAGTATAGAATATATTGGTGTGTCCCTATATTACATATATCTAAAAGTCCAGCATCACAAGAAATTATTAAATCATATAAAAAATAATTAAAGAATAAATGTAGAGGACAGAAGGAACACATACCACGACATAGTTCTTGAAATATTTGCGGATGGATGGATCAAAGAAGAAGGAATCATTCGAGGAACTCAAACCAATACCATCTTGCCAAGCCCACTTGACATACTGAGTCTTTCCACCATACGCTTGCAAGTTATTTACTAAGCTAAGCAGCAATCTGACTCCATGCTTCCTTGCTTCGGCAATGACATAATCCAATCCCTGCAATACAAAGAATCACCAAATCCAAACATCTATGTCAGAATCACAATCATTCTAGCAAGTCTTAATCAGTTATAATGTCATCATCAGCACGAGGAATACATGACTTAAATGGAAAGAATCACAGTAAATCTCACCAACATACTGATAGTGCATCATGGCTTAATCTAACAAAACAGATCTCTACCACAGCCTCACTTGTACATAAAAAAGAGGTGGCATTAAAGATAGAAAAAAGAAAAAGTTAAAACATCTCATTCGAGTTTCACTTGATTAAATGTGTGTCCTACACCCACCGACACTATATTTCATTTCCCCAATCTACACACATTCCATCAAAAAGAACACATAAATTTCAAGCAATAATTTACATACCCAACCAACCAGAAAAAAACACCAAATCTTCCTAGGAGGCACTTAATTCAAGTCATGACATGAACACAAGAACAATTGAAAAAAAAAAAAAAAAAAAATCAAATGGGGAACAGAAGCAATGGCCTTTTACCTTGAAAACACGTTCATCGAATTGGCCAGGGGCAATCTGGAGAGCATTGTAGCCTCCATCATTAAAAGCCCAGGTACGGCAAACTGTGAGACCCATTTTTGAGCCAGCTTGAAGCATAGCCCCAACCCTCGGTTTGCTATTATCACGAACAGCGTGGTCCATTAGCCAGTAAGAGTTCCATCCATTGACATACCAAACCTTGTTATTCACCATGAACTGTGTTCCATTTCTGGTCACAAACGGCAGCTCTGGTTCTCTAGGGTAATGAACCGCCAAGTTACCAAAAGACATGTATATGAAAGCCACACATGATGCAAACCCTAGAATTGGGTAAAGCAACCCATTTCCACTCACCATTTCTTTCCTTTTTACAGTGTATCTGAAATAGAACAGCAAACAAACAAACAGAACCAAAAACAAAATTGAGTTTTTCTCAACACCCTTTTGGCTCTTATATCATATAACCCCAGAAACTCAACTATAAAAAAGATGTGATTTTGATGGCTCTCATATATACCCAGATGCGGACTACAGCAAATCTCCAAGTTTAATTACCCAGATCTCTCCCCAAAACTGAAACCTTTAAAAACACCCAAAAAACAAATCCAAAATGGGGCTTCAAATCATGAAGGTGGGGGGTATTATAAAAATTAAAAAAGGAGGAAGCTTATAAGAACACAGACACAGTCACACACCTAACATGCCTCCCATGAAAACAGTCAAATTCCAGGAGGTGAAGGTGTGTTGTGTGTGGTGGAATGTTTGTGTCACAAATATATGGTTAAATTGGATCTGTGCCACTACACCTTATTTCCTTGACTTTTAAAATTGCAATTTCTACTGAATTGAACCAAATTATCAAACACTATGGCCCCATGTGTGTTGTCATGACTACCAAATTTAAGCAAAGAAAAAGGACAACACAAGAGAAAAACTGAAATTACCCAGATGCTCACCTCATTGGTTGTGGAGGTGGAATGGAGGATTCTCCATGTCTTTTTAGCATAATCAAGGGGAGGGCTTAAATGTAATTGTGTATGGATATTAATTATGAGAGACAAAAAGATTACAAGGATTAGTTTTTTGGTAGAGGGAGGGAGGACTTTTGTCATGTGTGTTGAGATTATTTTATTGTTTGAGATCAGAGTATAGTTTTTCACTTCACTTTTTTCGCTTTTGGATTGGTGGTAATCACTTTGGCTTTTGTTTTTTTATTTTTAATTTTTAATAAATCACTCGCCTTTCGTTAGATTCCTTTCCCGACCTTGATTAAGTTGGCAATGGCATATGATGATCAGAGTGGGATTTGTCTTTGGAAATTGAAAATTAGGTAGGGGGAGATCTCAAATCAGGGAGGCTTGGCATTGTGAGGAGGTTCTATGTAACGTTGGATTTACCTGCCTGTTTGTTAATTTTTTTTTTTTCTATTATTTTATGTAATCTACAGATCCAATGCAAGTAAATTTTCTCCCGAGAGGACATGAAAGTTAAATAGTATCTGGTACAGTTTTTTAACGTTCATCTCCTCTCGGAGAAACGGGGAGTAATGTACAACCTTAAATTTTAATAGAATGAAATGTGGTTATAGCAGAATGAGAAATCAATTGCCATTTTTAAATTCTAAATTTTAAATTTAAAATAAATTAGGAAAAAAAATAATGTTATAAATATATTTTTTTAAAATTAAAAAAATAATTATTTATAAAATACTAAATAATTAAAAATATATATATAATAATAATTAAAAATTATCAATGTGTTAATTTTTAGGGTCCATTGTATTTTTAGATTTTTTATTAAAAAAATTATATTTTTAGACCAAAATTAAAATTTTTACAAAACTAATTTTTTTTCAAAAGTTTTTGCAAAAAATAAATCAAAATGACTATAATACCCTAGGTTTCCCGGACAAATCAGATCAGGAAGTAAAACTAAACCAGGAAGCAGGCAAAATATAACTGCTTCCCAGTGTTCTACTTTTCGGATCGAGAAGCATGACACTGGGAAGCAGTTATATTTTATCTGCTTCTTGGTCTGATGCTTCTCGGTCCTACGGGAAACTCATTTTTGCAATTTTTTTTTAAAAAAAATCTAAAAATGTAAAAAATTGTGGGTTGTCTGGAAAAAAGAAAAAGGTTTTAAGATTTAATTTTGAGTATTTTCACTAATTTTTATAAATTTTTAGGTGTTTTTTTTTCATATTCATTTGTGTTGTTATGTCTACAATGGTCTCAAACGGCCGACTGGACCCAAACAGTAAGGACAGACTTTAATCCCAAAATAGAAGTGGATAAGTTATGCAACCCAATTAAAGTCGTAAGGCCTTTGACCTATCATGCTCCTAATTTCATAAGGCCCTACAACCTAAACAAATGACTAGGTCCAGACAGATCTAACAAACATCTAACCTAATTCTCACTGAATCTCTGCAGGAAATCCGATTGCGAGGATCATGAGATCACGCCCACTCCTCATAACAGCAACATTAAGTTCCTATCAATAGCTCATACAGAGCCATTCTAAGGATCGATTCCCCATCTACTGAAACCTTTGATAAAGTAAATACCGAAGAAAATCTGACGTTGCTCAAGCCATCCAACTTACTTAGCTAACTTCGGTAGCCCTCGGGCTCTATGACGATCCAACTATTAGTAATTAGTCCGAATATACCAAAGATAAGTCTACTTTATTTCTTATCTTTTATTTTTTTCCAAAGACAATACTGACTTGAGCGTCGGAATGTCTACGGTTAGGGGTGGGAATAGGCTAAGAGACCTTTCAGGGGCCTACGGCATGGCCAAGTCTATTTAATAAATAGGCTAGATTCAATCTTTTTCAAAATTCTATTTAATTAAATAGGTCAGACTTAAACTATGGTAAAAGTCTTTAAAACTTAACAGACCAACCCATATATAATTTATATGTATTTTTATTCATCAGATCTATTGAAAAGTTTGTTTATAAATTTAAAGCCCAGTATTTTTTTATATAAATATAAAGCTCAATATCTTATTTATAAATATAAATAGTTGTTAATAGGCTTTTAAACATGCTTTCAGGCTTAACAAGCTTTTAAAAAGATCGGGCCAGACTTATAATACAAGCCTATAATAGGCTTGTACGCGAGGCTCAAACCGGAATATCAGAATACAGGCCAAAACTGTTTAATCAAAAGTCCGGTCTGGCCTAACCTATTCCCACCCCTACTTACAGTAAACATTACACTAGTATTCCCAAAGTTCCGAATCTCACCTATTTGCCTTTTATAGGATCTTTCATCTAATTGATCCTAAATCATTTTTTAATAGTCAAACCAATTCCAGGTTGAACCCGACTATAGTTCCGAGCAACTACAATGTTTATCTATTTTATTATTGGTGTAATGATTTTTTAATATCATGAAGTTTTAAGTTTCATTCAAAGTTAAAGTAGAGTTTATCAATATAAATATATATATATATATAATTTTAATAATTTGAAATTGAATTGAATACTTTCTAATCAACTTGTGAATTTATAATCTCCACATCAAGTGGATATTTATTGATTTATTTATATATAAGACTTGAATAAATATTATATCAGGTCCATTTAATATAATTGAGAAATATGAAAAAATAATTATATTATTTGAAAAAAGAATAAAAATTTATATTCATAATGTGCTATATGGAAGCCGTTTCAAAATAAACTTGTTGTGCTTTAGAAACATTAGAAACAATTTAATATCATATTCAAAATGTGAATGAAAAAGTTTATTCAGTATTAGTATATTATGCATTTTTTTTCTTCAGGAAGTTAACTTCACACTTTATCATTTGGTTTGTAATAAATGAATATTTTCACAATTGAAACTTGTGCAATTGTGAATATCAAAGTGTTAAATCTAATGAGTTTTAAGTTATGACATGATGAACTTTACTATTCTGGATCCATAATAATATGTACAATAGAAGGATAACTTTGATAAAGCATGTAGAAAGATGAAATTAATTGTTAGACCATCTCCATATAGAGTAGATTTTGAATGTCCATCATTTTCTACAAAGAAATCAAGGGGAAGCGGACTGATTTCATCCATCAAATGAGCCGCTTTGATGTTTTATTTATACAATTTATTAAATTGATAACTGAATTTTAAAATTATCAAATTAAATTCATTCGTTTGAATAATGTTGAGAATTTATATTAAGGGCATTTAATGATTAATTCATGTAAATCGGGATGATGTTGAACACATAGTTTTGCATGTTCGTACATTGAATGGGTTAGCAAAACCATTGACTAAAAGACTCCAAAAGATTGCTCAAACGTTGTTATTGCAGATTCAGTTACCAGTTTCTACATGAAACCATGCATATTATATGTACCTATATTGATATGCCTGAGACTTATTATTTATCATGATTATTCTGTTAGGGTGTCAAACCCAATACCACGTCGGTAATACAATAAGATAATAACTTGTATATAAAGCATCCAGAGAACTCCATTAGTATGAGGCCTTTTGGGTGGTGGTACCGAAGAACAAATCCGTGCGGGCTCATTTGAGAACTTTTTGTTATAATTTATGTATTTTCATCACTTAATTTTAAAGAAAATAAGATCCAAGCATCATTTAGGAATATATGTTGGTTATGATTCGATATCTAAAATTTGATATTTGGAACCCAAATAGAGGATATGTTTGCTGCACAATTTCATTTCGTCATTTTGACGAATAATTATTTCCATGACTTAGAAAAGATTGAACTCTTATATGAGAAATAATGAACTCAAATGAAATAATGAAAATTTATATTACCTAGATCATCACATTAGTCAATGTTAATATTAACTACATTTTTGCAAATAACTGTTAACCAATTGCCAAACAATTTTACAAAAAAAATTAATCTCATATGGAAGGTTGTAATGTACAAGCTCAATTGATAGTGCCAATTGATAAAATAAAACAGAATGTAACTAATGAAGCATCTAAAATCCATAATATATATATATATATAATAAACTTGTTGGGTCTAAGGATACTGTACCATAGAAATGAAAAGGTAGAAATGAGAATGATATGGAAGAAATCATTTGAAAAATATTGGTTTTCCTTCAAATTTATAATTTTGGATATTGAAAATTCAATTAGAAATAAAACCTATGATATTTGAATAAAACATGTGGATATTTTCATTAGTTATTTTAAAAGGTCGAACCATGAAAATGCTTTCGTGGATAACATATTTTCACATATAGTAGCTATTGGAATCCTGAATAATGATTATGCGCCGTTGTCCATAAAGGAATGTGGGAAAGGTGATGAGTGGTTCAAATAGAAATAAGTAATCTACGTTTTACTGAATTTGTTGAATAAACAAAATATTTTTGGCTCATAATTAAAATATAAGAGTGTCTAACTGTTTGGGTACACATGGATTGTCATGAAATGATAATTATGAGATATAGAGCACATTTAGTTGCTTTGGAATTCTCACAAATATCAAAGATTGACTTTAATGAAACATATTCACCTGTGATCGATACAATTATTTTGGCTTTTTATTGAATTGACCAAAGAGAAAAATCATGAAATGTGTTTAATTTATACAGTAACTCTATATTTGTACAGTTCACTTGACACCGATATTATCATGAAAATTCTAAATGAATTAAAACTTCTTGAAATGAATAAAATTCATTAAGTATTTCACTGAACTTACTTGAGATGGCTTATACCAAAGAGATTTTGAAATATTTCAGTTTTGATATAATCCTTCATTGAGTACCGATATAATCATTTTTTTCTCTTGATTCCAAGAAGAACCATTTAAACCCAAAGACGATGATAAAATCATATTGGATCCAAGAACACCATATTTAAGAGCAATTAACGTCCTTCTATATCCTCTCAATGTATTTGAGACCAGATATTATTTTTTTTGTAGTTAATCAATTGTCTAGATACAGTAATGTTTCGACTTGAAGACATTGGAATGGTATAAAATTATTCTTAGATATTTTTTTTAACCATTAATTTTGCATTATTTTATTCAAATTGTAATAAGCTTTCGAGTTGAATTAGTTTTATTGAAGCTGGACAAATTACAGATCCACATAAGCCACGTTCTTAAATTATTCATATATAATGGAACAATAATTTCAAGATATCTATAAAGTAATTGTTAGTTACTACATTTTTTGTCATTCTAATATTCTTATCTTGGATGGAACCTGTGGAAGATATTTCCGGTTGAGATTTATCATTGAGCATACTAAGAATTCATGAGATATTATCGGAACAATGAATAACCCTATATTAGGATGATGTTGCCTATATTACTACAATCAATTATACATGAAATGAGATTGAATAAAGTACCTAGTACAGGTTTTTAACGTTAATAAATTTTATGAATTTAAGAAAATTAATGTAAAACAAATCGAATTTTCAAACAATTTGATTGATTTCTTAATAAAAAAATTATTAACCTCAAACTTTTAAATAATTTTTATGGGAAAATTTTTCAAAATAAATGATTGATAATAATATAAAAATATCATATTTAAATTTCAAATGCATTTTATTTTTATTCTCCAAAATTTTCCATTAAATTTTTGAGTGAAGAAAATTTTTAAGGAAACAAGTACGAAAATTTATTAAAAATATGTAGTGTAGCAGTGCCTTTAGTCGGTAAGAATTCCAATGACCAAATTCGTACATCTTCACCAGCACATGAGCGCACACAGATTTGCTTGCTTGTAGGGCCATTTAGTTTGTTGATTGATTTATTTATTTTTCCCTTTTGTGATTAATTATTTTATTCAAAAAATCTGTTTTAAATAAATAAACTGTTATAATAACTTCTGTATCATTTTAGCAAAATCAAACCAGTATTTGTTGGTATTATAGACATATAATAATAATTATAATATATAATACTTAATTCACAAAATTGAAGGATGATTACAAACTTTGTGTTTAAGATGCTCTCATTTCATGTGCAGGTCATATTATTATGATAATCACCATCGTTGCTATGAATAATTATCACCACGTGGAGTTGTTTTAGAGTATCTGAGTTGGTATAAAAGTGATTGTTGATCATAAGTTATAGTATTTTAGTACATTAGTCTATCATTCAGTAATTATGAAATATAATAAAAATGTAAGAAATAAGATTGAAGATTTGGTCAAGTGCAAGGGAAGCATAATAATGTCTCATCATCTGCTTATCATATCATTTTGCAGCTCAGTTAATGATGCTCAGCTTTTGGAAATGGTAAGCTTCATTATGATATTAATTAATTATTGGATATTACAAACGTAGAAGGTCACCAAACACCTCTTATCTATTTATTTTATTTTCGAAACAGAGTTGGGTTACTGACCAGAATTTATAGGCTTTTCTAGTACGTTGGGTTAATTAATTAAGGGAAGAAAGAACCGTGTGTAAAGTAAGGTAAGTGGAGCCACCACCTAAAATCATTAGGTCCCATTTTCTCATCTCTCTTTCCTTCTAAGAAAATTCTGCTGTAAACTCTACACTACACTGAAAAAATATATATATATATATATATAAATTAATTTATCGGTAAATATTACCTTAAGAGCTTCTCTCATAAATATTTCATAATTTTATTTTTCTATTTAAAATATATTATATATCAATAGAGTATTATCTCATGTTATAATTTAACTTATTAATTATTTTTTTCAATAATATTAATATATATTATATAAATATTAAAATATTTGTTTAATTAGTTTTTACATGACATAATGATATTTAAGTAGGTTTCCATACTCAAATATTATTTTGATATTATTAAATTTTCAAATAGACCTATAACGGTATTTTCGAACATCTTGTATTCTTCGAAATATCGATATTATCTGAAATATCCCGATATATTTTTAAATAACCGATATTTTTTTAAAAAAATATTTTAAAATTTTTAATAAGAATGTTCATAAATCTATATTTTTATAAAAATAGTAATCAGTAAATCTTTTGCACAGTAAATAAAAATTCAATAGTCTGAAAATATTGAAAAACTTGTGCTTTACTCTTATAATATGAAGTTGAAGATAAGAAATATGATTGTTTATAGATGTGGATAAGAGAAATATCAAATAGAGTTCACAGATATTTTCGAGTCACATGTGGAAACAAGTATTGGAATCTAAAATCCTATGTTTTCATGGGTTACATCGGCTCACCTTGATGTAAATAAAGAAAATTCTTATTCACTTGTTGCTAGTTTTGCTCGAGAATGTGGAATTGAAGTCGAGCTGGGGTTCTTAAAAAAGAAGTTGGTATGAGTCTATGACCATGAAAATTCAAATAGTTGTGGTAAAAATGTTGGAGGAGAATATGAAAAAGAAACATATTCTCCATACTTTAATCCACATTTATATTCATTCACAACATTTTTATCCATCTGAAGATAGAAATAGAGGATATCAGAATTTTCCCCTAGAAAGTCATGATATGCAACAACTAGATGATGACTCTTTAGCCATGACTTTTTCTCATCGATGAGCTTTGACACTCAACAATTCTTCATTACAATCACAAACTAAAATGAGATTAGAGTTAAGTTCTAACACTCAACCATGTTTTGGATCATAATTAAATTCTAATGTCTCATCCTACGGTAGTTAGGGAGGCCATAGTATATTTATCATTCCTCATAAATGTCAAATGAAGTTTTAATGAACATTGAGTAACAAGATTAATCAACCTCGGTGAAGCTATCCTATTTATGAATTAGTTAGAATAGATGAAGAATCTTACACTTGACATATTAATAATTACCTTCAGAATTATATGCAAATACACATTTACATGGCAAAGCTATTGTGGTGGGAAAATGACCATAAGGTATCATAGTCGCAGGTAAGAATAAGCAAAGTCAAGCTCGGTCGAAGACAGAAAGGGTACCCTAAAACCAAGCTCGGTCGAATATAGAGAGGGTACCCAAAAAGCTAGCTTCGACCGAATAAGAGGGCCAAAGGCCCAAGAAACGTGCTAACCTAGCTCGACCGACATGATTAAAGGGCCCAATGAAGTTCAACTCGGCCGAGTAAAATAGAATCCGAACCAAAGCGTTCTAGCCCACCAAATGTTCACCTAACTAAACACAGATTTCCAACGCTAAATCCGAAAAAGAAGACTAATCATACCAGGCCAAGGATTTCCAAAGCCCGGAAGAAAAACAAAGACCAACTCCTATTGAAACAAGGATTCCTAAAGTCAAATAGATAAAAGGAGATCAAGCCCTAGAATAGAATGAGCCCAAAAAGGAGACCGAACTCAAGGGAAATAAGGAGTCCCAATCCAAATAGAAATAGGACCGCAAATACCTTCTATAAATAAGGGGTAGGGATGATTGTAAAGGGAATCCGATTTTTACTCATTAGAACAAAACTCTATGAGACCATATCTATAAGCTGTTTAGCTACTTTATTTAAGCAATCTTAGCCTAATATTTGGCTGTGGTCTATTTAGCACCACAGTTTGGCGCCCACTGTGGGGCCCCGAACCTCACACACAAGGTTAAGGTTGAAAATTCGAAATTCAAGTTACAGTCCACACCACCTTTTATCAGACATGGCTCTAGAGAACCCTAATACCATCAATGTAGAAGATCAAGTTCCAAAGACGCCAGAGGAACAACTGGCGATCTTAACTGAGATGTTGAAGAAAGCTGAAGAAGAGAGGGAGCAGTGGAAAAAAGAAGCAGAATCGAGAAGGAAGTCCACCAAAGAGAAAACCCGGCAATCGAGCCGGAAATACTCGCCCCTCCGAAAGCGCAAGCTCAACTTTGAAGACTCCGGTAGAGAAACATCGGAAGAAAGTGACGAGTCGACAGAAAGCTGTAAAAACATCGACCAGCATGATTCGAGCAGCTCCGATGAAGAGACCTTCGGCCCTAAATCCACCCGTAAAGACCGAGAGAGACGCCGTGATCGGGAAATCAAAGAACTCAAAGACCTGGTACAAAGAACTTCGGGAAAAAGAATCACAATGAGGTCGTCAACAATGCGATACTTCGACATGCCCTTCACATCCTGGATCCTAGAAACGAAAATGCCCAAAAGGTTCTCAATTCCAAACATGAGGCCATATGACGGAACAACAGACCCTGAAGATCATATCGCCGGATACAAAAATCGCATGAGAACCTGCAATATCCCAGAAGAGGATTTGGAAGCAATTATGTGCAAAAGTTTCGGTTCCACCCTGACAGGGACCGTCCAGAGGTGGTATTCGGCTCTGCCGGAGAAAAGCATCAAGTCATACTCATCACTAGTCACCAAATTCGTGAACCAATTCTCAGATAGCAGAAAGAAGGAGAAAGACGTAGATGATTTGTATGATCTAAGACAAGGGAGTGTTGAAAGTCTCAGACAGTATGTCAGAAGGTTCAAGGAAACCAAAATGGCCATCCCCGACTGCCGAGACAAGAGCGCCACCAGAGCTTTCATCAAAGGCTTACAGAAGACCTCCAAGTTTTACGAGAGCCTAAAACTGATCAAACCCCGCACTTTCGAAGACGTTCTGGAAAGAGCCGAAGACGCGATGGAGTATGAGGAAGAGCTCCAACCTAAAAATCACAGAAGCTCCCAGAATAAGCCAAGCTCCCGCGGCCAAAACGGTAATGGAAATTTTGGCCGAACTGAAAGGCCGAGGAACAATTTCAAGGAGACTAACAGCAGCGGCCTGTCCAGACCAGATTACACCGGACATAATTCCTCGAGGCCAGATTACTCCGAACACGGCCGAAAGAGAAAAGAACTGCTACCTTATCCACTCACCATTCCCACAAGAGAAACCGTTACAATTCTTAAAGGAATGGGAGACAGAGTCAGATGGCCCGACAAGCCAACGAACCCCGCAGGAGCATGGAAAGATAAATCTCGATACTGCCAATTCCATGGAGACCATGGACACAACACAGATGACTGTTGGACACTCAAGAGAGAAATTGCCGAACTAATAAAAGCAGGCCACTTGCGGGAATATTTATCTGAAAAGGGGCGAAAAATCGCAGCCGAGGCCGATAAGAATCGCCGATCTCCAAAAATGGTCCCAGTCGCGAATGCGGAAGAAGAAAGGGTAATCAACATGATAGCTGGGGGATCCGACATATGCGGACTAACAAGCTCGGCAGCAAAGAGAAAACTGAGAAACTCCCTCAGCATATATAGCATCAGAGACGGACCCACAACCAATAATTACTCTATCACCTTCACAGAAGAAGAGGCCAATGGGGCCAATGCGCCGCACCACGACGCATTAGTGATCAAAATCTCGATAGCGAACTTAATTGTAAAGAGAGTATTGGTAGATAACGGAAGCTAGGCCAACATACTATTCATCGAAACATTAAAAAAAATGCAACTTGACGAGAGAATGATGCGCAGAAAGGCCGTCTCCCTTATCGGCTTCGATGGTAAAGCCACCTCGACAATCGGGGAGATCGAACTACCAGTGTTCACAGAAGGGATCAATCTGCACACAACCTTTCTCGTGATAAGCTCGAGGTCAGCTTACAACGTAATCCTCGGAAGACCCTGGATACACGACATGAAGGCGATCCCATCTACATATCACTAACTTATCAAGTTCCCAACCCCGCGAGGGATAAAACAGATAAAGGGTGAACAAAGCTCCTCAAAGGAATGCTACGCCAACTGCCTAAAGCAAAAGGGGATTGAAGAATAGCAATTAACGACTCGGCCGAACGAACCCCGAAGCCCGGCCGAAGACGAAGTCGATGAAGTCCCCTTGGACCAGGAGGGGGCGAAAACAGTGCAGATTGGAGCCGCAATAGAAAGCTTGGAACGGGAAAACCTGATAGGTTTCCTCAAAGCCAACCAGGACTGCTTTGCCTGGACACATGAAGATATGACTGGGATCGACCCAACAATCATAACCCACGAGCTGAACGTGAAAGCAGGCGCAAAACCAGTCAAGCAGAAACGTAGAAGGTTTGCCCCCGAAAGAAACAAAATTATCAACGAAAAGGTCGAAAAACTCCTCGCGAACGGGTCCATCAGAGAAGTCCAATACCCGGACTGGCTCGCTAATGTGGTAGTCGTCAAGAAAAAGAATGGGAAATGGAGGGTCTGCATCGACTTTACGGACCTAAATAAGTCGTGCCCAAAAGATCCATTCCCGTTGCCACACATCGACCTCACCATTGATGCAACTGCGGGCTACGAGATGATGAGCTTCATGGATGCCTACTCGGGTTATAACCAGATCCTGATGCATCCCAACGATCAAGAAAAAACTGCATTCATCACAGAGAGGGGGATCTACTGTTACAAAGTAATGCCTTTCGGCCTAAAAAACGCAGGGTCTACATACCAGAGGCTCATGAACAAGATGTTCGCTGACAAGCTGGGAAAAACCATGGAAATCTACATCGACGACATGCTGGTCAAATCCGAGGACGCGACTCACCATGTACATCATTTGAGCCAGGCCTTTGAGACGCTCAGAAAATATAACATGAAGCTCAATCCCACAAAATGTCAGTTCGGAGTAAGAGCAAAGAAATTCTTGGGCTATCTAATCACAAAGAGGGGGATCGAGGCCAATCCGGATCAGATAAGACCGATCCTGAACATAGCAGAACCCCGGAGCAAGAAGGATTTACAAAAACTCACGGGAAGGCTAGCCGCACTAACTCGGTTCATCCCCAAAGCCTCAGAAAAATTCCAGCCTTTCTTCGAGGCTCTTAAAAAGTCCAAAGAATTTGAATGGACCGAAAAATGCAGCAAGGCCTTAGCCGATATCAAGGATTTCTTGACCAGCCCCCCGCTTTTGGCAAAACCAGAAGAGGGCGAAAAACTTTATTTATACCTGGCACACTCAGAGATTGCAGTGAGCGCTGTTCTGGTCAAAGAAGTCGGGGGAAAACAGCAACCAGTTTACTTCGCAAGCAAGACTCTAACATCGGCCGAAACCAGATATCCTACCCTGGAAAAAGCCGTTCTAAGTCTTATTTTCGCTGCGAGGAAACTTCGGGCGTACTTTCAAGGGCATCCAATCGCGGTCATAACCGCACTACCCCTTCGAAGCGCAATTCACTCCCCCGACAGATCCGGAAGATTAATGAAATGGGCTCTAGAACTTAGCGAGCACGACATATCCTTCGAAGGAAAGAAAGCGATTAAATCTCAAGCGCTGGCAGATTTCATGGCTGACTTCGAAGATCCACCGGCCGAAACAGCCTCGGTCAATATTAACCAGCTAATAACACCCTCAACTGATGAATGGATACTAGAAGTAGACGGGGCTAGCAGAAAAAGCGGCAGCGGTCTAGGCGTATACCTCAGACCCCCAAATCTACCCCCAATACTCCAAGCAATTCGATGCGAATTTCCGGCCACCAACAACGAGGCCGAATACGAAGCCCTTATCGCAGGGTTAAGAGTGGCGAAAGAAAGTGGAGCGCACAATTTGACGATCAAATGCGACTCCCAGCTGGTGGTAAATCAAATAAACGGTACATACCAGGCCCGAAACGAAAAGATGGCCAAGTATCTGAAGATAGCCAAAGGTCTTATGAAACGCTTCCAAAAGTCCACAATAAAACAGGTCCCAAGAGAAGAAAATGAAAGGGCCGACGCTATGGCAAACTTCGGAGCTTCAATGCACAAAGACGAACCGACGGGACCAATTGTATACGCCTTCCTTCCCAAAGCAGCCATCGAATACGAAGAAACCTTGGCCATAGAACAAAGTGATTGGAGAACCCCAATCGTCAGCTACATCAATCATGGTCAAGTACCCGAAGACAAGACAGAGGCTAGAAAGCTGCGAACCCAAGCGGCCAGGTTTTGCATCATCGGAGGGTTACTTTTGAAAAGATCCATAAGCGGCCCCTTCCTAAACTGCATCTCCCTCCCTGAAGCAGAACTAGTGTTGAAAGAACTCCATGAAGGACCAGCCGGAAACCATTTCGGAGGAAGAAGCCTAGCATTTAGGGCGCACAGAGCCGGGTACTACTGGCCAACTATGAAAACAGACGCGGCCGAACTTGTAAAAAAGTGCGACAAATGCCAAAGACACGCCTATTGGTATGTTTAGTCGGGCGGCGGCCGTTAGGTCACCTATTTTGAGTTATGGACACACAAGGCCAAAACATGTGTGCCGGGCGTGCGACCCATCAACCTACTAGCAATGGGGGAGAAAACATAGCATGTCGCAACAAAAGCTTGATTCGAGGCATCAGCAAAACACTGCCGTCTGTTCCAAAAACAAAAGCCCCTTAGCGCCCCGGGGACGGGAGTGGGGGCGGCCCTACGCGCAGGCAACAGCAGCACCGGCTCCACGAAGTCAGAATCGAATCTTTCTGTTGGCTTTCCCAACGTAAATAAGAATTAAAGGGCTAGAAGCGAGCGCTTCTAGCTGCTTCGCCTGCTTCTTCTTTTCTTATAGCGGCTATGTTGGCGTGGCGAAAATGAACGAAAAGTGATATGAACGTGCTATTTTCAAATCGATTGATAGATAGCCTGATCTGTTCTGATAGATCGAAAGAGTAGGAACGGATAGAGAGGGAATGGAATCTATCAATAGGGAAATCCCCTATTGATATCTATTGATGAGACAACTATCTATTCTTGATCCATCAGAAAGAAATCGATATGTATTTGATGGAGTCTACATCGTACGTAGAGCGCCCAAGCGCTTTTTGGGCCAGCTCAGTTATCTTATCCATCGGTCCAATGCACTGGGCTCATCTCATGGAGAAAAAATTGGTGTTGTTCGACGCCTCGACGCATTCCCTTCTATCCCCGGCATCGTCCCACATAGAAAGAAAGAGCGCAGAGCCCCGGCCCGACCTGTAGGTCGCCGGAAATTTACACAGCATCACCTCCCCATGGCCATTCGACAAATGGGGATGGATATCATCGGGTCTTTCCCGATATCCACACAAGGTCGAAAAAGATATATACTGATGGTAACCGATTACTTCACAAAATGGATAGAGGCTGAAGCACTAGAAATAGTCAGAGAACAAGAAGTACAAAAATTCATCTGGAAGCACATCGTCTGCAGATTCGGCATACCAAGAGAAATTATCACTGATAACGGCCCCCAATTCATAGCGCAGACTCTGAAAAAGTTCTGCAACCAGCTGAACATAAGACTTACATACTCGACCCCAAGGTACCCTCAAGCCAATGGCCAAGCCGAAGCGTCCAACAAAGCGGTGGTAGACTCACTCAAGAAAAAACTAGAAGGAGCCAAAGGATTGTGGCCCGAAGCCATACCCGAAGTCCTCTGGGCATTCAGAACAACCCCCAGAACTTCAACATTGCAAACCCCTTTCTCGATGGTATACGGAACAGAAGCAGTACTCCCAACGGAAATCCTATCACCACAAGAAAGACTAAATGGAAGGGCCAATGAACAAGTCCTAGCTTTCGAGAGAGATACTTCGGATGAAAAAAGAAATAGCGCACTGCGAAGAATAGCCGAATACCAAATAGGGATAGCAAGGCAGTACAACAAAAAAGTCAAGGCACGAGCCTTCCAACCTGGGGATTGGGTACTCAGAAGGGTATTCCAAAACACAAGAAATCAAGCCCATGGAAAACTGGCCGAAAGCTGGGAAGGACCATACCAAGTAGGAAGAGCATCCGGAAAAGGGTCCTACAAGCTGCTCACAAAAGAAGAGAAGGAGATAGAACATAGCTGGAACATACACCACCTTAAAAGATACCAATTTTGAAAACAGTACGATAATTGTAGTAACGGGCGCTCTTCTCCCCGAAAGGGGTTTCTAACAGGGCCCCACCTCAATGCAATAAAATAGTCTTTTTATCTCATCCACTACTCAACTACTTATGCAAAGAGCAAAAACTGCCCAAAGGGCAACCCGAAAATTGCCAAAGGCAAGCCCCCGGTAAATCTGGAAGGTCTCGGGCAAAGACCAACTGCTCAAAGAGCAAAAACTGCCCAAAGGGCAACCCGAAAATTGCCAAAGGCAAGCCCCCGGTAAATCTGGAGGGTCTCGGGCGAAGACCAACTGCTCAAAGAGCAAAAACTGCCCAAAGGGCAACCCGAAAATTGCCAAAGACAAGCCCCCGGTAAATCTGGAGGGTCTCGGGCGAAGACCAACTGCTCAAAGAGCAAAAGCTGCCCAAAGGGCAACCCGAAAATTGCCAAAGGCAAGCCCCCGGTAAATCTGGAGGGTCTCGGGCGAAGACTAACTGCTCAAAGAGCAAAAACTGCCCAAAGGGCAACCCGAAAATTGCCAAAGGCAAACCCCTGGTAAATTCGGAGGGTCTCGGGCGAAGACCAACCGCCCAAAGAGCAGACTGCCCAAAGGGCAACCCGAAAATTGCCAAAGGCAAGCCCCCGGTAAATCTAGAGGGTCTCGGGCGAAGACCAACTGCTCAAAGAGCAAAAACTGCCCAAAGGACAACCCGAAAATTGCCAAAGGCAAACCCCTGGTAAATCCGGAGGATCTCGGGCGAAGACCAACCGCCCAAAGAGCAGACTGCCCAAAGGGCAACCCGGAAATCCTTAAAGCAGGCCGGTCGAAAAGATCAACAAATATCAAATAAAATACGTCTCGGCCAGAATCAACCAAACTACAACCACGAAACCCCAAAAGAATCAAAAACGGCGAGCGCAGAAATAATATGCTTAAATCGCAATTAAACAGCTGAGGGATTACCTCTCTCAAAAACAAATTCAGCACAAACTACAAGGAAAGAGAAATTTCATTAATCCAAAAAATGGAGGGGTTACAACGAGTACACAAGATCGAAAAAGGTACACAATACTTGCTCAACTCTCCTCACGAAGAGCAGCCAACGCGTCCAGTTCCTTCTGAGCAGACTCAAGAGTCAAAGACCCTTTGATGACCTGCTCCAAAGAGAAGGACCTGATCACTACCTCGGTTTGGGCTGCCTCAATGGTAAGGCTCTCAACGCGACTCTCGAGCTCCTCTATTCGACCGAGTGAGGCTCGTTTCGCCGCCTTCAACTCCTCCAACTCCGCCGCTTGGCGCTTTAGCTCCGCATCCTTTGAAGCAATCGAGGCCTCCAGCCTAGCGTTATGAGCCTTCACCTTCTCAACTCGGCTGACAGCCTCAGCACATTGAGCCACTGTTTTGCCCAAGTCATCCTGAGCTGCCTTCAACTCGGCCGAGGCGGACTGATACTTAGCCTCAAGAGCCCGCCTGTCCCGCAAAACAGGGCCGAAATGCTTGCGCATACCAACCGCCCCTTGGAGCCCTTAAAGGTAAAGAAGGTAAGCAAAGAAACCACCTAAGAGAACAAACAAGAGACGAACTTACCGTATAAAGGCTCGAGATAGACATCTCGTAGAACTTTGTAAAGGACAAGGACTCCAGCCACTCCTCGTCCTGGGGAAAGAAAAAACCATCCGCGGCCGCAATCATCTCGGCCGATATATCTCTAGTAGAAGAATCCCCTGGGAAGTCAATCACGTGACGACCATCGCCACAAGGCTTCTGACCAACATGCTTGGTTCGCTTCTTGGCCGGCGCCACACCACCCGACATCGACCGCTTCTCCTTCGAAACCGGGGGGCGAGAAGGCTTCCGAGAACCCTCTAGAACTGTCGGGCGAGAAGCCTCAGCAGCCTCCGGAGGAACAGGACTTGGAGGACGGACAGGATCGACGGCCGGCTCAGATCGTTCTTTGACCGGCCCACCATCCCCAACAGAACCGGACGCATGGGCCTTCTCTTGCTCCGCCTGGATCTGGCGCATGATCGCCCGCATGGCCAAAGCTCTCTGACCCTCAGGCTTGGACATCACGTAGTCGGATAATTCTGAAAAGACAAACGTCAGCAAAAGTTCAATCGAAAGAACTCGAAACACAACACAAACAACTTACTTGTTCTAGTGAAAGCCCAAAGACGACTGACAGACAACTCGCCCAAAAGCGTCCTGTAGTCACGAGACTCGGCCGGTAAAGCGAAAATAGCCTCGCTCCTAACACGCGCCCGAGGAGAAGACCTGCAATTCTTTGTTCCAAAATTCGCTGAAAAGAAAAGCAGTCAGAGCAAGATTAAACTCGGCCAGATAAAAAAAAAAAAAAAAGGGAAGAAAAACCTACAAGAGTCCCGCCAGTATGGAGGGTAACCCAGCCCCTTTGACAGGCGGGTCACCCCTTTAACAAAAAAATACTTGTCTTTCCACTTGGTCTCGTTAGAAGAAAAACCTAAGACTAAGAGCTGAGCGTTCGACCGAGCATTCAACACGTACCGCCCAAACTCGGAATTCTCGCGTTTCACAAAGTACGAGTAGAAAAAATCTTCGACCGTAAATTCTAAGTTGTACTTCTCCTTCAAACGGTCGACGCACAGGAGAAGCCTAATAGTCATGGGAGTTAGCTGACTTGGATGAATCTGGCACCAAGTGCACAACTCTTCGACCAATCCCATGATTGGAAACCTAAGCCCAATTTTGAAATGACGAAGGTAGAAGGGCTCCCAACCATCGGCCAACATATCATCTACCTTTTCCTCAGGCTCAGGCAACCGGGCCCTAATCCAACTAGGGAACTTGAAAGCAAAGAAGGCCGATTCCAGCTCGTCCATGGTCATGGTGCTCTTAATATTAAAGAAAGGAGGCAGAATGCCCTGAGGACTAGACTCGGCCGGTGAGTTACGAACCGACGAACATTCTTCGCCCGCGTCCTCAGCGGTCGAGAATTCTGAAGTCAGACCCCCGAAAGAAGATGTGCCTATGGAATCAGTAGACATCTACAACCGACTGAAAAGAAAAGCAGGTTAGCGACTCTCGACCGAAGTTAGTACAAACAAAAAGACAGAAAGCAAAGGCAAATGAAGTAGATCAAAAAAAAAAAAAAAAAAAACAAACCAAGCAGACGAACAGACACAGATTCAAACCCAGCAACTCATCAAGAACCAGAATACAAAAACAAACCAACGACGACGAAGAACTGAGCAAGGAAGGCTAACCTTGGCCGGAAGTGGGAGAGAGGACCTCGAAACACCGCCGGAAAGTCGAAACTGGCAAAGAGAGGCAGACGGTCTTCGAAGATAGAGAGAGAGAGAAGATTTGAAAGTGAAGAAATTAAGAGAGAAGTAAACCACTAGCCTTTATATAGGCGAGCCGTCATGATGGCAAATCTTGAACGCGGCAGTCGAGGAGCCGCCATGATGGCAAAATCTAGGGCACAACAATCGAAGAGCCGCCAAATCTAATTGAGACGAGACAGCCAGGGCTGACGTGGCCCACCAAGAAAACCAAGAAACCTCGGCCGAAAATGAAAACAAATAGTAGCCCAAACTCAATCGAAACAACGACAGATATTGCCATGCTCGAAAGATTCAAGACACGGCAATGGGGGATTACTGTGGTGGGAAAATGACCATAAGGTATCGTAGTCGCAGGTAAGAATAAGCAAAGTCAAGTTCGGTCGAAGACAGAAAGGGTACCCTAAAACCAAGCTCGGTCGAATATAGAGAGGGTACCCAAAAAGTTAGCTTCGACCGAATAAGAGGGCCAAAGGCCCAAGAAACGTGCTAACCTAGCTCGACCGACATGATTAAAGGGCCCAATGAAGTTCAACTCGGCCGAGTAAAATAGAATCCGAACCAAAGCGTTCTAGCCCATCAAATGTTCACCTAACTAAACACAGATTTCCAACGCCAAATCCGAAAAAGAAGACTAATCATACCAGGCCAAGGATTTCCAAAGCCCGGAAGAAAAACGAAGACCAACTCCTATTGAAACAAGGATTCCTAAAGTCAAATAGATAAAAGGAGATCAAGCCCTAGAATAGAATGAGCCCAAAAAGGAGACCGAACTCAAGGGAAATAAGGAGTCCCAATCCAAATAGAAATAGGACCCCAAATACCTTATATAAATAGGGGGTAGGGATGATTGTAAAGGGAATCCGATTTTTACTCATTAGAACAAAACTCTGTGAGACCATATCTATAAGCTGTTTAGCTACTTTATTTAAGCAATCTTAGCCTAATATTTGGCTGTGGTCTATTTAGCACCACAGCTATTATGTGAGTTAAAATAATTATTTATATAATGTAATTAAAGCACCAAAAAAATTCATTTTGATTTTGATTTGTATTTTTATATGAATTTAAATATGTAATAAATTAAAATGTGAAATTTAAATATATTTATTTATATTGTACCTGTTTGTTTATTCTATAATTAATTATATCTCACATATATTTATAATTTAATACAAACATTTATTAAAATTCATACATTTATATTATCACAAAAAATAATAATACAAGTAAAATATATTTTATTATTAAAAATATACAAGTAAAACATGTATTGTGTAAATGAGTAGGCACACACTTTAAAGCGCATGGGAGATATGGGATACTCACTTCATGTCATTTTCCTTGAAATATCATCCATTTATACAATTCTTCTTCTTTGCTCGTCCAACAAGTTCATAATCTCACAATAAATTAAATAATGCATAGTTGATTAACTTATAACAACTTAATAATGGAAGTCAGTTGTTGTATTTTTACTATAATGAAGAAAATCAAAGTATACATGATAAGGTGGATCTCATATTCTCATAAATCGACCATACACCTTCCATTGAATTATTATTAGTGCCAATTTTCATCATTTCAATATATCTAATAATTAATTCAATTTCAAAATAAATAATACATTGATTTGATTTGGTAACTAAATAAGGGTTAGGAGTGTGTGATGTGAACAAATTTGAATCTCTCTTTCATGCCATCCTTTTGTTCAAATTGAATTGAATGCTTAAATTTTAGTTAATGGTGATGGTCAAATGGTTTTTTTTTATGAGGTGTTGAAATAGGATTTGGGGTCTCAATTTTAACATGCCTCATTGACAAGAATTTGACTCCTTTTAGAAATGTGGATTTGCTCTGCATATTGGATAAGATAACATAGACAAAGCATGGTATTTTTTTTAATCATTAAATAATAAGATATGATGTTGTTATTGTGCGACAATAACTATTGTTTTTAAGGATTTAATTACAAATATACCCGTGAAAGTAGACAAAATGAAAAATCTTTTTTCCCATTTAAATTGATGAAAAGTCAAAACAATATTTTCCATTTACATTATTAAAAGACTTGGTCCCAGTGTCCCCCTGGATAAAGAATCAGATATTAAAAGAAGAAAAATTAAAAATATGTACAAGCGAGTGTGATTGATATTAACTATTATATTTTAGTAAAATTAGAAAATGTAATTGAATAACAAAGTGCTGGGTGATAAATTTATTTAGGTTTTTTAAAATTTTAAAATATAATTATAAACCTATTTTATAAAATATAAAAAATAAAATTTTAAAAGTTTGGTCTTCACTCATTAGGTCAAGTTTCCTATAATACCTCTGAATTTTACAATTCATAAATTATGTGAATTACGCTCATAGTCTGTGAATGATTTACAAAGTGAAAATTAAAGTTTAAATTTGTAATTTTTTCAAACCAAACCTATAATTGTATATTAAACTTTTTAATTATAGTCAAAAATAAATTTTTTTTTTTATTTTTACTTTAAATTTTTTTTATTGATTTAAATTCAAATGTCAGTTAGGAAAAAATTTTAATTTTTGTTTATTTATTTATATATTTCATGAAAGGAATTTACGAAAATTTATTCCAAATTACATTGATTATATGGAGAAATTATAATTCAAAACTATGAATATTATTTTATATAAAAATATTATTAAAATCCGATATTTTTTAAATTAATATATTTTAAAAAAATAAAATATTAAAAATTAATATTGAATTATTTTCCTATTTGAAAACACGGTGCATTAATAGTTATATTATTAATTTGTAAAAATTAGTAATGGATTATTTTCTACATTTAAAATAATATTTAATGAAATAATAATACATTTTCATAAAACAGATTATCCAGTTTCACAAAGATCTATTTATAAAAGATTATAGCTTATAGCCCAAATCTACCACGGGCCAAATTTAGAAACCTTTTCTTTTCTCCTTCGCCGTTCTTCTCCTATCACTGATTAGTCTGAAATGCTATCAACAGCAGATAAAATATTTTATGCTAAGAAATTGCAATTCATTTACAAAATAAACATAATTGTATCTTTGTAAATCATTCATTTTACTTATTAAAATAAATGTAGTAAATTAATAAATTAAATATTTAAAATTAATTAACCTACAAATTTGTCTAAATACAATTAATTTTTTTTAAAAACTATTTACTGTCTTAATTATGTAATACCTTCTTTTATTACCATTATTATATCTTAATCCAATTTCATAAATTATTAATCCATTTCCACCTATTAATTTAATTAAAAAAATTAACAGACACATGAAATGACCAAACAAACATCTTTCTAAAAAGAGTTTGAAAGTGAGTATACATACATCCCCAATTTAGATAGTAAATATATAGGGAATTAATCTATTTCTAGAAAATTTACCTCGTCCTGCATTGCATTTACTTAACATACCCCAACAAATTAAAGCACCATTCAACTTTCTAATCAAATAATCAGCATGAAATTAAGCAGATCATCATAACAACATTATATTAACATGAAACTGGTCAAAAACACAGAAACATCCCAAAAATTTTCATAACACTACATACATACTTAGTACTCTGTGTAATTATCTAATTAGTGAAGTAACTAACAACATACCTTAATTGAATCAGTGAGCACCACCACCAGCATTAGCATTATAATCATTCCTTCTAAAGAGAGCAAAGTATCCCAAAACAGCACAAACAGCAGCCACAATATTCCCTTCCTTCAACACTATCTTGAACACAAATCCAACGATTTCCCTAGTGATCTTCCTCCCTTCAATCACCAAACTGGTTTTGGGTTTCCCAAAGAAAGCTAGAAGAACCACAATCGATATCCAGATCACCAGCGTCGCCGGCACGGCTACTCCCAGAGCAGCTACCATCGAAAGCAGTCCGAATACTCCGCCGAGAAGCACCGATGCGTAGAGTGCGGGCCACCCGGATGATGACGTGGACGATGATGATTGGACTTCTTTCTTGTACCAAGAGAGGATTGACTTGAGTGAATTCCAAGACGAGGATAAGAGGATTGCGTAGACGAGGACGAATAGGCAGACCCATGTTCTTCTTTTGCTCATGATTTTGATGAATAGTTTGTATGATGACGGTGCTGAGAGTTCTTGGTCAGGCTTGTCCATGGTTTTGAGGGTTTTTGTTTTGGGGATTCAGAGGAGGTGTTCTTCACGCGCCACTCAGTAGAGTATAGACAAGCTCAGCTGGGTTTATGCTCAAATTTAGTGTTGCTGATGTCCTAAACCGTTTAGTAAAGTTTTGTTCAAACAAAGAATTTCATTTTGAAATAGAAATGGATTTATAATGGGCCTCTTTTTTTTTTTTTTGTTTAGGCCTGTCTTTTGTAACTTTACAACTGGATAGAATCATCTCAGTTTTCGATGACTATTATTAATGCTAAAATGTGCACTTCGCAGTTTTTGACACATGTATCTCACACAGTTCAATATGTAATGGAAACCACTTACTAAAGTAAACATCTGTTTCAAATAGTTTCTTGTAGATTTTTTTTTTCTTTAAATAGGTTTTTAATAATTATATTCATGATAATATTTAATATTTAAAATAATATTTATGAAATGGTCCAAAAAAAATTAAATTTAAAAATTAAAAAAATATATTTTTTATTTATAATTAATTATACTATTGATTTTATTAGTTGTATATTTTTTTAATTTAAAATATAAATATAGATATATCCGTGTTAAAATCAATTTTTTAAAAAAAAATTGATTTTTACTAGAATTTTCTAAAGTACTCCTAGAAAGGTACTGTTGATAAATTTTTAAACTAGATCCACGATATTGACTAAAATTTATATTTGTAGAAATTTATTTTTTAATTTTTTTAAAAAATATATTTATAATTATATATTTAAACCATTTTGGAAGAAAAAAATCTCTTACAATACTTATTTTATATAATAAATTTCAATAATTTTAAATTGTGAATTTTATTTTAAATGGATTCTTAGGGTTCAAAATACGGACAGATTTTTAAAAGTTTAATTTTCACTTAATATGTCAAATTTTTTAAAATGAATACAAACGTGGTTTTACAAATCAAACTTTCAAACTCTTCGAAAATGGAAAATGGCTTATAGTAAACTTTTTATAACCTATAATTTTTTTTCCTTTTAAATTTAGTGGCTAATTCGAAAATTAAAATTAATATAAAATAAAATGATAACAATTAATTTAAATTTTAATTTAAAAATTAAAAAAAAAAAGATATCATACATACTCTTAATTGGATTCTTTTACCTTGAGAGAGTGCAACCTCTAAATCTGATAAAGTTAAAATTTTCTTTGCGTGCATTGCATGTACCATAGTCAAAAGAAGAAACACATGAGCGTTCACACTTGGAATCATCACAGAACATGTTATTGTGTGAATCTATAGAAAGAAAATGAACATAAGCGTACATTTAGATGAACAAACCCAGTCTCTTCTTCTGACCTCAAAATGCTGACACTTGTAGTTTATCCTCATAACAAAGTCACCAATGAGGAGACTTGAGAGGAAAATTCAGATGAGTTACAGAGAGGTTCCGTGGAGATGTGTGTTTTCTGTCTGCTGGGATTTGGCGGGTTTCTTCATGTTTGTCGTTTTCCATTATTTTTTATTTTTTATTTTCCTCAAAAATGAGATATCAATGTAATTTTAGAACATGAAATGAAGAATAAAGTTGAATCTCCTATTATCATTTTTATTTTTTTTCTCATCAATCAATTCTATATATAATTTTTCTTCGAAATACTTATCCCTGACATAAAAATTTGAGACAAAATACGGAATTAGATATTTTGAGTTAATAATAGAAGTTTATTGTATAATAAATTTGAATATATGTATTTTTAAATCCAAAATGAAATTTAGATTCAAACAGTATATTAACTATTGAATTATCATAGTGTTTTGAATTGATTTAAGCAATTTAAATAGTTCATTTTTGAACTCCTTTTATTTATTTATTTATTTTTTTTATAAAAATAAAATATCAATTTTAATTGTATTTTTATTTAATCAGATTTAGACTGGTCATAGACCATCTTATTGAGACTTTTAATTTGCAATGGAGTATTCTACAAAATGGTATTGGAATGTTTTAAAAACCTCAGTAGTCTACAAAGTAGTCTATCCTAGGCAATGTATCATATCGGTACAAGTTAGTCACCCTCCACACCAATCCATATTTATTTGGAATATTTAAATTCGATCCAAAATTTCAACAGGTTCAAATTATTTGTTTCACGTCCAAACTCAATCGGATCCGTATATATTCATTCAACTCATTCAATTTAGTTATAAAATAATATTTTAAAATTTTATAAATACATAATATATTAAGTATTTAAAAATATTACTTTATAAATATTTAGAATATTAAGTGGCAAGAATAACCGTTATTACAAAATATTTAAAATATATATATTCAGTTATATATCTATATAAATTAGTTCATATCCAAAAATTAATATTGTTGTGATATGTAATATATCATTCTATTACTACTTGTACATGTTATTTGTTTATGTTGTCTGGTGGGCTTGTTAGATGTGTGTGTGGGCCTGGTCTTGTTACCTTTACACAGGTGAAGCTCTCGACCCGATCCAACTTATTAGACCCGCTCCTTTTCACATCAGGTTGTTTTATCCCACCTATATAAGTCTTCTTTTCACATACTGTTCACCCTGAGGTGAGAGAAACAGTCTTTGTGGTGTTGTTATGTTCTCTCTCGTCCTTCTGCTAGAGTTTTCTGAATCGAGTCTGTAATCTTTGACATTTGTGATGCTTACTGCTGATTAGAGTCTGTAACTTGTAACTATCTCTGATTCATAGTGCAACCTGCTCCTCCCTCTTGGTTTGGGGTCTCCGTGGACTAGCCACTTTTGTGGTGAACCACATATCTTGTTCTTGCGACTCTTGTTTGTTTTGCTTTATTACCTGTTGAATTTGATGTTTAATTCACAAACTGGTATCAGAGCTTCTATTTGTGAGTTAGATAGAATCTATATATTGTTTATTCTCTGTATAGGTGCTTGTAACAGATCGATCTTCGTGACTCAGGTAAGCTTGTGTTTGATTGTGTGATTTGTGTGGTTTTTCTCTTCGATCTTTTGTAGATCCAGGTTTAAAACCCTAGGTTCGTCTTTGTGTTGCGAATCTGTAAGGGCTAGCTCAAATCTTTTGTAGATCTGAGAGAGTCTTGAAGGTTCTTTGTGAACAATCGAAACCCTAGCAGAAACTGTCTAGGCGTCTAGGTACTATCTTTGATTCTGTTTATCTTCCTTTTGTATCTGACAAAATCTTGTGAAGATGACAGGTACCTGATTGCTGTATTGTTGGACTTGAAGAGTAGATCAGCGCAAAGACTCTCAGACTACTGGAGGACAAGCTGGAAAAAGCGGCTGAAGGCAATTCCAAGAGAAATCGGAATTTTGGAGGAAAGCAGAACCTGAAATCATTCAGGATTCTGTTGCGAAGCAGCTTAGGACGACTGAGAAATCTCTAAACCCTAAAACTCTGTTAATTCCTATTTGCGTGCTTTACTTCTTTGTGATATTACTTATTATTATTGTGACTTTGTGGAGACTTTGGGTCTTGGCTGAAGGGATGCAAGCTTAGTACTTGTTAAAAGTCCCGAACCGCCTGCCAGTACAGAACAGACTGGCTTGTGTGACCTTGGCTGAAGGGCTACAGGCTTTGATCCTGTTAAAGGTCCCAAACGTCCGCTGGTACGAAACACAGCTTGTTTGAGGCCCACTGTCTTGTGTAATTCTTTGTGATGTATTTGATATTGATTGCTTGATTGAACTGTGATCTGTTGTTGTATATCTACTTGTGAAATTGTTTGTTTGAATTAAAATTGTCATTCATTGTTTAAATTCTTGATCAACTTTAAATAACCCTTATCAATTCCAGTATTTCTTCACTCTATTTTTAAACATTTTTGGAATAAAATCATGGCTTCAAAACTAAACTCAAACTCTATAAATATAGAGATTTTTTATGGCTCTCAAGATTTCGTTTTATGACAAAAGAAAATGCTTTCTGTTTTAGTACACCATGGAATTGAAGGGGCTGTAGATTTAGACTATCCCCCTGATATTACTGAAGCTGAAAAATCAAGAATTGCTGAGCGTGCATATCATACTATATTGTTGCATATTTCTGATGATGTTTTAACTAATGTTGCTCATGTTAAAACTGCTGATGCACTATGGAAAGCATTAGAAACCAGTTATCTTGAATCTGATATCCCTAATAGAATAAGAAGCCTACATAAATTGTTTAGTTTCAGGTTTGCTTCTAATAAATCTGTTAGTGAGAACTTAGCAGTGTTTAAGAGACTCGTACAAGACCTTAACAGTAGGACTAAAGAGACTGAGAGACTCAATGATGAGTACTTAGCCATGGTCCTACTGCATGCCTTACCCGAAACCCACAGTGTGGTGAGGGAATTTATCTCCTTTAATAAGCAAGCCTTTACTACTAAAGACATAGTGGATGCATTGCATTTTAGGTTTGTAGGGGAAGAAGTCATTAAAAAGGAAAATGAAGGTCTGTTTGTAAAACCTGACAATAATAACAACAAGGCTAAGGGAAAAGGGAAAAGACCTCAAAAGAATAATTGGAATAAAAATAACAGTGGTAAGCAGAAGGGTAATGGGAAGGTAAAATCTGGACAGAAATCTGATAGAAAATGCTATTATTGTAATAAGACAAATCATTTTGTTAAAGATTATTTCCAGAAAAAGAAAGATGAAGCAAATGACATTAATAAACCCACTGCATCCTCTAATTCTGCGCTGTTGTTGATCAATTTTGTGAAGGTCTGACTGCTGTGACTGAATTGCATAATGTGATGTTTGCTAATAATGATTTGAATACTTGGGTGATTGATTCGGGCTATACTCACCATATGTCTCCTAATAAAGGTTGGTTTGCTAATCTTAGAGTAAATAGGGAAGGTTTTGTTCTGATGGGTTCTAATCATAGGTGTAGCATAGAGGGTTTAGGCTCTGTAGCCATTAAGCAGTATAATGGTACCATAACCTCCATTAGTAATGTCAAATAGGTTCCTGAACTTAGGAGAAACCTTCTGTCTGTCAGCTGTCTAGGTGATACTGGTCTAGAATGTGTCTTTAAATGGAACACGGTAGCTGTCACTAGGGCCAATACAAGAGAGGTTGTCATGAGAGGAAATCTGATGGGAAATCTGTATATCCTAGAGGGTGAAAAACTAGAAGCCTTAGCAACCAAAACCAAGCCTAGTGCAGATCTAGACAAAACCATTCTGTGGCATAGAAGACTCGGTCATATAGGTAATCATGGGTTAAGAGAACTTCAGAAACAGGGCTTAATAGATAAGGATATTCCTAGTGAAGTTCCCCTTTGTGACAAGTGTGTTCTTGCAAAACAAACCAGGCTTCCTTTTGAAAAAATCAGATTTTAAATCAAAAGGCGTTTTAGAATATCTACATTCTGATTTATGGGGTCCTTCAAGGACCAAAACTTTTGGAAATTGCATTTATTTTTTTATCCATAACTGATGATTTCTCTAAATTTTCTTGGACATTTTTACTAAAATCAAAAACTGAAGTTTTTGAAAAATTTAAGTCTTGGAAAACTTTGATTGAAAATGAAAAAGGGAAGAAAATAAAATGTTTGAGAACTGATAATGGCCTAGAATTTTGTAATGAACAGTTTGATAGGTTCTGTAGAGAGAATTATATAAATAGGCATCACACTGTTAGGTACACCCCCCAGCAAAATGAGGTAGCTGAGAGACTAAACCGTACCTTATTAGAGAAAATTAGAAATATGCTCTTCCAAGCCAATCTTGCTAAGGTGTTCTGGGGTGAAGTTGTTAGCTATGCTACTTACCTTAAGAATAGGACTCCATCTTCCTCTTTAGGGTTCAAAACTCCTTATGAATTCTGGTATGGCAACCCACCTTGTCTAGATCACTTGAGGGTTTTTGGCTATAAATCCTTTGTTCACCAAAAACTTGACAAGTTGGATCCAAGATAAATTGTAGGGATCTTTATGGGCTACCAACCTGGTACCAAGGGTGTTAGGATAGCCTTTAAAGTTAGGTCTGTCTATAAGTTTCTTGTTTCAAGGGATGTTGTATACTCAGAAGATGAATTTCCTGGCAGCTTGGTCACCAAGCAAGATGGATCTTCCTCATATCAGCATTTGAAACTGCATGATTATGATATTCAGTCTTCTGATAACAACACCTCTGACAATCTGGATCAAAATCCAGTGACAGAAACTCAAAGAGATCCAGTAAACACTCCTGAAATTGAATCTGGAAATGATCTAGTTAGTCCTGCACTTGTAGAAAATTCTGGTAATGATTCTGAAATGGTTGATAACCCTATTGGTCCATAAATGGATAAGACTTATCATGAACCTGATCTAGATGGCTATATCCTTGCTCGAGATAGAGAAAGGAGGTCAACTAGATTACCCTCCAGGTTTAATGATTATGTTGACATGAATCTGGTCATCTATGCTTTAAACACTAAGGTTGAATCCAGTTTTGTTCCCAACAGTTTTAAAGAAGCTATATCCTGTGCTGATGCTTTTAAATGGCAGAAAGCTATGGAAAATGAAATAGCCGCCCTGTTAAAAAACAAAACATGAATACTTGTTGAAAAACCTGGGAACAAACGTCTAGTGGTCTGTAAATGGATTTATAGGGTTAAGGAAAACCTGCCACTAACTAATCCCAACAGGTTTAAAGCAAGACTTGTGGCTAAAGGGTTTACCCAAAAACAAGGTGTTGATTTTGAGGCAATTTTCTCACCTGTTGTTAAGTATATCACCATTAGAATTATGTTGGCACTCACTGCTCATTTCAATTGGGAACTTGAGCAGATGGACGTCAAGACAGCCTTTCTACATGGTTTTTTGGACAGGGAGATATATATGGATCAACCTGAGGGTTTTCGTGTTGATGGTGGTAAAGTGTGTCTTTTGAAAAGATCACTTTATGATCTAAGACAATCCCCCAAGGCAGTGGAATGAACGTTTTCATCTTTGTGCTATTAAATTGGGTTTCAAACGGAGCATGTATGATGCTTGCTTGTACTTTAAGGCAGTAAATGAATATCATGTGTTTATGTTGATATATATTGATGATATTCTGCTGATAAGTCCTATAATGAAGTTGTTGAATGATGTTAAAGGAGGTTTAAGCAAGGAATTTGAAATGAAGGACTTAGGGGAAGCCTCCAAGGTCCTTGGAATGAATATATCCAGAAATAGGGATAAAGGGGTTCTTCATATTGATCAAAGAAACTATTTAGTTAAAGTTCTTAAGAACTTTGACATGTTAGAATGTAAATCCAATAGCCTGTCATAAATTGGACAGGAAAATTCCTGATAATGATCAAATTCTGGAAAATGTACCATATGCTGAGGCTATAGGTTCCTTGTTGTATGCAATGGTCTGTTCTAGGCCTGATCTAGCTTATTCGATCAGTGTACTCAGCAGGTTTATGATGAAGCCTAGACAGGAACACTGGAATGCCATAAAAGGGGTTCTGAGATATTTTGAGGGATTCTGGATTATGGTCTGGAATATGGCAGATTCACTGATAATTTTTGTATAGCTGGTTATACCGATTCAAACTTTGCAAAAAAGTGTGAATTTAGACGTTCTATATCTTCTTATATATTCACTGTGTGTGGGAACTGTGTATCTTGGAAATCTAGGCTACAATTTGATGTAGCTCTTTCTACAACTGAGGCTGAATATATAGCTTTAACAGAGGGCTTAAAAGAGGCTCTTTGGATACAAGGCTTACTCAAAGAAACCGACTTACTTGAAAATAAAGCCATTGTCTATACTGATAGTCAGGGTGCCTACCATATTAGTAGAAACCCTGTATATCATGATAGAACTAAATACATTGGTGTTAAATATCATTTTATACGCCTTAATGTTTTAAATGGTATCTTGCAGGTTGAAAAGGTATCCACATATCAGAATCCTTCTAATATGGGCACTAAAGTTGTTCCAGCTAAGAAGCTTCTATTTTGCAGAAGTTTCCTATATCTCAACAAGATCTGATCATGAAGAACCTGAGACCAATGAGGAATAAGAGAGGGAAGAGTACTTGGATAGCACCAGGATTGAAGATGAAGAGAAGACTCTGTTAGTACTAGTCTGATATATTAGCAGAAGTTCTGCTGTGATATGTAATATATCATTCTATTACTACTTGTACATGTTATTTGTTTATGTTGTCTGGTGGGCTTGTTAGATGTGTGTGTGGGCCTGGTCTTGTTACCTTTACACAGGTGAAGCTCTCGACCCGATCCAACTTATTAGACCCGCGCCTTTTCACATCAGGTTGTTTTATCCCACCCATATAAGTCTTCTTTTCACATACTGTTCACCATGAAGAGAGAGAAACAGTCTTTGTGGTGTTGTTATGTTCTCTCTCGTCCTTCTGCTAGGGTTTTCTGAATCGAGTCTGTAATCTTTGATATTTGTGATGCTTGCTGCTGATTAGAGTCTGTAACTTGTAACTATCTCCGATTCATAGTGCAACCTGCTCCTCCCTTTTGGTCTGAGGTCTCCGTGGACTAGCCACTTTTGTGCTATTTTGCTTTATTACCTGTTGAATCTGGTGTTTCATTCACAAATATTTAGTAATATCATTTTATATATGCTCTTGAAAACCATTTCAATGCCAGTACAATAAAATTTATAATATAACTAAAATTTTAGATATGTATTATTACTGTTTAATTATTTTATTTTAATTTTAAAATTTTTTGAAAAAATATCCACCACCACAACACGTTATTATCTTGCTGTTGTTATAATTCGCTAATTGCGGATAGTGAATGAGAATTTTATATGAATGGAAACACACAATCAAAATTATAGATAATATAATATTAATAAATTATTTCATATATATTTAGTTAAAGTTTGACGAAACGCTTTATTTACATAAGAAAAAATTGTCGGGCTCAAAATAGTTTTTAAGGAAAAAAAATCATCAGCAATTAAAATAATTAATTTAGTCTAAAATATTTTTAAAGGTGACTTATCATCCCATTTTTTTTTAATTAAATCAAATAGTTGTATTTAACATTCTGAACCATGGTTGAAATATTATTTTGAAAAATAAATATTTAATAATCCGATAATTATTAATCAAATAATTTTTTAAAATTATTATTTAAACCGTTATTTTAAAATTATTAAAATAACTTTATATTAAATATTAATAAATGTAAATTGAATAATTATTCCATTTGTATTTATAATTTTATATTTTTATCAATATTTTATAATAACTAATATATTATTATTTATAATTATTTTAAATGTTATTTCAACTGATAATATTAGTCGATGAAATACAATTATTTTAACGATTATTTCAACCCTAATTGTGAAGCGAAATAAAACCTTAACTTACCCTTCTAAAATTATATTCTACTAATTGTATGAAGCCGATGGACTTGGCACACGTTGATTAGGTTAGTGATTGTTGACCTAATCATGTTACCATGTGATAGAATGAAGGTCACCTACAAATTATTCCAAATTTTAATATTTTGTCTTCTTAAAAAATAATTCAACACTTTCTAATTTTTATATTTTGTTTTCCTTGTTTATTCTGTGAATGTTTTGTGTGCAATTAAGACAACTTTAAATCCCAATGAAAAAAGAGTTGTTGGGAGTTGGAATATAATGAATATGGTTCATCTACTCTTGCTAAATATTACAGACACTGATTTCACTCTGTGATTCATTTTTTCTTTCATCAGATTTGTGGATCTTCTCATCAAAATTGAAAATATTCTAATGATTCTAACTATTTAAAAAATATATATAACATAATTTTATAAATTTGAGCTTGACTTATGCTAAGAAAAAGAATATATATATATATATATACTTTACGAAATATTATACAGCCGTCAGAAATTAGCGGTTGATGAATTATAATAATAATAATTAACCGTTTGATAGATTATATCAGTAGTTTGATTCATGGTTGTTGTTAGTTAATTATTTAATTATATTATTAGTAGTTTCTAATATAAAATGAAGTAAAATAATATTTATTAAAATATGTTAAATATTTTAATATTTATTAATAATATTAATAAATAATATTTTTAATATTAGTTACTATTTTTTATTATTAAATATTAGTCAAATTAATATAAATAGTAATATTACTTATTCATTAGCATGTAATTAAGATAATTCTAATTAAAAGTGTGATAATTTGATTTTTTCAGTAAATTTCTAATTTCAAAACTTCTTTGACATTACTATTATCATTTTAGAAATTAAAGTTTGGAACTCAATTAATTAATTAAAATTACTATTAACTAAACTAGTTAAGTTTAATTTTGTTCAAATCTTTAAACTTCTAAAAATATAAACATTATTTAAATAGCGGACTTTGAATTTACTCTTTAAACTTCCTTAAAAGATGAATACGTTAAATATACGATAGGATAGGATAGATATGACATGGAATGTGTGAGCAATGAGTCTGAAAATAATAATAATAATAATGATATTTAGAAAAAAATTATGAAAATTCATTATTTAAAAAAAATCACATATGTTTAATTAATAAAATATATTTAAAAGGAATAAACATCCATCTATTTTGACGGTTAAAATTATACAAATTAAAAAATATGTAATAAAAATCACTAAAGTCTGTAATACAAAGAGAGAAAAATCATTCTTATATTAATTAATTGTGAAAATTCGTAAAATTAGACTTTATCAATTTTTTTATTTTAGTTTTAGAACAATCCTAAAATTTTTTTCACTTTTCGAACTTTTTTATAAAAAAATTATGAAAATAAAATTTTTAAAAAAGAATTTGAAAAAAAAATGAACTTTTTGGTATGTATTGCTTGGAAGCAATGAAAATTTTGTCAACTTCCTGATGTATAATACTGGAAAGCGAAAATTCGTTTAATGGTACTACACATCAGGAAACAAACTTGATTTTTACCTATTTTCTGGTGTTTAATATCAGGAAATGAAAACTTAATTTCCTGGTATTACACCAGTAAAACAACAAAATTTAAGTGTTGTTTCCTGGTGTGTATTATCGGGAAGTGAATTTTCACTTCTCGGTATTACACACGGAAAACTAAATTCCAATTATGCCTATTTTTCAGTATATAATACTGGAAAATTATTGATTATATTTTTTTAATATCGAAGGATAAAATAGTCATTTTGACCTATTTTTTTAAAAAAATAATTTAAAAATTTTGTTTTGTAAAAAATTTAATATAAATTTAAAATTATAAATTTTATAAAAAAAACTCAAAAATATAAATGACCCTAATTAATTAATTTATTTTAAATTTAATTTGATTTATTTTTTAATTTTAAATATACAATTAAATATTTAAATTATTTTTTATATTATTAAATTTAAATGGTCGCCCATTGAGGAAGCATTATAGGCTCATTGTTAAATGGAAGAGCTCGAATGCCCAAATCAAATCCCGTTCTCGAAAACGTTTGAATGAGCTTCTTCAGGTCCATTTTTAAAAGAAAACGTCCACAAATTCTATTTGCACTCATATCATTTTTTATAAATTCACCATCTGAAAAACAAGATGAAAAGAATTAAAAAAAAAAAAAAGAAAAAAGATTCAACTCACTATTACTAATAAATGTATTAGTTCACTAGATAAAATAAAAGTTAAGCATTAAAAAAAATATATTATATACTATTTATAATAAATAAAAAAATATCTTACAAATACCTATCTTAAAATAAAATTCAGCAAATACTTACTAAACTATTGCCGAATATTCGGCATTTTCAAGCCTTACTAATCCAAAACGACAAAACGATAATTCGAAAGTGAGATATCATCTTTTAAACTTATGTAATCTAATTACTTGGACTAAATATATTTCTTCTTAGACTGAGGATTGCACCTCCCCCGCACGTCAATTACGTATACATAAGGGAAGCTCTTCCAAGTACAAATTATTATATTTATCTATGTATCTTGTAAAGACTGAAAAGATAAATAATCCTATACTTTTTTTTGAGATTTCGACATTTGTACTTGGAGAATATTTGAATAAATTAATTAATGAAGAGTTTAAATCACTCACCTACAATTTTGAGTCCATTATTTACTTTTGTAAAATTTATTAGAATTTAGTTTTACATTGAAATGTGAAATGAACCAATTAATGGTGGTAGAGTAGGTCAATGTAACTACATCATTCAATCATCTTTACATTATACTAGTAATACTTATGAAGTGGTCCAAATACGACATTAAGATTTGTTAAAAAAAAAACTCAGCTACTACTACTATTTCTTAAAAATCAACCCCAGCGACTTTCTCATTTCCGACCCAATATTTTATTTATAAATAACATTTCATTAATTTTTATTCAATTTAGTCATTAATATTTTAAATAAAATAATTTGATTATGTCCAATTTATAAAAATATAAAATAAAAGTTTAATAATAATAATAATTAATTCTGCTCACACTATTAGATTAACAATAATTAATTTTACCATGTGAATAATCAATTTAGGGAACAAATAAAATTAAGGGTTCCAAAATTAATTTCATTAAAAAGTTAAAAGTAAATAAATGAAAATTAAATAAGCTAAACAATATAGTAAACTCAGTCAAACCAATTTTATATTAGTCATTGAATTTAAAATAAATTAAGTCAATTCAATAAATCTGATTATAGAAATTAACATCGCACTAGACAACCTAATCTTTCTTTAAATATTAGATTGATTGAACAAGAGTCGTCTAGTCAACCCCTTATCTACCAATAATCTTGACAAGTACTTAGAAAAGTTCAACTGAAAATTGTATAAAGAATTAGAAATGCCCAAATTCATACCAAATAAGTCAACAAACACACTCATTTAAATATGATTATAAAATTCTCACAACATGACGCATCAAACTGATTGTTACATAGGTCAAATCAATTAAACGATTACGTATTTAATTTACTGACCAGTGAAGTAAACATATTTAATTAATTAACTTGTAATATTAATCATTTAAATAAATTAATATATTCATCCGAAAAATAAGAAAATGAGAGAATTTATAAATATTGAAAACATAAACAATTAAAAACAATTCTCACGACATATAGAATTGGAAAGAAGAGACTTTACTGAATCAAAATGGTTTAGCTAGATATGAACATGATTAGAATTATCTTGAATCACAGCATTGTAGAAACCTCGTCAAAGTTACCTTGATTTGAATGTGAATTGTGGTATTTTCAACACGAGTAAATGTTGGCTAAATATGGGTTCTTGTGGTTGAAATACACTATAGAAATCTTATATATTAGACAAATGGGTAATTGAAACTAAATGGATGAATTGAGATAACGATTGATGTTGAAAGTCTTGTTTTTACTCCTTTATCATTGTTGGGCATCTTGGTCGGATGTTTTGTCACGGTGACCAAGTGCGGACTAAAATGCTAAGAGCTCTCGATATGTTTCTAGATCCTTTAGCTGACATATTGGTCATGTGACCATTGTGCAAGCTAAAACGCCAAACATTGTTGGTGTCATTTCGAGCGTCTTGGTCGGTAGCATGGTCGAACTGATATAGACTTAAACCAATATGATAACAAGTCTCGGTACCAATTTTTACGCATGGACCACGATTCTTGTGGCCTGGTCAAGGCTGTTAGGGCACGGACCAAGACACCAGGTGCCTTTTTGAGTCTTCAAACTTTGATGTCACATTTAAAAATGTTTGCAAATATATGTATGAGTGGTGATGGATGGTTTAAAGTGAATTTTGTGTGCTCATGCATGATAAATATAAAAAGAAGTATGAATGTGTATGGTTGCAAAAGTATGAAAATGTTAACCATACAACAACAGTAGACTGACCATTTTCTTTCACAGTTTTTATTTTTTTTAAATATTAAATGTGAGCAGGCGATCAAGTAAGCAATAGACCATTGTGATTCAAGTTTCATGAAGTCTAACTTGAAGATCATGTTATGCATTTGTATTTCAGACATTATATGTTCAATTTGAAAATAAATTGTAAAATCATGATACTTTGGTTACTGCTTCATTCTCTCTAAACTTGTACCTTTTATGTATCTTGAATATGTCTTGATTAATATGTGGTTAAAGTACTATTAGATTTAAGGAATGGATAATTCTATTGAGATAATTCAAAAGTATATATAAATGGATATGCGTCCACATGCACACTAGTTCTGCGCCCCATGTCTTCTGGGGCGGGGGTTGAACATTATAGTTGGTGAAGAGTAAGTCAAGACATGTATCTCTCCCAATGTGGAGATGCTTTATGATGTAACTTTTTTACAATGCGGAGATGTAAAGATGTGAAGATGTGCAACAGTTACTATTGCGATGCGACCTGGTGGAAGTTAAACATTCAATATGTGTCATATATTTACATCTATCCTCCTAGAATATTCCCATCGGGACGGATGTATAATCTGTCCCAGAGAATAAAATTTGTCTAGATCAACTCAACAAGTAGGTCTGAAAACTAAGCTTAGAAATGATTAGATTAAGCCTAAAGTTATAGACAGCCTACAAACTTATTAGCTGGCAGCCACAACCAAAATAATTTGTCAGGGAAAATTCCGGATTTTCTGGAGATCTTTCCACGAGAATCTCGAGTCATTCTCTCATTGACACCCTTTAAACTCCTATATATAAGTGTCACTTCCAGTTCGACTTACTCTTTAGGACCTTACTAAAACTCTGCTAAATTCTCTACTCTATGTTACTCTTATACACTATGCCTATTTTAATGTATTCATTCACTTATCATCAACAACAATTTACTTGCCTCTAATCACCATTATTTTCCGGTCTTTCACTTGTTCTTAGTTTATCCTAAACATTTCAAACTGAGACCATGAAATATAATCTATCCCTCAATCGGTTTCCACATTCTCAGAATTATTACGAACTTGAAAATGGAAATACATAATTATTTTTCTACAATTTTGTACATATCTTATTCTTATTTTAGAGAGTAAACTCTAAAATATTCCACCCAATTAGGAGGAACTAGGTATACACTTGTCGCAAGTCATCTAAAGCCTACTCAATCCTAACTTACTTAATAAAATGTCGAACTCAACTTTAATGATAAGTCTATTTAATTAAATAAGTCAAATTTCATATTAGTAAACCTCATAGGCTGATACGTTGTTGTTGTTATTATTATTATTATTATTTTATAATTTTTATAATGCGTAAATTTTATTATATATTTTTAAAAGATAACTATAACTATTTAATTTTCATTATTATTATACTTGATTTTATAATATCAATTAAAAATAAATTTAAAAAATTCAAAGAAAATTATTTAACAAATTTTTAAATAAATTTATAAATTAAATATCCGTATTTGAAGTTCATATTAAATAAATAAACCATACTCATCGAGAATTAAAGATATACACTTTAACATGTTTAGATCAAAATCTGGCAGGCTCGATCTATTCTCGCCTTTACACCCAAGTAACAATTTACGTTGACTACAATTGGATGGTAATTCCAACCGGTAGGAAAGGAAAAAGGGCATTTGTTAATAAAGCCTGAATTAAGGATCCAACTATTCAAATAACAAAGTTGAATTCGGAAATTTTAAATAAAATAAAAATCAATGCCTTACCATACACGACGCCGTATAGGCAACGAAAAAGAGAGAAGACCGGTCAAAAATCGTACGGTAGACGGTTGGTTTAACGCCACGTGACTACTCTACTCAACCACTTCGTCTTTACCTAAATTGCACTCTTCTCCTCTTACCTTTTTGTTATTGCATTTAAAACTCTCTACTTTCTTTTATTGCACTCGTACCCATCCCCGCATACGAAAACCACGGTGTGAAGAAAGCTATTCAAACGATAAAAGAGAAAACTATCACTTTTCTAATACACATCCATTGCTATCCAATATTTACTCTACATTTCTCAATTAGAATCGTATATTTTCTCAAGTTATATTATTATTATTATTATTACTTTTTTTTTTTTTTTTTTTTTATACCTATCTAATAGTACTAACTTATTAATACCAGCACTAATTTATTACAAAATTTCAAAAAAATATATATATATATAATTGTTAATAACATTGAAAATTATATTAATTTATATATTGGTTTATTTTTTAAAAATAAATAATATTTTTATAAATTATTTTTTAATTTTTAAATAGTTCATTAATCATTTAAATGTTTGTTTGAAAGAGATTTTAAATTAATGATTTTCGGATAATTATTTGGAATATGAAACGGATCACATTTTGATCCTCCCAACTAATAGTGCTACTAATGTAGATGTGGTAGGAATCAAACTTGAGACCTCTACGCATTATCATCTCTATCGAAGGTTGGATGGTTAACCAGTTCACACATAGTCGATTTTATTAAATGATATATTAATTAAGGTTGTTTGTATTTTTGAGTTTTTTATTAAAAAATTTATATTTTTAGGTCAACATTTAAATTTTTATAAAATTAAATTTTTGACTTTTTAAATTTTTTTTAAATAGATCAGAATGACCATATAACCCTTTAATATAAAAAAATAATAAACCTAGTAACTAGTGAAAAAAAATTTAGGGTTAATCTAAAATTAAAATAAAAAATTTATTAAAGTCTAATTTTACGTATTTTTAATATATATATATATAATATTAGTATTTATACGGTTAAATATATATTATAATTAATTTCTCTTTTAATATATCAAAATAAATTTTAAGTTTGATTAAATGGATTGACACATTAACTTATTAATAAAACCCACCAAAACTATTTATAATTAAGTGGTAGCGGGTCTCAAAAACCTTTAAACTTAAATGTATTTTTCAAATTAGTCATTTAACTTTACGAATGGTCAATTTATTCCCTCAACTATCAAATACTGAATCAGCTAAGACTTTTTGTTGAGGTAGATAGTGAGCTATCATTAAAAATAATTAATTTGAAAATGTCAATTAAATCATTCACATTGGAAAAAACTTAATTGATTCGATATTTAAAAATTAAAGATAAATTGACATTTCTTAAAATTTAAGAAATAATTTGAAAAGTATAATGAAAATAAAAAGCTATTGAGAGCCTTATATGTAATCAAGTTAAACCAGTCGTGTTCTAACTAAGAAAAAATATTTAACTTGACTTATATGGGTGATAATCTTCACACCCCAAAAGAAAAAAAAAAAAAAACATAAACATGAAAGGAAAACAAAAACATGTAAAGATATAATTTAACAAGAGCTGAGGTGTAAGCTCAATCAACATAACAGTTGAGAATTAAAGTGCAATTAATGACAAAAATTAGTGAGTTAAATGCAATTCTCCCTCTCTCAATCATAAGACAAAAACATGACAACCCATTCCCTTTTGTCTTTTGTTTTTTTAGCTTGCCTCCTCTCTACATACATTTTGGATTACCACACTCTTTAATTCTCACCCTTTTCCCCATTTTCGATTTAGATTTGGTCTTTGTTGACTAACAAACAACACTGGCCTTGCCGGCTCAAGCCGTCTACAACTATTTAACCACCTGTATTATTTATATATACAAAATTTATTATAATAAAGTTTATTTGAATACGCGTTGAACAGTTTTTGTTATCGAAACCCAATTGTAACAAACCTCTTCTAAGCCTCTTTAACCTGTTCTACTTCTGTTCTCTAGTCGGTTTGTTTTATTCTCTTTTGCCGGATTTATTTTTGTTTCTGAAAAAAACTGGGTATGGAATAAGAAGTGTTGTTTTTTTTGATCGAGTGGTGAAAATTTCCAGTTTTTATTTAAATTGGTAGTGTTTGAAGACATGGGTGGCAAGTGTTCCAAGCCTACGGCGGTTGATGATGGCAGTGACACCACGGTGGAGAGGCTGACTAGGAAAGTCTCGTTGAGTACTGGTGGCGGTGGAGTTGTTGGACGCGTTGGTTCTTCAAGGAGGAGAGAAGAGACTTTCACTAATGATGCAAAAATGATGTTGATTGATAAGAAAGTCAATGGCTCTAATCGGTTCTCTGAGAATCATAAGATTGAAAGTTTGAAGATTGATGATCATGTTGTTGTGAAGCCGCAATTCGATGGTCGAATTGAGAAGAAGAAAACGGTTGATGATCAGATTGACAAGAAGAGACGTGAAGTCATGACTCTTAACAATCATCATCATCATCCTGGTGTTGGGAGATTACCTAAGGGTTTAGAAGCAGAGCAGGTGGCTGCTGGTTGGCCTTCTTGGCTCGCAGCCGTGGCTGCTGAAGCTATCAATGGATGGATTCCACGCCGGGCTAACACCTTTGAGAAGTTGAATAAAGTATGTCTTTGTTTCTTTGATTTGATGTTCATTGGTTTTGTTTACGTTGATTATGTGGAAGTGATGTTGGGGATTGACTTTGATTTTGCAGATTGGACAGGGAACTTATAGCAGCGTTTACAGGGCTAGGGATGTAATTAACAATAAGATTGTGGCTTTGAAGAAAGTTCGGTTTGATAATCATGATCCTGAGAGTGTTAAGTTTATGGCTAGGGAGATTTCGATTCTGCGGAGGCTTAATCATCCAAATGTGATTAAATTAGAAGGCTTGATTGCTTCCCCTACAGCTTCTAGTTTGTACCTTATTTTTGAGTACATGGAACATGATCTTGTTGGACTCGCGTCTCTTCCTGGTGTCAAGTTCACAGAGCCTCAGGTACTACTTGAATTGACTTGCTGTTGATTGGATTATTCTGTTTTTGTTGTCGTCATCGAGCTTTTATTTATCTTTACTTGGTTTTTGATTAGGTTAAATGTTACATGAAACAACTTCTGAGCGGCCTTGAGCATTGTCATACTCACCATGTTTTGCACCGTGATATCAAGGGTTCAAATCTTCTAATAGATGATAATGGGGTATTGAAGATTGCAGACTTTGGCTTAGCAAGTTTTTTCGATCCTAATGATAATGTTCCAATGACTAGTCGTGTAGTGACACTTTGGTACCGGCCACCGGAACTTTTGCTCGGAGCCTCTCATTATGAAGTTGCAGTGGACTTATGGAGTACTGGTTGCATTTTAGGGGAATTGTTTGCTGGGAAGCCTATATTGCCTGGGAAAACTGAGGTATCATTTGCAACGCACTGCATAAACTTGTGATTATTTTATGCTATGCTTATTGTTCAAATGTTGATTATATGCTAGTGCATATTGGATTCAGGGAACTGAATAATGAGAAAATAATGTTATTATAAGAAGCTAGTTAGATTGAATTCTGAAATTTTTGTGAGATCAAGGCAAGTTGAATTTTGTGCTTAGATGAATGTGAGAGCCTGATGTGCAGGTTGAGCAGTTGCATAGGATTTTCAAGTTATGTGGATCACCGACTGAGGATTATTGGATTAAATCGAAGTTACCTCACTCAACAGTTTTCAAACCTGTACAACCATATAGGCGTCGCGTAGCGGAGACATTTAAAGACTTTCCTGCATGTGCTTTAAACCTTATGGAGACCTTGCTATCTGTAGATCCTTCCCACAGAGGAACTGCATCTTCTGCTCTTAACAGTGAGGTTAGCACCTTCATTTCACGAAATTTTGGATGAGTATAGTATGTTCTTAGAGCAACTGAGGTCAATCCAGTAAGGTTGTGTTCGTGATTCTTGTTTGAAGACTTCATGAGTTCTTGTGATTATTTAATAATTCATCCACAAATTTTCTGCAGTTCTTTACAACTCAACCTCTTGCATGTGATCCTTCAAGCTTGCCCAGATACCCTCCCAGTAAAGAAATTGATGCTAAAATGCGAGATGAAGAATCTAGAAGGTATAGCTTCCTACTTAGTTTTTGCTTCATTAATCATTGTCTGTGTTTTAATTCCTTGATAATTAGTGTCTTTGGTTTAGCATATATTTGTAAGAAGTTATAGAAGTATCATAAACTTTTTAAATGTAGAGAGTTGAGGTTAGTGTTATATTATATCAATGGCATATCAATACAGAGAATATGTATAGTCTTCGCAAAAGATGAATCACAAGGACTTCATGTGCTGGCTATGGTGAAATTCGACTGAAACCCTAAGTTCATGCAACTTGTGAACTAGATTTCAGCACGAAGCATTTGTTGAACTCTTCATTGTTATTCCAGTTCTTTCTTTAATGGTTATGGTTGTGATGTGCTGTTCTCTACTGTTCCTTCAGTTATTGTTTCTTTCTGTTTATCTACACACTTTAAGTTAGGCTGAGAGTGGACTTCTTGCTATTTTGATGTAGTGATGGTCACAACATTAACCATGTCATTAATGTTCTTAGGCTGAGAGCTGTTGGAGGTAGGGATCATAGAGATGAACTGGGAAGGAGCGGACGAAAGGACTCCTTGGCAATGCCAAGTAATGCCAATTCTGAAATTGGTGCAACAATGCAGGTAACAATAAAAGAGTTCTAGATTTAGTTCCACATTAAATTTTTATCTTTGGTTGGACTGACAGTTAATAGCTGTGTTAACATTTATGTACATTAATGTGCCCACATAGAGATTGAAGATGCATTAACGTACTGATTATGTATTCACTTAGACAGGTCTGCATTTATGAAATTGTACATTGGTTCTTTTGGCCTACTAGTGCATTTGCATGTAGCTTTTGAAGTCTGAAAGTATTCACTTTCATTAACATACTGATAATGTTGCATGGAGATATAAAAATCTATAATCAAGTGCTCTTCTGAAATTTTACAGTCTGAAAGTTGCTATTTTTTTCTCCATCTTTCAGTTATTATTATGTCATCTCCCTTATCTTTTTAATAACGTTTGTGCCATAATTACAGAGAAGAAGTCTTACCAATACAAAGGGCAGAAATGAGATGCTCATGCCTCATAAGGAACCTATATTTGCAATTAATCCCTCTAGACAATCACAAGTCATGAAAGAAGTGATGAGTAGAGACTCAGTGGACCATCAGCGAAAGAAAGTATCGCATTCAGGGCCATTGGTCCATCAACCGACATGGGCAAAGGCTGGTAAGAGACACAATGAGCCTCCAACAGTTTCAACACGATCCAACTTATCAACACTGTCTGGTTTCGTAGCAAGCAGAACTGTGTTGCCTGATGATTGTAGAGAAAAATCTGGACCTTCACAACAAGTAGCTGAAAAACCTGTAGTCAGGCCTCAGATATCGTATAATGACTTCGTGTCTGTAGGCAAGCAGGATGATAGGCGTAGCAGTCACAGGACTGCAGATTCTCCGCAGGAAGGAAATGGAAAAGCTATGGTTAGAAACTGACTTGCTTCCTTTTTCTCAACAATCTTGACCTTGGTTTTAGACTGCAGTACCAAATTAGCCTAACATCATATTGTGTTTTTGTAAATATCTACAGCATGGTCGCGGAAGCAAGGGAAACAAGATTTATGTGTCTGGACCATTACTTCCGGCGAATGATGTCGAGCAGATGCTGAAAGATCACGATAGGCAGATTCAGGAAATTGCTCGGCGAACAAGACCTGACTGGACAAAACTAACAAAAGGGCATACTCCAGGTATGCAAATAACAGGCAATTCAACATTTTTCTCCAGGCTTAGAGCTGGATAGCTGATTCCATAACTGGATTCTGATGCTTAGAGAAGACTACATTCTAGATTCTAGTATTTATGTACAGTGACTAACACCCAACAAGGTGCTTTTTTCATTTTATGTTACGTCACATTCTTTTACACCAAATCCAAAATCAAAGTATAACCAAATTTTGTAACCGTTTGAGTTATAGTCAATAATATGTAAATACAAAATCTGGATTGTCTATTTATGGGAAAGCGAATTATTACCAAACCCTTCAGTTTGATGCTTTCTGTCTTAAGATATTATGATGCTTTCTGTCTTAAGATATTATGGACTGTTTTCTAGAGCAGAAATATCAGAAAAGTTTACTCTGGGAACATGTTCATCAAAATATAAAGTTCCTTACAAGCTATATAATGTATCACATCACTTTCTGTACTAAAGAATAAACTCACTGTGTATTAAGTATAAATTTGTACTTGAGGTCAATACAAAATCTGCAGGAGCTGAAAGACAATCCTGAAAGATTGAAAAGATTAAACTCAGTATCAGGACTTTGTTATCTACCCTCTAGGATAACATCTGAGGAGGTCATAGATGTAGAACCGGATACATCCCTGTAAATTTCACTGAATGCAGGGTGTCCTCGGCTACTGGTGAACTGTGTCTTCAAAGCTGTTGATTCCATCCTCTGAAGCAAACTCACCCTGGTTGTTCCTTCTTCAGCTCCCAAGCTATCAGTTGACCCTTCCAACACCTCCAAAACCTGTCTCATTGTCGGCCTAATTTTCGCCTCAGGATATGCACACAACAATCCCAGATTAATAACTCTCTCAACCTCCTCATCAGAATAACCACCTGTTGCTTTTAATCGATCATCAAGCGCAGAATGCAGTTCCCCTCTCTCTAGCAGCATAAGCAACCAATCAATTAAGCTTGGTTTCCCATCTTCTATAGGTCTTCGTCCACACACCACCTCTAAAACCAAGATTCCAAAGCTAAAAACATCAGTCTTTGTCGAAGCTCGACCAGTTTTAACGACTTCTGGTGCCATATACCCAACAGTTCCAATCACTTGGGTTGTGGTAGCTAATTCTCCATGGTTATGCATTCGGGCTAGTCCAAAATCACCCAGCCGCGCATTCATGTCTTTATCAAGCAACACATTGCTTGCCTTGATGTCTCTATGTAAAACTTTAGAATCCCAACCTTCATGCAAGTACAGAATCCCAGTAGCCACATCTTTCAAAACCCTAATTCTCTGTTCCCAACTCAAGGTCACCCTCTCATCACAACCAAAAATCCATTTATCCAAACTTCCATTCTCCATATAATCATAAATTAGAATCAACTTCTGTTTCTCTTTTTTACACCAACCTCTTAAACCTACAAGGTTTTTATGTTTCAATCTTCCTAAACTCGAAATCTCAGCTAAAAATTCTCTGATTCCATGATCACTCTCCACACATATTCTCTTCATAGCAACTTCAACTCCAAGTAACATTCCTTTATAGACCTTACCGTTCGCTCCACAACCAATCACATTTTCCTCAGAAAATCCTTTTGTTGCGGAATAAACTTGTTCATAATCAACCCTATGCGGCCAATACTCCAATTCCCAATCTTCAAAAACCTCCTTATGTAATGCCCTTCTTTTCTTCATCCATATCAAAAAAGCAACACATATCACAACAGCAAACACAACAACTACAGCACTAACACTAACACCTATAATGAACCCTTTAGACTGAAGTACAGACTCTTTAGGAAGCACAAATGAAGGCAAATTTGTAGTCACAAGAGCATCACCTATATCAAAATTCAAGTTACTAAAACTCCAAGCTAATATCTTATGACTCTCAACCAAGCTACCAGTTGCAGCACAAAACCCCACATACATTTCATCTAAAAGCACATCAGAAAGATTCAGAAACTCACTTATCAAAGGCCTTACAGGCCTTGCTGCCCCTGCTCTGGCCATTGTAACATTGATTATTGAATCTTTATAATCAATCCAAGCTTGGTAATTCACACCACTATTAAGCTTCAATACCTCAAACTGGTCATTCCTTCTCCCTGTATAGAACCCAGCAACACTCGAAACAGCAGAAGTGAGTGAGTTCACATCAAGACCAACATGATTGTCATTAATGTCATTGAATTCTTGATTCTCAAAAACATCAAACTCAACAGCGAAAACATGGTTTTGAGGACTACCATCGTTGCTCAAATTGAAGAGACCAAGATGTTGAGACGAGCTAGCCCCATCTATGCCAGTAAAAGGGAAGAAAACAAAAGCAAATCCATGGCCAGGTAACATACCTCTGTAAGGAGCAATGGAGAAGATAAAAGAGGTGGAAAAAGGAAGTGGGGTGTTTGAGTTTTGTGGTTTTGTTGTGATCTTTGAAGGGTACAGAGCTCTTCCGATGGTGAAAGTGGTTTGATTGGTGAGAGAGATGATTGAATTTTCAACTCTGGCATGGCCGTAGGTGTTTATGTTGGTGGAGTTGAAGTCGGTGTTGAAGACGAAATCGAGAGATGAGGTTGAAATGAAGGTTGATACAGAGAGAAGAAGCAGAAGTGAGAGTTGAGGAGGAGACATTAATTAAAGAGACAGAGGAGGAGAATGATGAGGTTGGAGTAGAAGAAGAAGGGTTTGAAGTGGTTGACTTTGAATGATTCATTCAGATTAGTGCGCCTACAATCATTGATCAAAGCCATGCTTTTTAACGTTTTCAAACAAATTGTAGTATTAATGAATGGATGTTGTTTTTGACAGAGTGAATTCGAGTATGTTCAAACACGTAGCCGACAAGACAAGAGAACTTGCTGTGGAGGTTCGCTACCTGCTCTTTGTCCATGGCTCTGGGTCACATGGGTTTGGTATTTTATATTTAAAAAGTAAATATAAATTACAGTATAGAAAATAAAATTAGAGAAATAATATTTACTGTTTAAATATAATATTTTAGGATAATTCCTTAAAAATTATAGTATTTCGGTTATTAATTAAAAAATTCTTTCTATTTTATTTTTATTGGAAAAAAATTAATTAATAATTTTTGCATTTAAATTAATTTTTATCTTTTTAAATAAAAATTGAGAGGTATTTACGTATTTATTTTTCAATTTTTATTTAAATATAAAATTAAAAAATGTCTTTTAATTATTGTTCATCCATATATAATTTAGACGGAAAATTATAAATATAAATTTTTTCTTTTTAAAAACAAAATAGAAAGAATTGACCTCGTTAGTAAATTTTCGGAATTTTTTTATATTTTAATTTTAAATTTTAAATTATATTTCATTCGAACAAAATCGAATTATCTCAAAATTACTTAGTTATTTTATATTGAATTGAATTCTTGTCGAATAAAGTCGTTGCCTATTTTGAATTATTTATATTTAAAAACGGTTATAAATTATAAAAATCAATATAGTTTCAAAGGAATATAACCTTGATAGATTAATTAATTCATATGCACATAGGGAAGCCATAGGCAACCAATTACATATTCCGCTTTCATACTCCTTTATCTAAAAGAAATTTTACTGACCTTGTTTATTTACCACATAAGTGTAATTATATCATTAGCACTTATGTGTATGTGGTCACATGCACTTTTCCAATATGATTCCAAATATATTTATGAAATTTATTTATAGTTTTACTCTTTTATTTTTTTTAAAAAAAATATATTAACTTATTTAATATTTAACATGACGTTAAATTAATATAGACGCTTTTAGAATTCCAATTTTGTATTAAATTAGAAAAGAAAAGATCAAATTAGAAAAAAATAAATAAATAGTAATTTAAAGAAATATCAATTCTTCCTTATGTATAGATAACTGCAATTATCAACTAATTATATTAAATTAAATAATATATACTCGCATCCTTATGAATCAACCTCATCTTTAATGTTCAAAAACATGTTTACATTATTAAACATGTCTCAACAAATTATGCAACATAGTAGATGTGGTTTAACCAATATTCAGAGTCTCATCATAATGTTATTCCATCCATTTAAATGATTTCATAACATCAAAAGCTTATAGACATGCTAACAAATATCAAAGCTTATAGAGATGCTCACAGATATCAAACCGAATTGGAAGCTCATGAAAGTACAATCATTAGAAGTCGAACGTAATTTTGAACGTAATGAGAAGGTGTGGGCCACAACCTTCACCCTAATGGGCTTAGGTATTTGTTGGGTCAAAATTTTCAATTGGGCCCAATTACAAACACTTACCAATTCATTCAATTTTCAATATTTCAAAATAGTTTTCTTTACGGGTCAGAATTTACTTTCACCACTAAATCCCATTTTCAGTTAAAAATTAAATTTCAAAATTAAAAAAAATATATTATAAAAAACTAAATCACTCTTTGATAGATAATTTGCTTTTCTTTAAAAATTCATATTTCAATACTTGAAAAAAAAAATTAAACTTTAAACTTTTATATTTAATTAAAATTCATTTATTTTGAAACATATAATAATTTAATTTAGTTCGACTTGAAAATTAAAATTATTTCATAAGTATTTAAAGTTTTGTCGAGCAAATAGAGAGAATTTTAATTTTCAAATAAAGAGAAACTTCAAATAATTTTCAATTTAGGATCTTTATATTATTATTAAAGTTTGTAATTAAATAGCTCATTTAATTAAAAAATAAAAATTTTAAAACTACATCTACTTTTATAAAAATAATTTAGTATTATTTCTATTTTTTAAAGTTATTCAAAATAGAAACCGAATTTGAATAAAAAATTATTTTGGGATTGTAAAAACTTGTTTTCAATAGAGGATTGGAAAAACCTAACTAAATATATAAAAATAATAATAATAATTTTTAAAAAAAAAAAAACAAAACAAAAACCGCAGGCTGATTTGGATTATTTGTGTTACTTTCACCCATTGATTTTGATCAATGGTCCAATACAGTACACTGAAAAGATACAAAACTTATTCTTTTAAAACGATTTGAACTCTATAATTACTCTTGATTCGAGAAATTCACATGTATTGACGATTATTCCATCTAATTTTGTTAAATTGGTGGCGCAATCTCGAATGAATAACCATTCAGAAATGTCTCTAATAAGAAGTAGGTAAATAAGACAGAGGAATCGACGAGATATAAGGGAGGTCGGAGAAAACTAAGTGGAGTTCTTTGAAATTACTGTCTCTGATTTTGAAAATCTCATTCTGATATGGATCAAATTGCGAAGGTCTAGAAAAAGTCTTAAAATATTCATTTGTAATTCGTTTGGGTCTGTAATAGCTTTCTGGAAAGAAATTGCGAGATGAACAATTTTTAAATTTCAGGATGCCGAAGGCCTATTGCACAGTTATTGGGCTCAAGTTGAGATTTGGCTTTGTCATTTCCTTATATTAGAATTTATCAACGTTCTTGACTACGGAATTTTTATTATTTTCATTATGTGTCACGTTCGAGTGAAGGAATATAGAGAGTGCATTGGCGGCAGAAGTGAAAAAAAAAATGAAAACATGGGACGTTGAGCTGTGAAGCGACTTCTAGGAAGCGAAAGAAGTTGAGGATGAGACACCAAAAGATGAATTCACCCGCAGGTGAAGTGATAAGGGTTTGAAAAGGGAGAATGATGAGTTAGAAACGGTGGAAGAGAATTACATGGTGGCTGGTGTAGAAAGATAGGCCAATGAGTATGGAAGGGAGATGGTGGAATTTAATTGAAGGAATGGTGTAGGTAATAGTGGAAATGGTGGTATTGGTGTTAGAGTGGAGACTTTTGGGTGAGGTTGGGAGGATTATGTTGGGGTTTACTATGTCCATCTATGTTAGATGTGGATGTGTTCTGAATTATAAATCATATTCTCCATTTTCTACTTCTTTCTCAGATTGTTTCTGATTATTATTTAGTTAGATTTTTCTGAATCTTATTAAGAAAAACTTTTACAATTCCAAAAATTTAAATCCGATGAGATTCTATTTTGAAATTATTTTTAAAATATATATAGTTTTAAATTACTTTTGTAAAATGACTGTAATTTAAAAATTTTCTTAAAAGTAAATATTTCTCAACAGACTTATATTTTCGAGGTTGAGCAATGTATACATAAATTTTTAAATTTAAAAGAATGATATAACTCTTAGGAGTAATTCATATTTAGACAGCTGAAGTTGGCATAAATTTTCTTACGTACCTTTAAACTTTTTGAAGTTTCAACCGGACCTCCAACTTGTGAAAAGTGTTTTAGTTATACTCTTATTAAAGTTTTATGAAAATTAAATTTCATTAAAAAAAATTACAAAATTTGAGGGTCCAATTGAAATTTCGAAAAATTTAAGAATCAATTGGAGCACTTTTGACAAGTTATAAGGTCTAATTGAAACCTAAAAAATTTAAATATTCAAATAAAAAATTATGTCAACGTGAAGGGTTTAAATAAATATTATTCCTAAATATAATGTTATGAAACTTACCTTCACAAATAATTGATATACACTAATATTATGCATACTTGGTCAGAGATGCACTTATACATATTTGAACAAAATAAACATGATGATAATACACAATCACCAATAAAAGCTTCACAAAATCTATTAGGTAAGACCCATACACAAAAAAACAAAGTGCAAAAGCTGATGGCATATGCCATATATTATACGCCCAATTTTCAAAAACACACTTACATACCGCAGCTAATCTGGTTTTGGCATGTAATTCGGAGACGAAAAGATACTGATAAGATATGTGGTAAATCAGTTTAAAATAATAAATTAATTCTTTAATTTTTATAAATAAAAATAAAAATGATATTACAAAAACATTTTTAAATATTAAATTTAATTTTTAGCTGATCAAACAAAAATAATAATATATTATCAATAAATTTGAAAGGAAAAATAAAATAATTATAATATAATATTAGTTGAATTTATAAGGACATACTTTTTTCTTTTAGTAAAAAAATGTTTAAAAGAGATTTTATTTTTTATTTTAAAAAATAATACTTATTTAGGCTCTTAAAGTTAATATAATATTTTATTTGAATTTTCAAAATTTTCGAAGTTTCAATTGGGCTCTCTAACTTGTCAAAAGTGTTTCGATTACACTTTTAAATTTTTTGAAATTTTAATCGAATTTTAAAATTTTTAAAATTTTATATAAATTTGATTCTAAAAATTGGTCTAACTGGACTGTTGTATTGTATCATATTTACTTTATTCAGCAGATTGTACAGGTTTTTTGGGTTGTTTTGTTTGGTGCAAGGCCAATGGGCCCAGGCATTAGTAAAAGCCCAAACCCATTGAGACCTGACCCGGCCCACTAACCTAAACCCTATTATATAATCTTTCTTTTCTTCTCTGCTGGGTACAGTAGCTGTTGTTTGACTTCTTCTTCTTCTCTGTTTCGTCTTTGGCGATTAGGGTTTTCTTTTGCTCTTTGTGAACTGAGAGGACTTTGTGTCCTTACCTGCTGTAACACCACCATTATAGTGCAACTGGGCCTCTGAGCCCTCCTCCGTGGACGTACACCTTGGTGGCCGTTTTGGTCGCCGGTGGAACCACGTAAACTCGTGTTGTTTGATTGTGTTGGTTTTCTGATTTTGTGCGATTCATTGTTGTGTCAATTTACAACAATTGGTATCAGAGCGAATCGCTCTATTTCTGAAACCCTAACTATTGTTTCGATTGTTATTCGGTTCTTTAATCTTTTACTGACTCTGGCTTCTTGTTGTCTGCAGGTGTCTGGCCAACTCCTCTGATAGCAAAAGATCTGAGTCGAATGCTTACTTGAATCGATATCTACAAACAAATTCAACAATCCATCGAAACCCTAATTCTTCACTTTTATTTTTTGCATTTTTTGGATTTATGTGGTACTAACTCTCTGTTTTGTACAGGTACCCTATCTTTGAAGAAGAATAAACAAAAATTAAAACCAAGAAAATAAGGAAACAGGTACAGAAATAGCTAAATCTGGAATACTAGAAGATATTGCGGCTTTGGTATTCGGCTAGGTACATTCTATACTTAGATTTTTTAGGTCTTTTGAGTATTTTGTATCCTATAGCTGCCTGAGTGGGGTTTGGTTTACGCCCTCAGGGTCTGATCTGTTGTTTCCTTGTATGTCTGTGTAATTCTTGGTGTTTGTCTCTAACTGTTTCATATCTGATAAACTGAGTGTTTTTTGATCTTGATATAAAACTGTGTGTTATCTTGCATTCTTAGTGAGTGTAGGATTCTTGATGTTTTTGTATTGGCTTAGTGATACTAATACTTGTCTTTGTGACTTTCTGTGTGGTTATTTACCTCTGTTATACTTGTCTGTTTGAGATTGCGTGTCCTCTTACTTGTTTGGTTCTCTATGATTGAACTGTTGTTACATATACTGTCACATTATTCACACATTTGCATTTAGGATTAATATGGCTAAGGCTCCTGGCTCTAACCATATTAATATAGAGGTCTTTGATGGTAGTCAAGATTTTGTTCTTTGGCAAAAGAAAATGTTATCTGTTCTTGTTTATCATGGGGTAGAAGGGGCAGTAGACAATGAATATCCTGAGGGTGCATCTGATGCTGAAAAGAAAAGGCTAGATAAAAGAGCATATCATATGATCCTTTTGCATCTTTCTGATGATGTCATGACTAATCTTGCTGGTTCTAAAACTGCATCTGATTTATGGACTGCTTTAGAGTCTAATTATCTTGAAAAGGATGTTCAAAATAGGGCTATTGAGTCTGCATCGTTTGTTTGGCTTTAAATTTGATTCTAAGAAAAAGGTTGCTGAGAATCTGGCAGTTTTTAAAAGGTTGGTGCAGGATTTTAATAGTCGTACAAAAGAATCTGATAGATTGTCTGATGAATATCTTGCTATGATTCTATTGCATGCTTTGCCTGATAGTCACAGTGTTGTTAAGGAATTTATTTCATTTAATAGTGCTGCTTTGACTACTAAGTTAATAATTGATGCTTTAACCTTTAGAACTGCTTCTGAGGAGAAGGTTAAAACTGAACCTGAAGGGTTAATGGCTCATGGTTCCAGTGACCATAAACCTTTCAGGAACAAAAATAAGAAACCTCAGTCTCAGAATAATAATGGTAATAAGGCTAAAGGCAAGAAAAATGGGAAAGCCAAAGCAGGTAATGACAGAAAATGTTATTACTGTGGAAAGCAGAACCATCTTGTCAAAGACTGTTTTCAAAAGAAAAAGGATGAATCTAATGGTGTTGATAAACCTGTTTCTTCTAATTCGATTGCTGTCTTTGATGATGATGTGTATTTTTGTGAAGGATTGACTGTGATTGCTAAAATGTCTGATGCTTTAGTTGTGAATAAGATTGCTGATTCTGATTGGGTAATTGATTCTGGCTGCACCCATCATATGACCCCTAATAAAAATTGGTTTTACAAACTTGACACTGTTAAAGAAGGTGTGGTTTTGATGGGTTCTAACCATAAATGCTTGATTGAAGGTGTTGGTTCTGTTAAAATCAAACAATTTGATGGAACTGTGAGATTGTTGGATGATGTGAAATATGTGCCTGGTTTGAGGAGAAATTTGATCTCTGTTAGTGCTTTGGATGCTCTTGGTTTTGAATGCATGTTTAAAAACCGATCTGTGTGTGTTATTGATCCTAACACTAAAGGGATTATAATGAAAGGCATGAAATTTGGTAATCTTTACAAACTGGATGGTGTTACTGTTGAGGCTCTTGTTGTTAAAAATAAACCTGATGAGTCTGTTATTATGAAATGGCATAATAGACTAGGCCATTTAGGTGAGAATGGTCTGAAGGCTCTTATGAACAGGGGTTTAATTGAGAAAGATGATGTTTGTAATCTTGATTTCTGTGAGCATTGCATTCTTGGTAAGCAAACTAGTGTGCCTTTTGTGAAATCTATTTTTAGGGCTAAAACTGTGCTAGAATATGTGCATGCTGATCTGTGGGGTCCTTCAAAGATCAAAACTTTTAGCAAAAGCATTTATTTTCTATCCATCATTGATGATTACTCTAAGTTTGCTTGGTTTTACCTACTTAAGAGTAAAGATGAAGCTTTTGGTCGTTTTAAATTGTGGAAATTGCATGTTGAATCTGAAACTGGTTGCAAAGTTAAATCTCTAAGGACTGATAATGGGCTTGAGTTTTGTAATGAAATGTTTGATTCGTTTTTTGCTGATCATGGTATAAAAAGGAATAGAACTGTGAGGTTCACTCCTCAGCAGAATGGGGTAGCAGAACGCCTGAATAGAACCTTACTTGAAAAAGTAAGGAGCATGCTTTTTAAGGCCAAACTGCCTAAAACATTCTGGGGGGAAGCTCTTAACACTGCTCTGTATGTTAGAAACCGCTCTCCTTCTGCTGTTATTGATTGGAAAACTCCATATGAACTGTATTATGGTAAATTGCCTGCATTTAAGCATATTAGAATTTTTGGATGTAGGGCATATGCACATCAATCTGTTGGCAAGTTAGAACCTAGGTCTATTAAGTGTCTTTTTATGGGTTTTACTTCTGCTATTAAAGGTGCCAAACTTGTTTATAAAGAAGGATCATCTTATAGATTTATTATTAGCAGGGATGTGGTGTTTAATGAATCTGAATTTCCTGGTTTTGATTCTGATGGTGATAAATCTGAAACTTGCATTCCTGGTTTTGTCTTGTCTGATTACAGTATTGATTGTGTATCTAGTTCCAGTTCTGATAGTGCTGATGTTGGTAATTCTAGTAACTCTAATACTTCTGCTCCTACTGAAACTATCTTGCCTGACAGTGTTCCTGTTATAAATGAACCTGTTATTGATGAACCAGGCACTGGCATTGATATTAATGAATCTGGTTTTGATCAGCTGTATAATGATGATGATTTGCTTGACTATTCACTTGCTAGAGATAGGCAGAGGAGGGTAATTAGACCTCCTGCTAGGTATTTGGATGCTAACTTAGTGATCTATGCTCTAAATGCGGATGTTTGTGATGAATTTGTGCCTGTTTCGTATACTGATGCTGTGAACTGCAAGCATGCTAATAAGTGGATATCTGCTATGAATGAGGAACATAAAGCTTTATTAAAAAATCAGACTTGGGAACTGGTTGAAAAACCAGTAGGTAAGAAACTGATTGCTTGTAGGTGGGTGTTTAGAATAAAAGAAAATCTCTCTTTTGCTGATCCTAATAGATATAAAGCTAGACTTGTAGCCAAAGGTTTTACTCAAAAATCAGGAATTGACTTTGATGAAATTTTCTCTCCTGTTGTTCGCTATATAACTATTAGAATCATGCTTTCTTTGACTGCTTTCTATGATTGGGAACTTGAACAAATGGATGTTAAAACTGCTTTTCTGCATGGTTTCTTAGATAGAGAAATTTTTATGGAACAACCTGAAGGTTTTTGTGAAAAAGGAGATGAAAATAAGGCTTGTTTACTAAAAAGGTCTCTTTATGGTTTAAAGCAATCTCCACGGCAGTGGAATGAAAGGTTTCATAAGTTTATAACTTCCATTGGTTTTCATAGAAGCATGTTTGATGCTTGTTTATATTTTAATTTCAATGACAATACCTTAGTTTTTCTGCTGCTATATATTGACGATATTCTGTTAATTGGACCTGATTTTAATGTGTTGAGATCTGTTAAACAACGTTTGAGCTGTGAATTTGATATGAAGGACCTGGGACATGCTTCTAAGATTCTTGGTATGAATATTACTAGGAATAGAAAGAAATGTCAGCTTTGTATTGATCAAAAACAGTATCTTGAAAAGATTTTGAAAAATTTTGATATGTTGAATGCTAAACCTGCTAGTCTTCCTCTTGCTGCTGGTCATGGTTTGGATACTAGAAATTATGAATCTGAAACTGTTCTTGAAAATGTTCCTTATGCTGAAGCAGTAGGCTGTGTTATGTATGCCATGGTATGCTCTAGACCTGATATTGCTTATGCTGTTAGTGTTCTTAGTATAGCAATGATGAAGCCAAAAATGGCTCATTGGAAAGCAATGAAAGGATTGCTTAGATACTTAAGGGGAACCATTAATGTGGGGCTAGTTTATGGCAAGCATTCAGATTCTGTTAATATTGTTGGTTACTGTGATTCTGATTATGCTAAAGATATTGAATTCCGGAAGTCTATTTCATCATATTTGTTTACAGTGTGTGGAAATTGTATTTCTTGGAGATCAAGACTCCAATTTGATGTTGCTCTGTCCACTACAGAATCTGAGTATATAGCTTTAACAGAAGGTATTAGAGAAGCTATGTGGATTCAGGGTATATTGAAGGAGGTGAAGCAGCTGGAAGGTAAGGCTACAGTCTTGACAGACAGCCAAGGAGCCTTCCAGCTCAGTCGCAACCCAATATACCACGACAGAACCAAACACATAGATGTGAAATATAACTTTATCAGGCTACATGTTCTAAATGGCACCGTTGATGTGGGGAAGATCTCCACTGTTTTCAATCCTGCTGATATGGGGACTAAAGTTCTCTCTGTGAAAAAGTTTTTGTTTTGCAGGGATAGTCTCCACATTGAGCTGTTGTGATCCAAAAAGCTGGACTCTGGGCAATGAAGAAAAAGGCCATGGATGGCACTGGAAATGGCTAAATGGTGTTCAGTTAGGTGCTTTTTTTTTTTTTTTGTTCTTAAGACATGTAAATATGTTTCAATGGGGAAGATTTGTTGTATTGTATCATATTTACTTTATTCAGCAGATTGTACAGGTTTTTTGGGTTGTTTTGTTTGGTGCAAGGCCAATGGGCCCAGGCATTAGTAAAAGCCCAAACCCATTGAGACCTGACCCGGCCCACTAACCTAAACCCTACTATATAATCTTTCTTTTCTTCTCTGCGGGGTACAGTAGCTGTTGTTTGACTTCTTCTTCTTCTCTGTTTCGTCTTTGGCGATTAGGGTTTTCTTTTGCTCTTTGTGAACTGAGAGGACTTTGTGTCCTTACCTGCTGTAACACCACCATTATAGTGCAACTGGGCCTCTGAGCCCTCCTCCGTGGACGTACACCTTGGTGGCCGTTTTGGTCGCCGGTGGAACCACGTAAACTCGTGTTGTTTGATTGTGTTGGTTTTCTGATTTTGTGCGATTCATTGTTGTGTCAATTTACAACATGAACTCCTTTTAACAAGTTTGAGGGTCACGTTCGAAAAATTTAAAAATATGTAAAAAGAATTATACCAACTTCAGAAATTTATATATACCTTTCTTATATTTAAGAAATAGACATTTTCACATACCTTTCTCTTCAGGTGGATAGAGTGATTATGATTTTAGTTTAATATATACATACTATTAACTGTTATTTTTTAGAAATATTTATTCTTTTAACGTTAATTCAATTGTTATTCACTCCGTTAAATGTCATTTATTTATAGTTTAAAATCTTAAAAAAAAAAAACTTTTATGGTATTTTTTTTCCCTTTCATTTTGTCTATTGAAAAAAGGGGAAATTTAATTTACCCACCTAACATAAAGCCTTCCACTTTAACCGTTCTTTTTCCAACTGGATTGTAGATAGGTGTTATATTGACGGGGTCTCAAATTAACCATGATGCTTCATTAATTACCACAATAGAGAAGATAATATCCTAATTATATCATATTTTTTTATTGAAAGCAGAGAAAAAGTGTCAAATAAGAAAGGATTTCTTCGGAAGACTTTAATATGGCCCATAATTAGAACAAATAATTTACATCCACTTCTCACTTTATTTATCAAAATCAAGTCTTTTCTTATCATCTCATTAAAAAAATAAATAAATAAACAAAAATGTTAACCATTTCTTCCTTTCATATTTGATTGAAGAATTGAAGTTCCTTATTGATTACCAAAAAGCCAAATGTCAGTTCACAGCTTGAAAACAATAAAGTTAAATGTTAAACCCACATTAGAGTTTTAAGGTATATGTTAAGAATTAATATCAACTATTGGTTTGAAATTAAATTGGAATCGGGAATTGAAGTTCAATTGAAGTAATTTGAAGATACAAATTTTGCATTTGTATCTTTTTCTCTTTCTTTCTTCTTTCTTTCTTTTCTTTTCTTTTCTTCTTTTCTTCTTCTTCTTCTTTTTTTTAAGTAATCTATCCTATTTGTTTTTTTTCATTTCAATCATATTTTGAAAAATCATTAACTTTTATTAGGATTATGATGGGAATTTAGACATACTCCGTTTTCAAAATTGGTTCGGTCAAAAACTATTTTGAAATAGTTATATTAATTTAAGAATGTTATTTTTTTAAAAAAAGTTGAGTGTAATTAGGAAAGACATACTTGAAAATCTTAAATAGAAAATTTTTTTTATTAATGGTTTATAATTACTTTGTGTTTAAGTAACTTAGTGTTATAAATATGACACTTATATCTATTATTAGATAACTTAGACATAACAATGTAGATTTAGTTGGTTATGTTTGGGAGGTGCACGATGGGGATTTGGGAACCATGGAGACCATGAAAATCTTAAGTTCTAGGATCGAGTCTTGATATCCTATGAAGGTCATATGAGGAGAGTTTGTGTGTGAGATTGTGACCAATATAATTGAGTTGAGGAGCGAAATAATGATATTCTGGTTGTAACTATAGTTTTATTATTATATAGTGAATTAGTCTCTCGTCGTCTTGACAGTTGTAGTTTTTTCCTATTTTGGATATCCACGTAAAACCTTGTGTCTTATTTTTCTACCTCTATTTTCTTATTTTGTGTATGTTTCTTTTATTTTGTGTTACCAGTACTCGTCTCCACTGCACTAGATCACTGTATTTCTTTAACGTGTGATATCAATGTTAGCTGAATTTTCCAACAACTCTTATACGATTTGTTGACAAAATCAACAACTCATTGAAATAGGGACGAATATTAGAAATTAGATTAGAGCTGTAAAAACGGGTTAAGTGGGTCAGCCTGCACGGGTTTAAACGGGCCGGGCCAGCCCGTATATATTATGACAATTTATAATATAATTTGATGTCTACATGTTCATTCATAATTTCAACATTATTATACATTTTAGTTTCTACATATTCATTTCAATAATTGCATACATCAATTCTTCTCTTCCCAATGTTGAATAAGCCGATATATTGGTATCCATACTTATCATCTAATTAAAAAAAATAAATTACGTTAATTGTTAAATGGGTTGGCTCGCGGGCCAACCCGTATAAACCCTTTTAACCCGCGGGTTAAACGGACCGGGCTAAAAAGTCCGTGTTTCAAACGGATTACAAAAATGATGGCCCTAACCCTTTTATCTCGACCCATTTGTACAGCTCTACATTAGATATAGAAAAGGTTCAGGATAGACTAAACTTTGAGCTGAATAAGTTTCACCTATATTGACCAAGAACGAACATGATTGAAGATTATTTAGACTCCGACAAGAGTTTTTTTTTTTTTAATAGTCAATATTTATCCTATAATTTAATTGTAATGATATTGCCAAATGAAGAAAAGAATATCCAAAGAATAGCTTTTATTTCTATAAATTTAGGTCATATTTGGATGTTTAAAAGCTAATAATTAACCAATTAATTGTTAAGAGTGGCTAACAATTAACTAGTTAATAATTAATAGGGGGTGTTTGGATATATTAATAACTAACTAGCTAATAGTGCCTAAAAATCAACATGCCCTTATTAATTATTAACTAATTAGTTAATAGATAATACGACTGGAGTTTATGGGGGTAATTGAGTCTTTTACAATCTGTTAAGAAGTATTAAGATGTGTTAGTAAGGTTGACTCAAATAATGAAATAATTGTTAAGAATCTCTCTAACTAAAAGTCAGAAGGTATTTTAAGAGATCTGTTTAGATCTCCATCCCTCAATTTTTTACTTTTTTTTTTTTTTTTCAAACATGATCTTAGAGCATTCTTCATCTAACTATATAAGATCAATAAATGTGGGTATAAGCCAACAATTTTTTCTTTTAAAAATATTTTAAGAATAATAAGTTTTAGTTGGTGGGTGGAAATGAATGTGAGTGCTAGATTATGAGTTCCCATCCCTGAGAGTGTGAGTATTTTTATTTCTTAATTATAATGGAATGAGAAGAGAGCGGAGGTATTTTTTTTTTTAAGTCCACCTCTAGGATCGTGTATGTATATGTTATGGATTGAATGAAACGGTAGGGAATATATACTAAAAATCATTTTACTTGTCCTCCTAATTAGAAAAAAAAATGGAATAATTCTTTTAATATAAAATTACTATTTTCAATACTAATAAAATCAAATCCAACAATTATTTTTGAAAAATGTCACTCTTTAATCACTACCCTAATACAATATAATAAATTTTTTACTTTTAAAATTTTACATTTAATTTTTGTATTTTTTTTTAATTTTATTTGCACAACGTTTTCTTTTAACAATGTGTTTAATATATTTTTAAAAGACTTAAAAAATTATTTTTAAAATAATACATTATTTTTGTTTTGAATTCTAAGAATAATTTATTTGAATTTAATAGGTTTTTCATTATAATTATAATTGCAAATAACATAATAGATAATTTAATTACATTTACATCCCATTCCATTCCATTTTACAAGTTTCTAACCGCGAAATGATTCATCCAGTTCTACATTACACTGTACCATCACAAATTGTTATTCTTTACTTATCATCAATCCAAAATAATTCATTTTAAAATAAAGATACTTTAAGAATAAGTAAATTTTGATATGAATTTACTAATAATTTATAGATTTATTTATTTATTTTTATGTATATTAACTTTATAATTAGGACATTTAAAATCTTAATCACTCATTTAATTAATCATAAATTTTATCCAAAATCATATAATTCTTTTTCTTTTTAAGGATTATTTTATCTAAATTATTGGAAATGATTGAAAGTAGGTTATTTAAAGTTTGAATTTTATTTATAGGCCCATTTTAAAATTCTTACAAAAATAAGTCTCGAGAAAGTTTGGTTTTCATAAATAGACCGTATTGACAATTTTACTCTCTACTAAATTTTTAATTTTAGTTCTGCAATTATGATATGACTTCACAAATTCTAGAATCTCTTCAGATATTTTTGAATCTAGATCGGAATAAAAAAAATCTGATTTTATATATGGAATGTGTGATCTTGGATCCCAAATATGTGAAGTGAGCAATTTTTGGAAAACTTTAATTCGATGGTAAAATTGGAAGCACAACCTATGAGATGCAAACCAGACTTCAAAACTTATATCTGAAAGAATTTGAAATTGGGCTCATAAATAAAATTCAAACTTTAAAAAGTTTATATATAAAAAAAGTCTTTATATATATATATATATATTACATTCTCATTTCATCTAAAATTTGAAAACATTCCCTAAAAGCACCTTTGTTCTTCTCCACTTAACATCTAATGTGACCAGCGGCGTATCTAATGTGCTGTCAGATGTTAATTGACAACACTGTAATAATAAATACAATAGAAAAAAGAACCAAATAGTTGAAGTAGATGAAATGGTTAAGTGTTGTACTCTCATCCTTTAGTTATTGAGTCCAATTATATGGTCTATATTCCACTATGAAATACCTCTATAAAGAATTTGAGTTGATGCAAACGGACCGTTAATACTGATGCAAACGGATTGTTATTATTTTATTGAGTCAGTTGACCCCATACCTGACCATAATGCAATAGCAAGATTATTACTTATTTAAATTGATTAACTTTATCACTGGCATTATTATTTTATTAACCTGATTTTTTTTTTTTAAATTTGAGAAAATTTTGAAATAGATATATTAGAAGGACTGACTTTTTGCCATGAAACTTAATTTAAAATAATATTTTAATAAATGAAGTTGTCCTAGATGTAAAGTTGGCCGATTTTAGATTGGCAATAAAGTTGAAAGGAGATTCTCATTCGGTGACATGTAAAGTTAATTCTTAATAAGTGTTTGTTATTGTATTTTGAATCTCAATTGGAATTAAAATTTGTTTTTTCTAAAAAATATTGAATGGTTTCAATCCTTGCAGCATGTGCTACTGTGATACCGACCTTAAGGGCATCAGAACTTTTGTTGGGTTGTAAGATATACACATCTGCCATCAACATCTGGTGCGTCGCATGCATATGTCTATAGAGATGATCGACAATTACTATATTTTTTAAGTTCACCAAAACACCGAAGAAAAACAGGTTGAACAAATATTCAAGTGACAAATTGTCCTTTATATATCAAACTTAAGTTTAAGTTCATTAGAGGAAACAATTCAAGAATTTGGGCATTTTTGAAATATTAAAGTTTGAATTTTTTTTCTGAAAAAATTATACCTGGGGCACAACCCCTCCCAATTTTTTCACATTTTCGGATCAGATTGTGGGCTCATCGTTGTTATAATGCTTTGTTTGGAAGTTTGTCAAATATTGTAGTATGCATCACTTCCAAAATATGAAAACTCGTCGTGGACAATTATCTTAGTTGAAATATTATTAAATGTAAATTTTCTTAAATTTTTTTTTATATTGTTGACATCGTTTACAAATTTTCTGAATCCGCCCTAAATGTGACTTAATTTCATAAATTCATGGATAATGTGTCTTAAATTAAGTGGCATTAAATGTTAAAAAAAATATACTCCCTCCGGATTATTAATATAGAGAAAATTTTCGTTTTGGGCGTATTATTTATATAGAGAAATTTTCTTCAAGAGGAAATTTTTAAAATTAAAATGTCTAAAATATCATTCATTATAACAAACTTTTTTTAAAAATTTATTATATTAATTATGAAATAATGAGGGGTAATAGTAGAAACTAATTTATTGTCTTAATTTATGTGAAAAGTTAGTTTTCTCTATATTAATAATTCGGAGGGAGTAATTAATTTTAAAATTATTCTCTAAAAATATATAATTTTCTATTAAATTAATCTCTACAAGCTACAAGTTTCAAAACTATAACTCAAATTATCTCCACCTTACAATCTAATTTCAAAGTAATTTAACGGTGATAAAATACTAACTTTATTTCTTTATTTTGAAAAAGTTACTCGTTAACCACCACAATCTAAGAATCTACTTATAACAGTCAAACATAGTAAAAATATCGAATCAAATGTGTTAACCCAAAATAAAATCTAACGACCACTAAAATCGGCCCAAAACCCGCCCCACTGCTAAAAGCAAACCAAAACAATCAAGAGAGAGATGGATACCAAAAGAAAAATATTCTGTCCAATTACCAACTAATTTGAAAATTTTCACGTAGATCCCTAAAGCAATATTTGATTTGTATAGTCATTATTAGCCCCTAAATGTCTATATAATTACCTATTCATAAAACTAACAAATATGTAAAAATTAAAACCAGCCAAGAGAGAGAAGAGTTGTGTAAATACATTGTACACATAGGGTTATAGTTAGAAAATGAAAACCAAGCCATATCAACTATTTGGATTTTTTATATACAAAAATATATATATATATATATATATATTCACACACACGCACGACATGTATAACTTAAACCGATTGTAAAAAAAAAAAAAAAAAAGAATGGTTCAAACATAATAAATAATTTAAAATTTTAAAAACTTTTAAAAATTAATTGTATTTAAAAAAATAAATTAAAAAATTTTGAAATTAATTTATTTTTATAAAATATAATAAATAGACTATTCATATTTTTTATTACATAAAAATATTAAAATCATACGTGCAGTAGTTAACTTAACATACATTTTACCATTGAGTATGCATAAATTAATTAATTATATATTTTATTTAAATTTTAGGTAATATTTAATATTTATATTTATTTTGTTTAGTGATGAGATGAATGCAATATTTTTTTAAAAATATATATATTATCATTATCTTATGTTTTATATATTTGAATTATCTATAATGGAAATGCATGATAATTTTTTTTTCTTGCAAAATAACGACTTTTTTTATTCATATAACCCAAAATATTAAATAAATACCAATCTGCTCCAACAGGTCGATTATTTATTGGTATGTTCCAAATTGTAAAACGTCCAGAATCGTTTTGCTGATTTTATTATTATTATTTTTTCAGCAAAACGCACTCTAACGTTTTGCATTTTACAGCAAAACGCACCCCTGCGTTTTGCTTTTAAAAAACACTTGTTCCAATACAGCAAAACGCACCATCAAATTTTGCTTTATAAATATATCTAAAACAGCAAAACGCATCCCAAGTTTTGAGTAAAATGATTTTGATCCTCACATTCACTTTTATAATCTACCCAGTAAAACGGTTTTAGACGTTTTGAAATTTGGAGCAGATCAATAAATAATCAACATGTTAGAGTATATTGGTAATTATTTTATATTTTAGGGTTATATAGCTGAAAAAGTCATAATGGAGGGATAAGGAATCTTAAATAGTATAAATTCGTCTACGCAGGCAAGCAAGTGTAGTTAATTAGTTTATTACTAGTGAGAACGATCTTTTATCTTTTTTCTGTTATCTTTTAGTGTATGCCGAAGAGGCAAATCGAAGATGAAACCTTAATTGTGACGTGGGCATCCAATATAAGAAAATTTCCACTTGTAATCAATAGTTTATGTGGAAAGCGAAAAGCAATTTTCTTTAATCACTTTATGGATTATAATATTTTGATTTAAATCCTACTATAATTGTACCTAATGTTTTCTTAATCATAGATCTGTTTAATACAATTTTGGAGACAACATGATTCGTCATTTGAAATTGAGAGCTAGTAGAGTGACGTGGGATGCCAAACAAAACCATCGATGATAGGCCATGGTAAATAATTGAGTGGAATCGTTCAGGGGTATATGCTAGTACGACAAACGAACATTATCAATCAGGATCGGTGTAATTTAATACTTGTAGTAATTTAATATGTGGGTCCAACAAACAGTCAGCATCTAATGTAAAGATAAGATCAAATGAATGTCTCCTGAGTGCCCTCCATCTCCACCTACCACTTTCTCAGCCGTTGGATTGTACTCTCCCACCCACTTCATCAACATGCATTAATCTATCCAATTATGCTTCATCATCATCTTTCAATTATCCATTTACTTCTTTTAATTATTTGATTACAATCTAATGATTTCGGCTAAGAAAGACCCACTTGTTTGGAGCTTTCAAATAGATTATCAATCGGGTCGGATAAATTCCCCTCTATATTTGATCTGCAAATTTTAAAATAATTTATAATTAAAATAAATTTATCTAAATCAAACTCGATTCGTATAATTTAATGATAATATATATAATAAATTTTCTATTATAATATTTATTTTTCTGATGAACGAACAATGGATTATATTTATATATGTTCTAAACATGAAATATTAATTTTAAAAAATTACACTATAATAATAAATAAATTATTTGAAAAGTTTAAAAGAATATAAAAGAATATGGATAAATGTGGATGAGCAGATTGTATTAAATTTAGTTTGGATTTTTTTATTTTTTATTTTTATTTTTACAACTTTATATTTTATAAAATGATTCGATAAATTTATATTTTTTAATTTGAGCCGATCAATATGTATAATTATTAAACAGTAATTTCCAATAATAGCTATTCGATTATTTATTTCAATCTTTATATACCAAAAATAAATAAATAAAATTTATTAATTTACTTTAATAATTCTATATAAACTTAAAAAAATTATAAATTTATTATATTATTACCATTTAATTTAAATAATTTATATATATAATATTAATTAGACTAAATATTAATTAGATTAACTAAATTAACAAGACTATGAAAAGAATTCTGTAATAAAATAAAATAAAATTCAGTTTATAAATTTTGAAAATAGCATTTAATTCAAAGTATATATAAATATCAATATTTTTACTTTTTTATATTTTAAATTTAAAATAAATATATTAATAATTAAATTTTAATAAAAATAAAATAAATATATAGCTATGCAATTCATCTACCAATAAAATATATTTATGATTAGATACGTAATATTTTAAATTATTATTAACAAAATTTTAAAATGAAATGAAAATAATAAATATTAAAAATAAAATGTAAATGTAATTTTTTGTGTCAAAATAATATTCTAGTTTAACATTAAATTAGTCATAAAACAAATATTTCATATCTATTTATATATAGCCTTAAAAAAAGTAATAAAAAAAAATAGTCATAATAAAATTAAAATATATTCTAAAAATCTAATATTATTTTAATTTTATTTTAATATTTGAAAATACTTAATAGTAGTTAATTTCTGTAATGAAATTTTTTTATTAAAACTTAATTTAAAAAAAAGAAAAGAAGAAAAAAAACATGGAACTGATGGAAAAAACAAACTTACATTGTACAGAATTTACTCGAGTCATGAATATAAGACATTAGCTATTAACAAAGAGTCCATAGATAGCAAAAAGTAATAATAATAAAAACTACATCCTCTGTACTGTAAATATACTTGGAAGACAGGTAGTTTGAAACTACTAACTCATTCTCAGTATATCTGGAGCATATTATTATCCAGTCCGCATCTGGAAGAATATTATTAGTTTCGTACCAGTTGGAAAAAAGAAACACCAAACTCACTAATTAATCATTATCCAATAACAACAACCCACGTCACTAATTCTACTCCATGTTCGCCGCGCCTTCTTCATCCACCTCGGACTATAAATTCAATTCAATCGAAGCAGAGATCAGACCACCACCAACAACCACAGCCTCCAAACTGTCTCAAAATCCGATGACCCGAGCTAACTCCGACGACATTGCTCGCTTCCTCGAAGGAACGGCAACGTTCGCCGACGTTGTATTCGGGTTTGACAGCCCATCTTCGGAAGAAAATTTCTGTCATTACGATGATGAGAGCTTATCTGATGTTGAAGAAAACAGAGCATTTTGGGACAACCAAGAGAACCTCCTTCAGGTAATTGTAGTTAATTATTAATTAATAGTTTTTATTTAACAAATTGTATATGGAGATGTAATTTTTTTTTTTATATTTATTTATTATCAGGCGACGATATGTCGGAGCAGTCCATTTGAATCAAAAGTTCGTCAAGCGACAAAACAAGCTTTGAAAGAAATTGAAAAGAAATGTGTTTGCAGTAGACCTGTCATCGGTGGTTGTAGAGATTGTTTGATTAGTCAAATTTCAATTCGACTTCGAGATTTTGGTTTCGATTCTGCTATTTGTAAATCTAAATGGAAGTCCAGTTCCCAAATACCAGCTGGTAATAAAGTCAGATCCCGATACTAATATTGTTTCTACCGATTAATTAAAATTGAAATGATTATTAATTTATTTATTTTATTTAACAGGGGAACACAGTTACATAGAAGTGGTGGAGGAGGAGAAGAAGAGGGTGAGAGTAGTGATTGAATTGAATTTCAGAGGTGAATTCGAAATGGCTAGAGCTAACGAAGAGTACAATCGGTTAATAAGTCGATTGCCGGAATTGTTCGTCGGAAAAACAGAGAGGTTGAAGAATCTGATTAAGATATTATGTTGTGCTTCGAAGAAATGTATGAAGGATAAGAAAATGCATTTGGGTCCGTGGAGGAAGTATAAGTACATGGAAGCTAAATGGCTTGGTGGGTACGAGAGGATCACGACGGCTCCGTCGTCGCCGGTGAAGCAAGTTCCGGGAAGCAGACAGGCGAAGCCTAGAGCTTATTATTCGATGTTGACATTCGATTTGATGGAGCCCAGTTTGCATTGCGGTACCGCTGTCAAAGTTTTGTGAGAGGGTATAAATGGTATTTTATTGAGGATTAGTTCTGTTTTTGGAAGGCTTCTTGTGTTTTTAGTTTGGTTGTATGATATGGGAGTGAAAGAGAATGGTGTTGCCGAATGATAAATGATATAGCTTGAACTTATCTCCTTTAATTAATAACTTAATTTGATAATTTATATATATATTTATAATTACCAAATAAATCAAGGTTTTTATAAACACTAGGTTTGTTGGCACATGCAACCCATGTGCCAATTATTTTTTTTTATTTTTTTAAAAATGAGTTATGTTTTATGGTTTATTTTTTAAAATTAAAGTTTGAGTGACCCGACAGTAAAAATAAACTTCTATTGGTTTAGTTTTGAATTTATAAACTTTATTTGGTTTATTTTATATAATTTTTCCATAATTTTTTTAAAAAATAAAAATTTTAATATTAAAATTAAATTTAAATTACAATTATAAGATTGTAAAAATTTTTAATAACATTTTCATTTAAAAAATTACTATAATAATGCAAATTTTTTATTTAATTTTTTAGGTAAAATGGTTTTTTATTTTTTATTGAGAAATAATGAATATTTATGTAAATATTTATAATTTATGGTGGCTATAATGAAATTGATCAAAATTTTATTTATAAATTATATTTCCTCATTTCCAAATACTTGCAACATTTCATGTGGACACACTTTCCTATGCTTAACTTTACACGTAAATATCTTTAATAATATACAACTAAAAATTATACAAATTTCATATTTGGAAAATACATCCCAAGACGAATAAAACAAGACCTCATTTGACTATATTTTTCCTTATACATAAGGAATAACACATGAAAGAAGATTGATCAATGAATAGTATACACTATTCAAATGTTGCCACTAAATAGAAACGGAGGAAGTATATTTTAAAATTAATTTTATGTTATATATTTGGTTATGTTGAAATTGAAAATTTATTTGTTTAAAAATAATTAACTTGAAATTTTAAATAAATTTTTATTTTCTGATTATCAATATTATTATTATAATAATCAAATTAATTTACTTTCAAATTATTATATTTAAGTTGAATAAATAATAGTTTTATTTTAAAAAATGAAAAAAAAAATATTTTGACGGAACTCTTTTTTTTTTTTTCGAAATGTAGGAGTCCATATTATAGATGGTAGCAAGAAAAAGTACAGTACATCTCTGTGCAATACAGTGCGAAAATGTGCAACAGAGTGTCAATTCGTGCGATATCGTGCATCACCACAATATAACACACAATAACACAATAATGCCAATAATGCCAACACCCATTACACCACACATATGAAATAAACAAGATTTCAAATAAAAAGACTCAATCTAAAATGGTTAAACCCAAAGGTCTAAATAATGCAATCTGTTGTCCGCTCCGCCCAAACAAAGGGTGATTGAGTTTAGTCGAGCAAGCCAAGGAAGGTTTTGAAAGGCATGCAAATTCATGATTGTGACTGGTCCGCATTATATCCAAACAGATCTGTACTATCTCCAAGCTATCTTGAGCAATTCCAGCCAGAATGGAGACTCCAACGACAACACATGCAAAGATACAAAACATCCGACCCAACCGAAATCTACCATCGGAAGTAACCAGATCTCGATAGGTAGTGGAGTTGACGAGAAAATACCAGATCTGCTTTCCAAGCTGGAGAGTAGACCGGAATCCACCACGAGCTTCACGGAGGAAGAACTTAAAACCTTCACTGGGAAAGAGGAACCACTTCCAGACCGATCAGCACAAAACTGACGTCGGAAAAGAAACCAGAAAGAAAAAATACTATTAAAAGTAAATAGACCAACCGGAGAGGGGTAAAACCCCCTCCGGTGGTCGGAAAGTATTTTGGGTGAGGAGTTGTATAGAAAACGCAGATAATTTTTTTAGAAAGAGAAAGAGAACTTTTGCTTTTTTTTTTTTCTTCAAAATACTCGATTTGTATAGTTCAGTTAATTAGAATATTCTATTTGCACAATATTTTTATTCATTTCCCAGGTTGTATATTTCATTACTTTTTTGAAAAAAAAATTAATTACAATATTTAGAGCTTATTTTTCGCTGATTTCTATTTATTTTTTATGTTAAATTAAATAAAAAAATTATTCACATCGATAATATTTCTCTATTTTTTTTATGTAAAAGTTTGTGTTATTATAGCCGGAATTTCAATAAAAGGATTAATTTTTTATATAATTTTTTCAAATTTAAAATTAAAAATTCTAATAAAATTAGTTGAAATAAACATAATATTTAACATAAATTTCATGATAATTTTGAAATTAGTTGGAAAAAAATAATAGTGAAATTAATTTAAAATTTAATAAAATTCTACATTTTTATATCAAAATAATAATTTTATAAATTAAATTATGTGATAAATTTGATAATTAAAAATAATATTATTATAAATTAAATAGTAACCATTTAACCATCCTAGTTAATACTTTTGTTCATAAATCCAATCCATGTATAGGTAGCTATATATAAATATATATATATATATATATATATATATTATCTGATTATCCGTAGGCTCTTTTATAATATATGCTCAATTAAAACTGAGAATTATACCACATATCAACAAAAGGGTCTTTTCTGTTTCGTGATCTTTTATTATCTCTAAATGAAAAATAAGAATGACAGTAAGAAGAGGAAGATGGAGATCAAAGAAGAAGAGAAAAGGATAGAATAATTCAATACTCTAGCAAGGAACACTATAGCCATGCGTAATCCACTTAGAAGTACAGCTAGTTATAATTCATCATCTTCATCCAATAGCAAGGGAGACTAAGAAAAGATCAAGACAGAAATGTTGTTTTCAAGTATAAGTGGTCATTGGGAAGAAGAGAAGTAGGAAAGAGAGACCCTGAGAAGAAAGTAAACACAACAATTGATTGGTTAAGATTAAAATGGTCATTGAAAAAGTAAAAACAATCGATATTGAAGAGAAGAAAGCAAGCACATGATTGGTTATTTTGTTAAGGTTATAATAGTAAAGACATACAAGCCGGCGGGTGGAGACACCTGCGTGCTTATTCTGCTTTTTATATATATATACTATAGATGCACTAGGTTAGGGTATTTGTCGTAACTTTAATTTATTTATTCAAAAATATAAATTTATTAAAAATATATAATAAATTTAATAATATTATCCTGGTATTAAATATAATTATAAATATAACATATAAGTAAAATTATTACAATATTAACTTAAATCATATAATATAAAAATATTAAAAAAAAATAAATATTTTATTATCTTATAGTTAATAAGATGTAACCATTAAAATTTTAAATTTGTCTTCTATTATTTTAAATATTTTTAATATGTTTATTGAATTTTTATAAAAATTTCTTACTTTTATGAAAGTTCATAGGAGAATTTAAAAACTCGAACATATAAGAAATTAGAGATGACTAAATTATATTAAAAGGTAGAGTTAAAATTATTTTTAATTCTGAAATTTTAGTATTTTTTTTTTTATAAAATGTCATTTCCGGTCAAAATGACCATTTTATCCTTTTAAGTGTAAAATTTTGGAATTTTTAAAATGATGGTGATTTTTTTTTTGAAACATGAAAATAAATTTATATAGAGTTACAGAAGTGACAAAATTGAGTTCTTGTCGGAATTGGATCTAGAATTAAATTAGATAAAAAATTAATCAAATCCAAAGTCACATCCATCAAAGTGTCATGAAACCACGCCCATTCCACCCAAACATCACACTCTCAACATTCTCCTCATTCTCTCTTCAATTTAATTTTTTTTCTTCTTTTCCATACCAAACTCTAACCTTTCAACTCTTATATATTCCATACAACAACCACCATAAATTGCTCCAACAATCTTTTTCAAGTCATTAAGTGCTTTTCTAGAGTTCTTCAAGCTCTCTATCAAGGTAACATTTTCACTCTCTTTACATCAATGTCATTTTTCTAAAATGCTAATAGGTTATTTTTGAGTTGAGTTTGAACCATTGTTAGGTTTTTAGAGCTTTCAATAGAGTCTAGATAATTATTACCCTGAAACCACCTAGTTGTGCCCTTGATTTGGGATGAATATTATATACATGGTTTGATAATTATTTTGAAATGGTTTTTGACTTGATTTGGTATTGATTGTCACTCTTGTGTGGTTATTAGACAACCAACAAGAGGAAGCTCAAGAAAAGGGTGAAAACAAGTTTATATAAAGCTGCTAATTAAGGTTTGTAATTTCGTTTTATGCCATGTATTACTTTTTGATGGTTGATGAGTGTTTTAGCATAGAAAAATTGCATTAAAACCTTTAGCTAGTATTTTTTTCCTCCAAATAGTTTAAGGCTATGTTCGACGTCAGCGGTTAGAATTAGCGATTAGAATAGCGGTTTAAATGCTGTAGCGGTTAGCGGTTTGAAATAGCGGTTTAAATAATTGTTAAAATAGTGGTCATAATAACCGTTCGGTAATAGGTATAGGGGTTGAAAATAGCAGTTAGATATAAAATTACAAAAAAAGGGTTACGTAGTTATTTGACTTTATTCATTAATGAAAAATAAAAGGATATTTTGGTACTTTAAATATAGCGGTTGAGGGAGAAAACTATGTTGAAATGCGTTCGTCATACCGCTATGTGAACCGCTAAATGCTATATTCAAAAGCTATTGCCGAACACCTATTTTTGTAAAACGCTGTTTAGACCGCTATTCAAACCGCTAAACGCTAATAAAACAGTTAACGCCGAACCCACACTAAATGAGCTAAAATAATGAATATTGACATAAATGTAATGATTATATTGATTATTGATTATTTGATTGCTACTGGTGGTGAATTGAACTTGGATACTTTTTTTGAGGCCATGTGGAAAATGGAAAAGACTTAGGTAGGCCGGACTACCACGTAGGATTTAGGCCCGCTCAACCATTATTTGACACATGTACATTAAGTGAGGAGAGAGACATCTCACCAATCTTATATCTCTTATTAAATATTTGTCTATATTCTCACTTAATATACACATGTTAAGTAATAATTGGTCGGGTTTAAATCCTATGTGGTGGTTTTGACCTCACCTAAGCTTTTTTCCGTGGAAAATAAATTGTTTTACAGCAAAATATGGTTTAATTCAGCAGATCTCATTAGAATTCCAATTAAAAGCATATAAATAGTTTAATTATTTTTGGATGGAGTCAAGGAGAACCATATTTGAGCTGACTCTAAGCTTTAAGATCAAATTCATATTTTGCAAGAACCAAATGGAGACTTATGTGAGTGAAAGAATAAAAACTATATTCTCAAGCCATACTCATCTTTTATGAGAGACATCTGGATCTCTAAGCCACAACATTACCTTGTAAACTTCCTCATAGGAAGCATATGACATAAAATGGACCACATTAGAGATTACTCGAAGTCATATGCAAGCTAATGAAATCCAACAGTGTAATTCAGAGGAAAAAGACGGTTAAAATGATTATATCTTCCACCTATTTAATCTTTGAAAACAAAATAGAAATGAAATCACTCACATTTTAATTCAAATTAGAATGCAGATGGGAGGATCCAATCCTCGTGCATTCCAAACAAGATAATTCAATATGAAAGGCTGGCCTATGAATTAGGATCTACTTGAGCATTTGAAGAGAAACCATCATCAATTCAATGTTTCATAAATGGGGTTACCATATTGGCCCAAACAAGTTCCATAAGGCATTTTGGCAAGCGATCACCATTTATCCAAAATCAAAAGGAAGCACCACCTTCCTATCCAAAATCAAAAGGAACCACCCAGACTCTTCAAATGAAAAATTTTAAATTTTGAAAAAGGAATTTTAGACTTTCAGCCTCCAAAATACGGGTCTAATGATAGTCCGCCCACGGTAAAAAAAATAATAGAAAAACCAATTTGTATCGAATTTTCTTTATTCAACTACCGGTGGTTAAAAGACCACCATATGTCTGGTATCCTAAAACTTTACCAAATTCAAAAAACTTTTTAAAAAAATTTAGCATTTTTAATTTGACAATAATTAAAAAATAATAATAATAAATATAGTTTTTTAAAAAAAAAAAAAAAACCTCGGTAAATTTTTGGAGTTGAGGAAAAAAAAAAAAAAAACTCCACCTTTCACACCTTCGTCAATCCACAGCTCAGAAGAATAAGGTCAATGCTCTAAAAGATATATCAATAATATATTATTTTATTGGATAATGCTGTACATTTGATAATTCTAGAGTAGAAAACCTATTTTGAGTGGCAAAATCTCGACACTGGAACTGGACTTCATTGAAAGTGTTGGTTGGGCTTAAGAAGGATGCTAAAAGCCCATACAACCATCTCCATCCGCATAATTACATTATCACCCTCACTTCTACAATGTTTATTTTGATTTCAAACTTAAATTTATAGAATACTGGTGAAGGTTCACGTCCAGCGGGGGTTGAATTAAATTTGTTGACGTGGACTATTTTATTTTTGAATCTATATGATTTCAAAATTTTACGAGCGATTTTTTTTCTTCTATTAACATCTAATTTAACAAAAGCAATTTAAATTTCATCATTTCCTCTCATTTATATTTTATAGTATAAAACACGTTAACATCTTTAAAATAAATATTTAGTAATATTCCGATATATTATTTACTACATATAATATTATTGTTATTATTAATATATATAAATATATATTTTTTCAACGACATAGAAATGTGAATGAAAAATGAGTTTGCGGTATTTTTAATAAGCATGAGGTCCCACTCACATGATCCTTGCCTTGCAAAAGAGTCGTAGTACATACATACTTAGAGTATTTCTAGTGGAATGTGAATTTATTGGTTTGCACATCACGTGGATATTCTGGATTTTTTATTTGAAAAATCCACTCCAATGGCAATGTGAATTTACAATGTGCAGGTGACGTGGCAGAAAAAATAATAGAGGGTGTGAAGTAGAGCTCCTATTTTCCACGTTCTAGTTGACGGTGTCAGTCAAATTGTAATTACCATATTTCTATTTAAATTATAAATTAAAAAAGAAATAGAAATTTAATTCTAATGGATTATAAATTAGAGAAATCCGAATAGACAATAACCACTGTGAACGATTTTTAATATTTTTTCTCTAAAAATATTATTATTGACACATCATCATTATCCACGCCCTCTATTTACCATGTCACATTTGCTTCAATTCACTCTTATGGCCATTTCCTAACTTCTTCCTTATCGATAATTAATTTTAATTATTTAAACGTGTTTAATTCACTTACAACTATTTATCAATATTATGTTTGCACCATCTCCTAGACAGGTGTCCATGATTTTCAATCTAAAGAAGAAATCAAACTGTCCTCTTAAGAAAGATATGAGAACATGTATTCAAATTTTATAAATGTTGTTTAGATTTGAGAATTAGAAAGAACAGATATACCTGATATTTTTAAATTCAAAAGATATAATAAAATATAACTAGGGTTGTTTGATTTTATTCTAACAGTCTTAACAACGTAGGAGAGCTGAAAGTATACCACAGTGCACCTAAATAAGTGAATAAAAAATAATAATAAATAAAAGTGGTTTTGAATGAACAGAGAAAACAGGAGTGAATACAATACAACACCACAAGTGAATTTAATGGCAAACAGAATACTTTTGGATAGACAACGAAGAAGAAAGACGGGAGAATACTCTTACAATTTTGTCCTTCAAAAATATATGATAAATTTGATATTTATTAAAATAATATTTATTCATTTTTTATTTTAATAACATGTATTTGAACTTAAATAGTTTATAAGATAAAATTTTATTGTCAAGAATTTAAATCATTTATAAAATAAATTTTGTTAAATATTTGTTATTTAAATTTGATGTAATAAGTATGGTAATTTTTTATAATAATTATTAATTTAGATTATTATTATTATTATTTTAATATTTGAATAAGTTATAATTTTATTAAAATTTTATAATAATTTGATCAAGGAGAGGTTGTAGATGTTACGTGAGCGTATTTGCACTCAAGCAATAAAATTCAAATATGCATTTGCGGATTGCATGGGATATAGTGAGAATTTGAGTATTTTTATTTTTATTTTTTTAATAAGAGTGCAGATGTGGTCAACCTGCACCACCCACATTCATCGTGGTTCTAGTATTCGGAATAAACATGTCTCCTCTTATTAAATCAGTTTTTATCGATTATTTTTTAAATGGCTCCTATTAAACATATACTTCCTCTTCTCCATTTTAAAATAGTTGCAACATTTTTTTTTTAACGCTAGCCAATATTTAACTTTAACTCCAAATATCTTTAATAATATATAATTAAAAATCATATAAATTTTATATTTAAAAAATAGATATCAAGACGAATAAAATAAGACCCCACTTGACTATATTTTTCCTTATACATAAGAAAATAACACATAAAATAAGATTATACATAAATAGTGTATACTATTCAAATGTTGCAACTAAATCGCAACGGGGGAAGTATATTTTTAAATGGATTTTTGTATTGATGTAGAAGTTTATAGATTTACGGCGGACCCAAATCGTTCAAAAACTCTATAAAATATTTAGAAAAAATAAAATAAAATTTTAAAATATAATAAAAATATTAGATAGATTTTATTTTAATTTTATTTTTTCAAATATACTTTGATTCTATTTTCTTTTTTAAAAAGTATACTTTGATTTTATTTTAGTAAACAAAAACTAATGATATATATATTTTAATATTTATATTTATTTAATAAATTAATAATTAGGGAGAAATCTATAAAATCTGCTAAATTTTTCTAAATATTCCGAAATTATATTTATTTATATATTTAAAAAAAAAAGTTTTAGTCACTTTCAATATATTTTTTACGATGTAAATAGTAAGTTAGGTTCCATTCTTTGGTGAAAAAAATTCTATTAAATTTTTAATCAAGTCATACAAAATAGAAATAAAAATAATTAATTTAGTTCTAAGTAGGTGAATAATTCTAAAAATTCGATTATATTCCTTTCAAATTTTTAGGTCTAGTTTGTTTCGCACGATCGGATTAGGTTCAGATCGGATTATTTCAAGCGATTGGATTGGATTGGTCTAGTTGTCATGTCAATGTACACGTAAAAGCTTTGTCTCATCTAACTATGACTTTCCCATATGTTATTAGGATCTTATATGGTGTTTGAAAAAAAATAATCAAAAATATATTTTTTTTTTAAAATTAATGCAATGGATAAGTTTTTAAGGTCTAGTCTGTTTGATCGGTTTGATTAGGATAGAGTTATTTTTTATAAACACTCTTCACTCATTTATCTTAGTTTTCTTATTTAACTCATTGCATGAGTTAAATTTAAACTAATAAAATGGTAGATTAAACTAAATCCATCATTTCACTCCACTCGTCTCTTTCCAAAACTAAATTAAATAAATTAAGTTGGTGGTTTAATTAAAAATAATTTATTTTATTTTAAATAATTAACTTTATAAAAATTATATAATATAAAAAAGTATACATTTAATTTTACCCAATTTCATATAATACCAAACATGATATAAGATATAATTGTTTTATGTGCATAGAGTGGATGTGATTTTGAAATGGAAGGTTTATCCTTAAAATGACCATTTGCAAAATGGGGACCATTCTAATTATTGCTGACTCATATTTGGACGTACTACCATGTTTAATTTCTATAGAGTCCCCATAAAATTATCAAATGTTTATGGAGTAGTTTCGATTGTGTAATTAAAAAAAATAATTAAAAGAAAAAGAAAAAGGAAATGTATGGAAAATAAAAAGAAGAGTAGAAGGATGTGTAGATAAGAAAAAGGGATAATTTTATTTTTAACATTTTATAACTTTTATTTATATTATATAGCCCAATTTTAAAATCTTTACAGAAATAATCTTTCAAACTTTCAATTTTTAATAATCTTTCAAACTTTCACTTTTAAAAAAAAGTTTTTCATCGGTGTGAAGAGAATCCTTCACAAGCTGTGAAAATGGTACTTCGTAACTTTGAAGGACTATTTTTGAAAATTAAAGTTTTAATGAATTAAAAATATAAATGAAATTTTTTTAGATTAGTTTTAAATTTTCAAACTTTATTTGAGTTATTTTCTGTAATTTTTCCTAAAAAAATATAATAAAGCATACATAATACAAATACATGATGAAATCTGAGGAGCAGAGAATGTGAAGCTTTCAAACATAAAATAAAATCAACTTATAAAATCTATTAAAAGTATTGAAAAATATATTCATTAATTATTTACCAATATTTATAGACAATTAAATTTACACATGTGGAAATACGTTCATGATTAACCAAAGTTTTCTTCAAATAGTGGAACCACATTTCCATTATCTGATTTTATTTTCGTAATTTGATGGGATAAAAATTGGACTCCCAGAATAAAGGAAGGTAATCAAATTCAAATATTTTCGAATTTTTTATGATTAAAATATCAAACTGATTTCCTAGTTTTGAGTTTTAGTATTTTAAGTTCGGGGATCAATTTTTCGATTGTTTATATTTTTTGTTAATAGATTGACCAAATTATTTTAGTGGTGGAAAATTAATCTAAGATCATTAGAAATGGAGACCGAGAATCCTTGAGGCACCAGAGTCTTGGAACTCAACCGAAAGTACCCGTCGATCGAAGGCTACCTATTATGTGCAAGCTCCATTTCAAAGAAAGTATGATGAGCCCAACCGTCTCATCTCGGCCTAACCATACCCAAATTTAGCAGGTCTCTTTCGGTCGAATCAGACAATGAAAGTTGGTTCGGGCCCATCAAGTCCAATCCAAGCTCAGTCCAGTTCTAGCTAGGTTTTCTAAAGCTCAACGAACAAAGAAAAATCCTAAGTGCGATAAGAATACCAAGCCAGGAAAAGATAAGGAGATTCAAATATTACAAAAATAGGATACATAGGTCAGAGATTATTAGAAAAGGATCAAATTTTCATTAAAACAAAAATATAAATAAAATAATTTTTATTTAATTTTGAATTTTTAAACTTTGTTTGGTTCATTTTTATATAATTTCCACCCCTTAAAATTTTAAAAGCAAATACATTTATACTTTAAAAATACTTAGTTTTGTATTATTTTTACTATGTTTTATGTTATTTTTAATTACAAATTTAACTTTTCCATTGTGATTAAAAAGAAAATGATGTTCATTTTTTTAGTTTAATGGGTAATTTATTTTTAATATTTAATTTTAAAAGATGGACATATTGATTTCATTTTGAAATTTATTACTTTTATATGTAAATTAATTATATCAAATGCTAATCTTGATAAATATATAATTAAATATTTTTATTTTTAGCCTTTTGAAACTTTAAATTACGTTAATATACCACGTAAATTTTATTTAAATTTATAAACTTTTAGAAGTTGAAATTAAAAAAAAAGGAATAATAAATATATTTTTTACAGTTTCACGGATTTTTTACACGATTTTATAGATAAGTGTACTTTTCAACAATTAGGTAAAGACCTTTAAACAAATCATGAATGAAATAGTGGAATGAGATTTGTGAAGACCTTTGAAAAAAAAAATCGTGAAACTGTAGCGTAAGAATAGATTGGTCATTTTAATTATTTAATTGTTATTATTTTTAAAATTTATGAAATTAAATAATATTTGTATGGTCTGTTAAATTAATATAAAATTTGATTTGTTCTTTTTTTGGTAATTATATTTTTGGGAGTGTTTGTTTGTTTTGAATATGAATGATTTAAATTTCACTCCGACAAACATATTTAATTTAATTTTAAAAATTTTTAACTAAAAATTATTATAAATATTATTAAATATTTATTTTAAGTTAATTTGATTATTTTATTATTTCATTCAAAATTTATTATTTTTTAAATATATTTTAATATTAAAAAATAACCGCCTAAATTATTTTATATTATAATATTTTAAAATTTAAATATAAATTTGAATTATTTTTTTTGCATTAAATATAAATTTGAATTCAGTTTTTTGCATTAAAATAATATGATTGATAATGCCAAAATAAAATTATAATTTAAATTATTATTATGTTTTACAGAGAACTCTAAGAAGAAAAGGGTGTAGAAGTAGAAGATGTGACGAATGTAACGAGAAGGTGAGTTAAAAGAGTTAGGCTTCGAGGAAATTAGAAGAAGTCAAGGGAAATGTATATGAACAGCCTACGGCCGAAATTTGTGCAGTAGTTGGAGATGATCTGGACTGAATCTGAACTTCAGAAATCAAAAGTCAAACTTGTTCCATTTTCTCGTTGATTCTCTTTTCACTTACTTTCATGCCCTCCTGGCAAAATAAGACTCGGACAAAATCTAGACAAAGTCATCTGTTTGTTCACTGTTGAAACAGTGGTTAATATCAGAGTGACTTTCAAGTTACGGTATTACCTGCATATATGCTCTCCTGTATTTCTTATTAATAATGTTCATGGAATTATTTAATATTTTTTTTATTTAGATTTAGTGGGTAGAATTAGAAAGTACTGAACTAATTTTATAAATTAAAACGAGAGCGGATTATAAAATTATCTTATATTTAGTATGTAAATGGAATTAAAAAAAGTCGAACTATTTAAAAAAATGATATAATTATATTTTAAATTAATTATATATTTGAATCGTTTTTAAAAATATAATATATGATAAAAGTAATATAATATAATATATTATAAACTTCTATTTATATTTTTTATTTAATAATTTTTATTATCATAATTAATTATTTTTTAATTATTTTAAATAATTTTATATATAAATGGAGTGGTAATAGAAAAAATAACAATAAATTTTATTTAATTTCATAAAATTATTAGGATTCAAGTAATTAATGATCCAACTAATATATTAGATAATTTAAATTATAAAGAAAGTGTAATTTTTTTATAGGATCCATATATATGGATCTGTATAGACTATGAATAGGACGTTGGTGTAAGAGATGAATGCCAGATGGTGACCAGAATCGCTTGAACGTCAGTGGTCGAGAATCTTGAATGAGGTTGAGTATCAATTTCCATGGATTTTTGGCGTTAAAACTTAAGTAAATAGAAGTGATCACGCTCAATATAAGCCACCTTATGAGGCAGTTTAAAGGGATGGAGGTCAATCCCATGATTCTCATAAAGAATCTTCATAAAATTAAGGATCATGAATAATTTGGTGTCGCAATGGTTTGATGTTACACTTTAGACCTATGGGTGTTTCAATGCCAGACTTGAGCCTTTACGATTAGGCTTTTTTATCTTCTAAGTTTTGACTTACCCTTGTGTGGAGGAATATTGTTAACACGTACAAGTTGAATTTTATTTCAAGCGCGAGAAAAATCGAATTTATAAGAAGACATCATGTTAAATTAATAAATATTAGTTACACATCTTCCAACTTCTCTAGTACGTTTCACTAATCTAGATATACTTAAACTCCAAAACTTTTTGATTCACTATTTTTATAGTTTTCACCGTTTTTAAGAACTTCAAAGCTCTTCTATAGAAGTTTCAAATTCTTAAGAGGCATTGTTTCTACATTTAAACTATATTCCATTGTTTGTTCATTAAAATTGTTTTTAACACTAATAATTTTTTCTTTTTGGTAACTATCTGGATTCCTAATTACATTCCCAATTATATAATAAACATATACAAATACGGTAGTTTCCATGTTTATAATTTTAACATATGGTGAGATAGGTATTCGCCTTGCTGAAGAATCTATACCGCTCATCCATTTCAAATATTTTGTGTTGTACCCAATGTGTTATATGGCTCTACAATTGTTCGTGTGTAACATTCCATCCAGACTTCTAACTCTTATTTGATTTTATTAATTATTACCATGTCAAAGTTTCTGACTATTTTAGTCTCTTTATATAAAGAATGTATTTGGACCTACATCTTATGGTAAAAATGTTTCAACCCAAAAACCAATAAGAAAAACGTCTATCCAGTCAGGAATTTTTGGGTTGTACAATAAAACCATAACACATCTGAAAGCTCATGGACTCATGCCAACTTTTTTTTTCTTAGGTCTACTAAAAGTACAATTCTCTCACTACTCAATTCAATTATATTGGTCACATTCCAACACACAAACTCTCCCCATATGACTCACACAAGATAACATAACTCGATTCTAAAACTCAAGATCTTTTTGGTTCCCAATCCCTTATCGGGCGCCTCCTAAATCCAATAACCAGATCTATGTTGTTCTATTAGCATATCTAATGATAGGTACAAAAAGTATATTTATAACACTAGGTTACTTAGTCATCAAATAATCCTAAATCATTTAAAAAATCTTTTTCTATTTAGAATTCCCAAATATCTTTTTCTAATTAGAATTCATTTTAGGAAATATCATTGCTAATAAATTAGGATGCTACCAAATCTGTCTACGAGTCTTCTCCAAATTATCGAACCATCTCTGGATATCAAAGTACATTCGAAATTATTATTACAGTTCAAACAATTAATTTTTTTTAAAAAAATAAATTTATTAATGGGCAAATTACACTGGGACAACAATGAGTTTGGGTAAAATCATAGATGTGAATTATTTTTCATCAATTTCACACAAAACACTAGCGAGTTTTGCACCTAATTTGACGGTGTTAGGTCTAACACATTCGACTTTAATCAAGTGTACATTTGTCAACACATTCCTTTTAACACGTCAACTATACATATGTCTTAACTGTAGTCAAATCAAATTTTATACTCCTATATCCCTAAATTATTTTTACACTTATAAAAATGAGGCATTCCTAATTAATTTTAACATTTCCATTTTTAGTAATTTCTTTTATATAAAATAAAAATATTACCCTTATTTTTATTTAAACACTTTATTTGATGGGTCCATTTCATAAACTTTCTAAAGTTAAGTTTAATAATTTGCAAACCATTTTCACTGTCTCACAAATCTCTAAATGTTAAAATAATTTAGGGATAGAAACAGTATAAAATTAATAAAAACACATTTATAAATATACTTTTATCAAAACTCACTTTTCGTCAATGTAATTTGTCCTTCATTTGGTTTAATCGGTTTTGATTTTGATATCTTAAGAGTATCTCCAGTACCATGTGGATTTATTGATTTGCACATCCATATGTATATTTTGGAGTTTTTATTTAAAAAAATCCACTCCAATAGCAATGTAAATTCACAATGTCCTAATGACGTGGAAAAAAAAATTAATAGAGGGTGTGAAGTAGAACTTCTATTTTTCACGTCTTAGTTGACGGTGTAAATCAGTATTTTTAATATTTTAAAATTGTAATTATCTTATTTATATCTAAATTTTAAAAAGTTGAATTAAAAAGGAAAAAAAAGTTAAATTTTAATTGGTTATAAATTAGAAAAATCCGAATAGATAGTAACCATCGTGAGCTGTTTTTAATTTTTTTCTTCAAAATTATTATTTTTGACACATCATTATCCACGCCTTTTATTAAATATGGCACACATATCTTAATTCATTGAACCATTCGATGCTCTAATAGCTTATACAAATTGGGATTTGAAAAACGAAGAAAAAAACAAAAGTGATAATTTCTAATTTACTATGGATCATGTGCTGTACAGTAGAATTGGTGTAATCACTTACATAATTGACAAGGTCCAATCCATTAGAGAAGATTCGACGAAATAACACAAAATTGATTTTCACACTCCTTGTATTTATGCATATGTTCACACCACACCTCAACAGACACTGAAATCTACTTCTGGCCCCATCAAAATTTGACTCGCTCACTCCGTCGCGTTTAAATCAAAACAAAAGAACAAACCACACACAACTTATCTATCTATTTGCGTAAACAGGAAAACGCAATAAAATATTCCAATATGACGGCCCATGATGACTCTCACAACATGACGTCATTCTAATGACGATTCATCCACTTCGTCAGTCCTATTTCGTCTCTGTTTCTGTCAATTCTCATTGCTATGTTAACCACTTTTCGCCTTTATTTTAAAGCTTTGTATAAAAACATGTGTGCATGCTGTTTATCTCTATGTCCCATTTAAATATTAGATGGGGCATTTACCAGAGCTTGAAGAGGAAAACATGGATCAAAGAAATCAACCGTCTACATCGACAAAGGTAGAGAGAAAAGTTATAGAGAAGAATAGAAGAAATCAGATGAAGAATCTGTATTCAATTCTCAACTCTCTTCTCCCGAATTCGACTTATCTGGTGCAATTTCATTTCCTCTGTTTTGTATTTTTATGAATTTGATATATTGAGACAATGTGTAGTGGTGAAATTGACGTTGGTTTGATGAGCAGGAAGCATTGCCTTTGCCTGATCAGATAGATGAGGCGATCAGGTATATAAAGAGTCTGGAGATGAAGATTAAGGAGTCGAAGGAGAAGAAGGAGATTTTGATTGGGAACAAGAAGAGACCGTTGTGCAGTGACATTGACATTGACATTTCGAGCTCGTCAAAATCGCCGGAGATTCAGATTCGTGAAATGGGTTCTACTTTGGAGATTGTGTTGACAACTGGGTTGGAAAATAAGTCGATGTTTTGTGATGTTATACGCGTTCTTCAACAAGAGGCTGCTGAGGTTGTCTCTGCTAATTGTTCTGTTGTCGGAGATGCGGTTTTTTATGTTGTTCATGCAGAGGTAGGTGTTGATTTTGTTTTTTGTTTTGGTGGTTTTGATGGTTGGTTGATTAATGGGTATGTGATGTTTGTGGTGTAGATTGGGAACGCAATGTTTAGAAGCTTTGGTGCTGCCAAAATAAGTGACAGATTAATGCAGTTTGTAACTGGTTCGACAAGTGAAGGTGAACAAGACCTATAGTATCCAGAACTTTGGGATCTTGATTTTCAATCTGAACCTGTGATGTTTTAATTTAGGCAACCGTGGTAGTTTTGTTTGCGTGATGTACTGTGATTATTTGAGATAAGTGATTTATATGTTCATAAATGACAATTGACACTGAGATATTGTTGGTGACGTTCATAATGTATATGTTCATTTGATAAGTTAATCAAATGATGGACTATAATCAGATTTTATTCACGGGCCCATAAAAACCAAGTCCAACAACACCGGGACTACTTATGTCATCGACGAATGCAAGCAAGCTGTGAATATTCTGCTAAGTTTGTTTCATTTGTCTTCGTTACTTCACGAGTTGAAAATGAAATTGTGTTTTAAGCAACCTATTCTAGATACAATATTTGCTCTACTGAAATCGAAAATGTTTTTATGTCATTTTCGTTGACATGTTAGGCCACTCGCACGACTTTTATGTCTAGGTTGATTTCGTTCTACTTTGGTTCTGGTTCCAGCTTGTTAATTATTCCCTCGTTCAATATTGATTCTTAATCAACCGTTTGCAATCAAATACCGAGTCCAGTTGTCTACTTATGGTTTACAAGTGATCTAGTCTATCAATTGACTAATCATTTGCTTTCAAGTTAGTGCTCCAATACTGCACACCACGTGTTCGACAATAGTTATAGCCTTTGTGCCTACTTTTGAATTTCTAAAAAAAAGTGTTTCAAAAATGAAAATATTTGAGCTGTGAAAGACCCAGGATTATCTGGGCTGTGGTGGGGATTGCTCTTCCTCTTGTTTGTACATATTCGTATTTTGTCTTCACATTACATTTAAGTTGAATACCGAGGTTAACTTTGTCTTTCAAAGTTAGTGCCGCACAAACACAATGTCTTCAACGACGACATATTGACAATTTGTACACAATAATAAAATACAACTTAGTGCCGTTGACAAGCATCTGGGTTTCTGCAACCCTCTGTTTTTGACGCTTGGTTGAACTTTTTTAAGATTAATGATGCAGTTTAGTAGCTAGCTTTGGTGTTAGCTTTATGCATGTAAAGAGATCATGGAAGCTACTGAGGTGCAGGATAGTGAGCGATGCAAGGGTAGGAATAGATGAGCATGAGCCTGTGAATTTTGATTATGAAAATTGTCAAATGAAAGTGCACCAATTATATATATATTTTTTATGTTGTTAGCCAATTGAGGACCAGAATGACAATATAAGTTCCATAATCAAAGAGTCTGAGAAACTTATTGCAAAGATAGATCGACGATGATCATCGATTTTGCAATTTTGAGAAACTCAAGTAAAGAATGCAACCTTTTAGCAAAATTTAGGACTAATATTTTACTTGCATGTAACATATACATATCAGATGTATTTTTGGGTTTGCAAACTTGATGGACTAGATTGTGGTTTTCTGATTATTGGGCCTGTTGAAGTAGCCTAAGTGAGTTGCTCCAAGCCCACTGCGAAAGAGAGTCCGTTGTTTATATAAAAAAGGCAATATTTACTATATTTTTCAGCGTCTCAGATTCATCGTCGTGCGCTGTGTTAAACTTCTACAACGCCTACAACCTGTTTGCATAATGTCTTCAACCAGACAATCTTCTTTAAAATAATATTGCCGAATTGGAACTTTCTTTTCATTTACAAGAACATAAAAAGGAAAAGAGATTCCTGCTTTTAATTCAACAGAAACAGAGACACGTTCAAAGCTTGACGAGGACGACTTCTTTTGCATAAAAAAATGATAAAAACGTTGGTTCCACCTTGTGCGGTACGTAGTGGTTCATGATAAGCTATTAGAATTATGAAAAGTTATTAATTGTTTATGTTTCTCACATGGTGAAATTGTTCTAGGGGTTGAAGAAAGCCCCCATTACAAGGATTAGTGCGTCAAAGAAGTTGAGTTCGAGAGTGAGAGTAAGAATGGAGCTGACTATCACTCAGCCTGACGATTGGCATCTTCACCTGCGCGATGGTGATCTTCTTAAAGCTGTTGTTTCACACAGGTTACTATGTTTTCCTTCAATGGGTTTTCATTTTAATGCTAATTAGTGACCGCTGTTTGCTTATTGTTTTTTCCAGTGCAAATAATTTTGGAAGAGCAATTGTGATGCCGAATTTGAAACCTCCCATCACCACTACTGCTGCTGCTGTGGCTTATCGAGATGAAATCTTGAAAGCTTTACCCAGTCATAGCAACTTCACTCCTCTCATGTCTCTTTATTTGACTGATACCACCACTCCTCATGAGATCAAGCTCGCTAGTATGCCCATTTTTGTTTTCTAGCTTTATAATTGGAGATTTTGGATTGTCTTTTACTTGATTTTCTAGTTTGACTTCTATAATTACTGATTTTCATGATTAGTGTTCAGGCTATTGATCTTGAATAGATTGGTGGAAGGAAAGATAATAGTGTAATGATTTTATGAAAGTGGGAATGTGAGAATCATGTTGGTTCTTGTGCTGATACGTGTAGGTTCACATTGTATTTTCTTTTGTGAGAGACTATAAGACTTGTGATATAGATTCTTCCTGCATTTACCCTTTATAGGTTTTTAGATTGAGCAGGGGATTTTTCTTTTCACGGAGAGCAAAAGCACCAACTTTAATGGTACTCTCCATTATTGTTATAGGTCCAATATAGTTTGAGTCTTCCACTGGCGGGATCAGATTAATGGTGGTCAACTTTTGGAGATAGATTTGACAATGGTCCTCAGTCTTAGGAAGATGGACTAAAAAAGGATTCATATGATGTGGTATGGGTTGCTAATGGATCTTGTTTGTGACATTTAAAGCTAAGAAAAACTGCAAAACAAGGAAAGAATTGCAGGCTAAGCTTTAGGAGTGGGATAAGGAAATGCAGTCTAAGTAGGGGTTTCTCCTATTAAGGTTTTAGTTGTCAGGGGATTGACTACCATTGGGTGATGAAACTAACTCTTTTTGCCCATGGCTCGACATATCTTATAGATAGTCAAGGCTCTTTCTTACTTGTTGCCTGGAGCTTTTCTTCAGCATTTTACAACCACACTATGAAATCTTAAATTACTCTGTGGTTATTTGTCAGGACAAAGTGGAGTTGTTTTTGCTGTTAAGTTGTATCCTGCCGGTGCTACTACGAACTCTCAAGATGGTGTTACAGATCTCTTTGGGAAATGTCTCCCTGCCCTTGAGGAGATGGCTGAGCAGAATATGCCGTTGCTGGTAGTTTTACTATAGCACCTGAATTTCAACTCTACTCCTTTACTTATTCCTTAAGTTGCAAGTTCTTCATAACCTTTTTTCCTGTATTCATCTTCTGTCTGTAGGTTCATGGGGAGGTTACTGATCCTAACATTGACATATTTGATCGTGAGAAAGTCTTCATTGACACTGTGTTACAACCTTTGATTCAAAGGCTTCCACATTTAAAGGTTGTGATGGAGCACATAACTACTATGGATGCTGTTAAGTTTGTGGAATCATGCAAAGAAGGTATTGCTATATCATATGAATTCAGAAGTCTTTCCCCTTAAATGCCTTTTGAAATTCCTTTTGGCTGGCATTTGGCCGGGTGGTGGGACTTGGGAGGAGTTGATTTGGCAGTATGAGGTTTCTAAAGTATATCGATCAGTTTCTCATAACTGCAATCTGTTCTCATTTCAATTAAATCTCCCTCACTTTAATTATGCATTGTCTAGGACATGTGGCAGCCACTGTTACACCACAGCACCTGCTTCTCAATCGAAATGCTATATTCCAAGGGGGACTACAGCCCCATAATTACTGCCTTCCAGTACTCAAAAGGGAAATCCACAGTATGTTATATATTTTTATCCATGATTTTTTTTTTTGAACCACCACTTTATCTTAATTTCTCACTTATGTATTGGTGTGACTTGCTAGATATCCTGTACTGACAGTTTTCAGTAGTTGATTGATTCCTTAAGTTATTGGTATAAGTTATTCATTTATATCAGATTATGAATGTAAGAGACCACCAAGTTTGACCAGTTAAACATTACCATCCATTGCTTAGAAATTCATGGCCCTTTTCATAGTTTACGTTCCTTGGAAAATATTTGTTTATTAAATTTTCCTGGGCAGTGGGTGATCAATGTTTTGCTTATTAGGAGGTGGTACTGATTGCTTGTACCTCTTGATTATTGTTCTCTTTGTATGGAAATTTAGTCTTTATAGTGTGAGGACGTAGCAGCATGTTATTTTTCTTTTTCACAATTCTCCCTGTTCTCATACATTTGTGTGTTATTCAGGGGAAGCTATTGTTTCAGCTGTCACTAGTGGAAGTAAAAGATTTTTCCTTGGAACTGATAGTGCTCCCCATGAGAGAAGAAAAAAAGAATGTTCATGCGGATGTGCTGGCATTTACAACGCCCCAGTAGCTCTCTCACTGTATGCTAAAGTATTTGACGAGGTGAATTTATAATCTTCTAGTGGTTGTCAATGTAACATACCAGCTTAGAATTATTTGATGCATTAGATCAGGACAAATCATAAAATTTCTCTGCCAAATTTGTTCTTAGCTATTAATAGAGCGCTTATTTTGCTTGTTTCAGATGGGTGCACTTGACAAGCTCGAGGCATTTACTAGCTTCAATGGACCAGACTTCTATGGTCTTCCAAGAAATACATCTAAGATAAAATTGATTAGGACGGGATGGAAGGTACCTGAGGCTTTCTCATTTTCATTTGGAGACATCATTCCAATGTTTGCTGGCAATACACTTGAATGGCAGCCATCTCTGGTTTGAATCACTTTTATCTTCAATAAAACTGAAGCAGCACTCTTGTTTCGCTCTTATTTATGTATCAAAGTCATTTGGATAGACTTGTAAACGTTACTCAACTCTTTATGGACTTGTAAACATATTCCCACCTATGTGGAATAAGTCCAGAACAAACAATGAAGGCTGACTTCAGTGATATGTTTAGAGAGTAATGAAAATGGCTTATGATTAGCAAATAGATGGAGTTGACTTGTAAAGTTGAGGAAAATCACAAGTCTATCCGAAAAGTAGGACTTATGCTTTAAAGTAACAGTTCAATCAAATCATTGAATAACATTTTTCCAACGCCTTCACTCGTACGCAATGTAAAGTCTTCCACCAGTGTATAATTGCTGAATTTGCAACCACTGATCTACTGTAAGCCCTCTTGCTCATGCAATGACAATCAACAGTCAATGTTTAAACACGCGGCTTCTGTTCAAAACTTGTACTAAGTATAATGAGTCAAAATTCTATGAAGCATTGATGGTGGAAGAGTTTTTGTTGACTTCTTCGGAAAGAGAAAAACTTACAGTGAGTTCGGCTCATATAATGAGAGCCAATTTATTGGCTTTTGTACATGGAAAAGAAATGGGAATGAAGAGCAAGATAACATGGAGTTTTCTTGTATCATTGTTTCTCAACATTCTCATCTGCAACGGGTCTGATACACTCTCTCCAGGTCAGTCTATATCAGGAAACCAGACTCTAACCTCTGCTGGAGGCATCTTTGAACTTGGTTTCTTTACACCTGGCAATTCCAAGAACTACTACATAGGAATATGGTACAGACAATTCTTGCCCAACAAGACTGTAGTTTGGGTGGCGAATCGGAGAGAGCCACTTTCAGATCCTAAATCTTCTGAATTCAAGCTCTTCGAAGATGGGAACCTTATCCTACTCAACGAATCTGGAGCTGCAGTATGGTCAACGAATTCGACTTCCAAGGCTGTGAATTCTACAACAGCAAAGCTTCTTGATAATGCAAACTTTGTCTTACAGGAGTCGTCTAGTGTAATCTGGCAGAGTTTCGATCAGCCAACCAACCACTGGCTTCCAGGAGGAAAGGTTGGATACAGCAAAAAACATAGAAATCGGGATTACAATCTGGTTTCCTGGAGAAGCCCGGACAATCCTGCACCTTCAGTCTTCTCTGTTGAAGTTGAGAGAAACGGGACAAGCCATTTGTTGAAGTGGAATGGTTCAAGACAGTACTGGGCTAGTGGGAACTGGACTGGAAAAATTTTCACTTTGGTTCCTGAAATCCAAAGGAATTTTTATATCACGAACTTGACTTACATTTCCAATGAGAATGAGAGCTATTTCATTTATGATTCTGCTATCCCTAATGCTCTTACCAGATTTATGATTGATACTACTGGGCAACTGAGGCAATATGCCTGGCAGAAGAATTTTGGAGACTGGAGGCAATTTTGGGCCCGACCATCACAACAATGGGAAGTTTATGGTTTCTGTGGACCATTTAGCGTCTGCAACAGGAAGGAGGAGCCACTCTGTGTTTGTATGCAAGGGTTTGTTCCGAAAGTGCCAGAAAACTGGGAAACAGAAGATCATACAGATGGGTGTGTGAGAAAAGTTCCATTACAATGTGATGGTGAAGACAAGGATGGATTCGTCGTGATGCGTAGCATGGTTTTTCCAGAAGATTCTGAGTCGGTAGCAGCTGGCGGCGTTGAAGAGTGTCAATCAGCATGTCTGAGAAACTGTTCTTGCAATGCTTTTGCTTATGATGGTGGCTGTTCCATCTGGAAAGGAGACGTCTACGGTCTACAACAGTTGGTATCAGGTGACAGGACCGGGAAAGATTTCCATATTCGAGTTGCAGTTGCTGAATTGATTCAGACAAGAGTGAAGCCTAAGAAAAATACCAATTTGATAGTTGGTACAACTGTTGCTGGCTTCTGTATTCTTTTCGGTATTGTCTTGGTGATTATATGGAGGAAGCATTCAAATGGTTCCGTTGAAAGAGTGGAGGATTCTTTGGTGCTGTACAAGTACAGGCAGTTGAGAAGCGCGACAAAGAACTTTGCAGAAAAGCTTGGGGAAGGAGCATTTGGTTCTGTTTTCAAAGGGACATTGCCTAATTCAACCATCATAGCTATCAAGGAGCTCAGGGATCTACAACAAGGAGAGAAGCAATTCCTCGCTGAAGTCAAAACTGTTGGGATAATCCAACATAAAAATCTGGTTCGGTTAAGAGGATTCTGCATAGAGTCTTCGAAAATATATCTCGTGTATGAATACATGCCTAATGGTTCTCTCGAGTCACTTCTGTTTCGTAAGACAACCAAGCTCCTGGATTGGCAGACTAGATTTCAAATAGCAACTGGTACTGCACGAGGGCTGGCTTATTTGCACGAGAAGTGCAGAGATTGTATCATACATTGTGATATCAAACCTGAAAACATACTGTTAGATGCAGACTACAAAGCTAAAGTGGCTGATTTTGGCCTGGCCAAGCTCATGGGGCGAGAATTCAGCCGGGTTTTGACAACCATGAGAGGAACTAGAGGTTATCTGGCGCCGGAGTGGATTGCAGGTGAAGCTGTAACTGCAAAAGCAGACGTTTTCAGCTATGGAATGGTGCTTTTAGAGATCATATCAGGAAGGAGAAACAGAGAACATGCAGACAATGGGTTTGATGATTACTTTCCTCTGAGGGTGGCTAATGCAATCCAGAATGGGGAAGATGTTATGGGGCTGTTAGATGAAAGGTTGGAAGGTAATGGTGTTGCAGAAGAGGTCAGTAGAAGTTGCAGAGTTGGTTGCTGGTGCATTCAAGACGAAGAGAAGGACAGGCCGACAATGGGACAAGTAGTTCAAATCCTGGAGGGAGTTGCAGAAGTGGGTACACCTCCAATGCCCAGGTTTCTTCAGCACCTAGCAGGCCAACCAAATGAATCCCTATATCATCAGGAGACTTCTTCCACTTCACATTCATAGGCCTGTTTTTAGGTCCTTTAGACATGCATTATTATGTTTTGTTTTAGAAAACCTTAGTTTAGTTAAATGAATGAAACATTCATAGGCGTGGAGAATTTTTTTTTTTTTTTTCTTCTCCTCCTCCTCTTGAAGATTCCAGCTATCTTTTTGATTGTGTCCTTTCTACTTGCCATAATTGCAAACTAAATTTGGTTTCCCTCTCCTCACTGAATCCTCGGTTATTTATTCCTTTTTTACATCTAATTATCAAATAACTTATTTGAATAGAGGAATGAAATGATATTTTCTAATTTAATGTCTTTCTAAAGTTCTTCAAAATTTCTTTACTTCTTCAAAGAAGGAAGTAAAAAATTAAATAATATGAAAACTTGATCCTTATTTATTACTTTTTGCGGTGTAATATGGTAAAAATCCGTATCAGGTCTGATTTTATTTTTGTTAAGCTCATATATTCATTATCTTCCACGAAAGAGTAATACTATATAGCCCACTCTTTTATACAACTTTAATTGTCTACTTATATATGGCAGCTGGCAGCAAGTGATTGGATATTAAATGGTTACAAACCTAGATAGGATCATAGTTTAAATCAAACCTAGGAGATGTACTTAATTATCTATTTCCTAACTTTATTTCCTAATAATTCAAATAACTACTTTAAAAATAAAATAGAGGAAATAATAAATAACATATTTAGATACTATCGTCACCCACCCCTCAAGCTGGATCATAAATGTATGTGATGCCTAACTTGAAACTTAATTCTTCAAACTATGGTCGTGATAGTGCCTTAGTAAACATTCTGTAACTTGTCTGCCATTCGGTAAATAAGTCAGCTCCAACTCTCTACCTTCCAATTTCTGATTTATAAAATTTCTATCAATATCAAAATATTTTATCTTTCCATGATCTATCAAATCTTTTGGCATGCTAATTGTATCACACCACATCTTGTAAATCCTATTAACTTCGTTTGTACCTTCTTAAACACTAGTTTTATCCACATGGCTTCTCATACACTCAGATTCAACTCGTTTTATCCACGTTGGTTCACATACACTCAGTTCAACCCTATTTCTGAAAACTAGCGGTTGCTTTATACTTTTCCAACTCACTAAATTGCCTCAAACAAATGAACAATAACCAGTTTTAGACTTTTTATCAGTCGTGGAACCGGCCCAATCACAATTAGTGAATACATCAAAACCTTTACAATCATTTTTCCTGAAAAATCGTCCTTTTACAGGTGTCATTTTTAGATACTTTAAAATTCGAAACAATCTTCAATGTCCTTCAGTAGGAGTAAGATTACTCATGATTTGATTTATAAAGCTAACTACCTGACATATATCAGGTCTAGTATGAGCTAAATAAATCCATTTTCCTACTTGTCTTTGGAACTCGCCTTTATCTATTGGAACCTCCTAATTTTTAATACTATTTTCAAGTTATTTGCTCTATTGGAGTATCATAGGTCATTCTTCTTTCTTCAAAAATGTCTTCTGCAATCAATGATGTGTTAGAATTGCTTTCATATTGACTTTCTACATAGCAAAACATATGTTTTGATCAAACTTCATATATAGAACTTTGTTGATGATGTTGACTCCGAAATCCCAACTTATAACTTATACTCCGACATCATATCAGTTTGCTATGAATAGAAGAAATAGAATAATACCAACTAAAATAGAAACACAACAACAAAGTAATAAAAAGTAGAAATAGACACAAGACATTTAACGTAGTTTTGCAATATGCCTAATCCGCAAAAGAAGAGAATAACAATCTACTTTAATGATAAATGGAATTACAAGGTATCACAGAAAATAACATAAGATACACTCAAATCTTACAATCCAAAGCACTCAAACTAAAATTCAAACTTACGAATGTGTGAGAATCATTTTTGAGATTGGATGTTTTTTTTCTTAATGAGACAATTCTACTTGCAGTGATTATGCATCCTACTTTTCTAATAATTTTTTTTTAATAAGCAAAATAATACTCTCAAATAAAGAAAAAAAATAAGTAGATGCAAAATTAAAATGAAAAATCTTTTAGAAAAAAAAAAGAATTTTTAAATGTATCAAATAATTAGGATTTATTCTGATTCACAGTATCATATATATCATATATATCTTCATCTTCTGTGGATTAATTGTGACATGCGGCTGGACTTCAACTTGTGGGCATCAATGAATCCTTTTTCTAATCCAATTGCAATCCTCAACTTTCCATTATAAGTTACTGTTGTGATTACCAAACTCTGCAATGGCAAACACATATCTAATATATCCTTGAATTTCTATGTAAAGTTGTTTATATATTTATGGGGGGAAAATGGAGACTTACAGCCACCATAGAATACAGGCCTGTTACGGGATGACCATCCAAAGCCATCTCCTCAGTTGGACCCATCACACTTGTAATTCCCGTACTTATTTTCTTCACTGTTGCATGGATATATCTTCCTACAGCCTGCACATTAGCAAACATCTTTACTAATTAAGTACTTACTTTTGTATTAAATTATTTACTTGATTATTGTACCTCGGATCCCCTGAGTTTGGTCAAAAACTGAATGACTCTAGCAGTGATGTGAGGAGCCAAAGAAGTTTTCTTGGCCTTAATGACATCTCTTGTTTTGGAAACGAATTGAAGAGAGTTATGGTGAAGCTGGTCTAATTTGGGAATGGGCACGTGCATGAATGTGAAATAGTTACCCCAAGGCGTCTTACTATCAGGTTTAAACATATCTTCGATCGGAACATAATCACGAAGCAGTCTTGTATTCATTAGCACCAATGCCGTAGAATTCGCATTCCCTGAACCCTCAACACATTGTTCCATATATAACCTCACACCCCAAAAATGCTATTCCCGTCACTACATCGTTAACAGTCCCTCCAATACTTTGCCTTGATTTGTTTAATATCATCCAGAGACAGAGTAACAGTTGCCACGTCAATAGGCCGAAACTCAACACCTGATAACCCCGACCGGATCGGACTGACATCATCCTCAACAAAAACACTCTTCCATAAATCAGACACGGTGTTTACAACTACCGACAAGAAATTAGGAGGATTGGGATTGGTTTTTCAGACAGATGGGTAAGTCAAAGGAAGAGAAGGGTTGCCTGCTCTTCTAAGGCACGAGAGAAGGAGTCCTATTAATGAAAATCCATCTCCAATTGCATGATGGAACTTGAATATCATTGAACTTGCTACATTAGGACTGCTTGTCGGGTAATTTATAACGTGAATTTCCCACAGGGGTTGAGTTTTAGGTAAGTTTTGAGTGGATATGTTTGAGATGTTGTCTTGAATGTACCTGTCATATGCTTCCGGTGGTAGATCTGTTGGGAAATTTGGATATTTCAGATGGTCTTTGACATTGACTTTGACTCTCTTCCATTGCTTCTTCTGTCCATGTTCGTCTTCCAGCATGATGCAAGAGCAGCGAGGGTTGGAAGGAAGCAACAAAGTTTCAACTAATGATTCGAGTCGAGAAGAGGTAAAGGAGAAAGGGACTCCAAATTCCAGAACAGCAAGTATACTCAACGAAAGGCTTTCACTGCTCAGGTATTCTCCAGTTGGGCTCACCGGCTCTTTCTCTTCCATTTCTTCATTATATAAACCAGAACCTGAGTTAACTGCTCTATTTTATACTTAAAAATTTATTTAAATTAAAACTTAAAATAGTGTAATTGAATAAAGTAGAAATTTAAAAAGTTAAATTATTTTTTAAAATTAAATTTTAATAAAAATTATTAAACTATATATGTTACTAAAATCATTAAAAAAATAACATATGATAAAATTACTAATACTTTAAATGATTGTTACAGCGGGTTAGTCCATACGGGTGAGTTGGTCATTTATCTTACAACCGTTATGACCGACCCATCATTCTAAATTTTATAACTGCCATGACCGACCAGTCATTTTAAAGATCGAGTTACTGTAGCTTTAGGTAATTTGTTCCCAACACACAAATCACTAACAATTTTAGTTTTGGTAGATTGATCTATGCTTAATATGTGTCGAGTCGATTCTGAAACAGTTTTAGGGTCAATTCATTTAAAACTCAATTCAAGAGCTGATAAATCGAGTATAAATTTGAATTTAAACCAATTAAATTTTAAATTTAAAAATTAAAAATTAACAAAAATAATGGCTCTATGTAAATTTAATATATTATATATAAATATATTGTCACATTAAAATAATATTTTATTTAAAATATTTAAATGAACTTAAATCAAACCCCACTTATATATTTATTTATAAATCGAATTTATATATTAAAATTTTATCATTTTAAACTGAGTTTGAGCGGAAGCCTATACAGTCACATTTTAGCACTTTTATATTAGTTATACCTTGCGAAATTTAAATGCTGGAAATATAATATTTTAAAATTTTTAATTATCGTTAAAAATAACTTTTTATTAATAGATATGTATCAATTTTTTTTAATGATCGTAAAATTTTTTAATAATTAATTTAATCTTCCGTTAGATAATACCTATCAATTATTTATAGGTTTAAATTTAGTACTCTGTCAGAATTTTGGATATTGTTGATCTCGTTGTGGATTGCCTCCTTCATTCTTCAAACTCAAAATACTGGTCTATAACTTTTTTTCTCTTTTTCTTTTATATTTTATTTTATTATTTTTTTAGTACATGCGAATATTCAAATATGGAAACTCTAAGCACAAATGGGAACTAATGTACCTTTTCTACATGATTAGACTAGGGTTAACTTGTTTTTAATAATCAAACATGATTCATGTTTATTATTATTTTAGTTTCAGCATGGATCATTCTTCCTTTTTATTCAAAACTTTTGGTAATAGGTTAGATCACATTGGAAAATATCATAATAATTTTCATCCGACATAACTACAGCTAATTTTGTTTGGAGTCCGAGTTTTGAAAATGATGAATTACTGCTTGTTGTTAGAATAAATGGTTGTTTATTAAATTTTTTACTTTTTTAGTGTTTGGGGTCAATTCCACATCAATCTTATTTGAAATTCGTTATGAATGGTGAATTTTGGAATATTTTTTTAAAAAGTTTTGTTCGTCCAATATTTATAGGCTAAACTATTGGAATAGATATAACCATATTCATACTTTTTATGTATAAGTATTTTTTTCCCTTACAAGAAACAAATGTTACAATCACTCACTCATTCTTGTAAGTACTTTGTAATGATAGTTAAAAATATTTTTGGCAGAGATAAGCTCTTTTCATTCTTTTTCATTTGTACATGATCTATTTATATATTTTAAAATGAAGTCATTTTATGAAACAACATGTTATTTCGATAAGTCATTTATTTTATAAGGACGTAACTTTCAATATGAAAAATCATTAGTCACATTCTTTTCTGTGAAAGAATATGATATTTTAATGTGAAGATCACATGGTTTCATATTACTAATTCCTTTTGAAATTGTCTCTAACAATCTCCCACATTTTCAAAAGAATATATATAATCTAGGAGCATAAAAGAACTAAAAATATATATGTAAAAAAGGTGTGTGATTGAACATTTACTTAGTAGAATATAAATTTCGTTAATTTAATTGCAAAATTTTTAGAACTCCAATCCGTCTAACTAATAAGATATATCTCACACATGGTTGCTATTACATATTTTGATAGGATTAACACTTTTATCAGCTCTATATTTTATCAGTTAGTGAATCTATAGAAGTTAAACTCATAACTTCTGAAAATGACACTACTTCGGATTCCATATAAGTAGAGTTTACACAAAATCTCATCCTAAAACAACAGTGTCGCTATTGAGTGGTAGATATTTATTTTCAAGGTCAACTTTGCCTGTCATTTCCAAACCACCTCTAAAGAAAGATATCATACAAGACATCATCATAATAAATAAATAAATAAAATATATATGGATTCTGCATGCCGTTGAACTGTGAAATCCACAAAAAGATATTTTTAAAATCAACTGTCTTCAATATTTAATTGTTGAGGTGCTCATCTAATCTACTATTACCTCTTTCATCTTATACATCCATTTAAATGGCTTCATTAACTTTTTCTTATACCTGTAAAATTAACTGTGACTTGAGAAAAATCACTTTGCAGCATCTATAGCAATATTTTTAATAAAAAAAATAGTATTTCATGTCGTCTGCCACTACACCAAACCCATCGGAGCATTAATGATCCATTTAAATAGGAAAATGTCTCAACCAAACCACCCTATTTAGAAATTATTGATATACTTATACATAGTGATAAAGCTTTAAAAAAAAAACAGAAACTTTTCGATGAATAAAAGCCGAGAAGACTGGTCATTGTAGATTGTCATGTTTTCATTCATTGGCTTGAACAAAAATCAGGGACTATTAGAGCTTAAACATATTATAATATTCATATTGCAACCTATATACATGTTTCATAACTTAACAGCATCTGTATTCTAGTATTACCAACCCTCTAAAAAATTTATGCTCATTCACCATATACGTTTGTGAAAAACACAAACTTTGTAGCATAGTGTTGTAGGTTGTTAGAAACAAAAGTATGTTGTTTAAGTTCCGATTGAGACAAAACATATACTGTTTGACTGCTCTTATTTCTAATAAAATGAATCAAGTTTCTGGTCTTCTCTGGTCTGTTGGGCTTGCTTTGCACACCAACAACAAAACTCAGGTCTGAAAATTCGCCACACACCAAAAAAAAATATCGAGTTGATGGATTCGGATGTGGTATTTTTACCGGCTGACGCGTTAGCGTCCATGGATTGAATAGAACCAAAGCTCTGTTTTCGCTGTCGAGATACAACACTAACCCGTTCGCGCAACCCACGTAGAAAATTTCTCTCACTGGAAATTCAATGAGCGTAACCGCCTTGATTTCGCTCTCAGGCTTGCTGAAATCAATTGACCCAATTGAAGATCTCGAAACCACAAGAACCTTCTCTTCCTTGCTGTTGCGTTTACTGATTTCGTCCAGAATCACACATCGCCACTTCTTACTCACGCATTGGAATCTCCTAAGTGATTTTGGAGGTAACCACTGCTGTATCTCCCCTATTACATCATCTGGAATCGTCATCCGCTTCACCTTCCTCGAATCCATTCTGAATTAGGGTTTTGACTGCTGTTGTTAACGTTCGTTGCTTTTATCTCCGAATAAGATGGGCCTTTTTAAAATCTGATATTATTATTTTGGGATCCTTTTTAAAAAAATTATAAAAGTTAGTTTTAAGAATAGATTTTTTATTTTATAAATGAGAATTAATAATGCAACCACAAAATTTATGTTCTTCCCCAGTTATATTCCATTGGATTTTTTTCTTTTTATATATTTTTAAAATATCATTTAATATTAAAATTATTTCTTTATTTATATATTTATTAAATTTTATATATTTAAAATCTAATTATTTGTATTATTTAAAAAAATAATAAACTAAAAATATTTTAAAAATACTTCCTTGAGTAGGTTGTTGTCCAGGTGGAACAGAAGTTTGATCCCAGTTGGCAGGATATCCGCCAGATGTAAGTTGTCAATAGGCTTATGGAGGCTGGAACATGTTATACTGGGGAGATGGACCATGGTATGCTCCAGATTGTCCATACCATAACCAGGTTGTTGCATTTGCCCCAGCTTGGTGGCCGTGCTTGATAACCTTGTTCAGGGTATCCTCCAGCCATGGCTGAATTCCTAAGACGATTCTGCACAAAATCGATTTACCAGATAACCAAATTGAAGATCTCCTACCGGAAACATACATACAACATAGAAAACAAACAATGTATACATATAAATAAAAAGAGCTAACAAGAATATTTAATAGTCAAAACAAGGATATCAAGAAACTATATCCAATCGGGGACTAATCCAGTTATTACATAGGGAATGGGTATAATATAAGTGCCATACTGTACAATGATTGGGTTTTTTGAGTTACTCCAGCGGAAGCCCCATCCTCTCTCCATTGGAGTGAATGGGAAAAACAGAGCAGAAAAAACTATACAAGCTTTACATAGAAAGCAAATGGAGGGACAAATCCATCGCAATAGCCAAGTGAATATACCATTCACATATAAACATAAATCCGGCCAAGTATGATAGGTAACCAAATCATCAAATCAAGAATAAAGTCATCCTAAATGGACTAGTGAATGAAACCTAAAATTGTCCAAAGACGCATACCTTAATAAATAATATTGGCGAGAGAAACCCAGAGACAGTAGACTAACTGTACAGGAAGCAATAAAAAGATATACAAACATATCTCTAAGCTAACTTATCTACTCACAGGAATTAGCTTTTTGTAACCCCAAAATAGAGATCTCTATCACAACTATCTAATGACACAATGAGACCAATAAAATGTCCTTAACAGGCAGTTTAAGAGAAGTTCAAGTGTACTAGTTACATTTCAACTTGATGATTGCATGATAGAATTGCAAACCTTTTCATGAGACAAGGCAAATGACTGCAAAGTTCAAGACTGCAATAAGTTCAAGACATAAACACAAAGTCACTATGATCATACTTCTTCCAAATGGTGATAAGGCAATGAGGAACATCATCACAAGTGTTTGATACAAAATATTAAGTAATATGGAAACATTTTGATAACAAAATAATAATTGAGTATTGAAGCATTTCATAATTATTCAAAGCTTAATTAGTAAAACATTTTTAACAAGCTTGAAAACATGATAAAAGAGTACATCGAGTCCAAAGAAAAATGATGGACACAGAAGTACAGAAGAAAGCTGTCTTCAAACTAAATACCAGAAGATAATGCCCAACTTAACCACAAAAACATAATTTAATCACAACTCTAGTAACCTTCCCAAAATTTGTGACTCGAGTCCAGGAAGAAAGGGAAAACAATTAACAATTCTTCACAGTTAAAAAAACAATGAGAGAAATTCTATTCTTATATTCCAATAACTGAGTTACTCATTTTGATTCAAGAATCCGCAGACCACCTTTCCTCCACAATATTATTATCAAATATGAGGCGATAGGATTTAGAGCCATACCAGAGCAATGCTGAGAGAACACCAACACAAAGTGATCCATGTTGGTGTGACCAATAGTCCACTATACACGTACAATAGTTATCAATAGCAGAATCAGTACAATACATAAAAAAGAAAACACATTTGCTGACATTAAACGGGCTAAATTTCCCAGAGTTTATTCACTTAGTAATATCAAAGAATCCTTCAAATGGCTCAAGACCCTAACCAGAAATCAACCTCACATGCCTATCAACCAATAATTAACCAACCTCACATGCCTATCAACCAATAATTAACACACTACCTTAGAGAACTAATCACAAAGACAATAAAATTCCATAAAAATTGACATTTTAAATCAATCCTTAGCATAATCTGAGATCCACCTTAAAACATTGTATTAGAGAGAAAATGATCACAAAACCATACACAATTAGTAGATAAGTTCACGGACCGCCAAAGGTTTAAACAAAGATATATAATATGGATACATGACAAGAAATCCATCATTCAAAGATCTGCATGTATGTATGGATATTACCACCATGGAGCTCCTAAAGTGAAACAACTATCTACAGGACAGCTTCTCTTCCCTCCTTGGACCATTCTAATGGCAAAATAGTTATTCCCAACTCTTGCATGACCAGAAATAAGCAGCTAGAAACCTCCGGAATTTGTGGGATATCCAAGTACACAATAGGAAAACATAAGTTACAACATATAAATATCTAAGCCAAATAAGAGAGCTTAAAAGTAGGTTAAGAATACCACAACCAAAATCCAATAGCTTATCAACTTTCTACCGAATGATAGAGAGAAAAGTATAAATATGTGAGTCTATTTCTATATCTGCCACTAAATATTGATAAAAATAGAAAAACTAAGCTCACCATCTGCTTGAAAAATATTTATACATCTTAAAATGATGCCAAAAGGAGATGACAATCACAATATGAATTAACCTTAGACGTAGTACTCATCGAGAAGGTTGCAGTACGACAACACAATTATAGCCTACACATTAGGGCTGGACCCAAATGTACATAATACAATTGCAATATCTGCATATGAAGCCCTCTCTTTGCACAGAGAGTTGCAAGAACAAGCAGGACACAGCAAGATATATTGAACAAAAATCACACACAGAAAAATAACTAATCCTATGTTCACAATCCAATAGAAAAGAATCATATCATCCAACCTTTGTCAATCAAATGTCTATCAAGGGAGATTAAAATTTTAATGTTAATCAAAGCAAAAAGATAATTGATAAATGGTTCATTCTTCTCATTGTGTAAAAGGAGAGAACATTACAGTAATAGACAAGTGCAGACTATTCAAAATTCAAAACCTCAGTTAACAAATATGATAACCTGAAAAATCTTACCACCACATTTGTTAAGAGTAGTTGCTGGAGGCTTCTATTCTTGTCCATTACAGAAATGCAACAATCAGAAGAGTAGTTGCTGGAGGCTTCTATTCTTGTCCATTACAGAAATGCAACAATCAGTCAATATATCAACAAAATTCAAAATCCATTACATTTATTAAAACTATACTATACGTGCGGTAATGCAACGAGTAAGAGGAGTAAAGGTCGGTCACATATTCCCAGCATAGAAGTCTCTCATCCGTTCAATGACCAGATCTGTGATAAAATTGGTGACATAATCCATCACAATGTCCCAAGCAAATTCCGTCATCAGGAGGTAAGCATCTTCAGTCACCTGTTCAAGCTCAGCCTCGAATTCCATGTTTATAGGAATAGCTTCTGCTGCAACATGATTTTCATCGCTGCTCCACTATATGGCCTACACAGGAAATGATACTCTCAAAGAACATAAAACACTGACTGCACCTATACGGATGCTCGTCAGCGCCAGCCTCTTGCTCCTCAGCGGCAGCCTCTTGCACAGCCTCTTGCTCGACACCGGCAGCCTCTTGCACAGCCTCTTGCTCGACACCGGCAGCCTTTTGCACAGCCTCTTGCTCGACACCGGCAGCCTCTTCCTCAGCCTCTTGCTCAGCCTCTTGCCAGTCAACAGGAGGATACGCCTCAAGCTCCAGAACTTTTAGCGACACAGAAGAAGCTTCCTCGTGACCATCCCCCCACAGATCTTTGATATGTTGTTCACAAGAATCCAAATCTTCAAATCTTTCCCCACAGAAATCACACATATACTGATATGGTTCTATCGGCTGAGGCAGAGCAAGGCGGTGTTCCTCGACGCCGTCCTCGACGCCGTCCTCGACGCCGTCCTCGACGCCATGTCGCTCTTCACGTCGTGCTTCCCGGTCTATATGTCGATCGCAAGCATCAAAACTCTTAAAGTCCATGCGACACGCACCACAGTACCATGCCAGAGCATATTCATCGTACATCAGGGAAAATGAAGAATCAGAATTTGAATGTTTGGAGGGAAAAATATACCCCTATTTATAGGAGCTTTGACCGGACACGTCAGTTGACACGTGTAATATGACGTGTCACTTGGTTCTAGAGGCGGTTTTGTTTGGGATATTCAATGACATCAACATTTATGTCCACTCTCACTTAAACAAATGTGTAATCCACTATATCATTGTAAACCGGAAATGCATCGCACGCGCGTTTTATGTCCTCAATTATTTTTCGAACACACGGTATCAACACCTTGATACCAGGATTTCCACTCTTTTCATTTTTTTTTTATAATTATTTTTCTCTCTCCTCTCCTAGGCACGTCCAACTCATCAAATATTTCTGACAAAAACCCTCCATTGCACCTGCTCTAAGATTGAAATGTCTAAATTATCAGGTCACCCGAGTGTTGTTGTAGATCTCAGGGCTGCTCATGAGGATGTATCTAGTGCTGGAGCTTTGTGCGCGAGGAGATCTTTTTCATCGATTAGAGAAGTATGAAAGATTTTCTGAGGTGAAGGCTAGACTTAGCTTCAGGCATTTGATGCACAACTGAAATGAGATTCTGTCTAGAATCCCTAGCTTTGAATTTCCGATTTCCCTAACTAAAACTCTTGTTTGAAGTGCTAGTTTGGCTATTATTATCAACAAGGACTAATGCAACTATGAATTCCTGCATTTGTGCATACAGGAGTCTCTCCAGGGGAAGGTACAGGAGCAACAATGTCCGATGAAATACTCCGCTTTGGGCGCCGGTCAAGGTCTTGTTAGTGATGACAAAGAGCTTGATCAATTCATGGTACGTCAACCCATTAATTATCCTTGTCTCCGATTTGTCTCCCATTAACTATTTGAATTTTGAATTTGTCCTGCCGGTGATTAATTGTTAGTTACAGTTGAGCAATTTTTTATTTATTTTTTTTCAAATTATCTTTTGAAAAACATTCAATCTTTCATGATAGTGAGGTTGATTAACTGACTAATGATTACAGAAAGGAAATTTGATGATGTGTGGTGTTTTCAGCTTTGATGATGAATTGAAATTGTATACAATTGAGGTGACTTTTTTCTGACTTGAACAATGGTATATATTTTTTAAATGAACGGTGGGATTCTATAGTTGAGACGTGAGGACTAGTAAGTCTATTAATTATAGTGATATACAAGCATTTGGGTATGGTATAATTCGGAGACCTCTTATTGCATAAATGAAAAGAAAATTGATTGAAAGTATGATTCCATGATTGGAAGCATTGTTTGATTTTGTCTTTCAATTGAATCAAGCACTGAGGAAACTAGGTCTAGGTATATGATATACTTTTTAACCCAGTTTACCGAATTGATAACTTTTGGACAGAAGTTGCAGTGGTGATTATCTCATTTCCTTGAAGAGATGGAAGACCATGGAAGAATTTGGAATAAGAATTAAGCTAATTCTGCTCCTTTATATCAAGTCAAAGTTGTATGGAAGAATGGTAGATTCCAATACGTGTGAGCATAGAGTTAGGTAGAATAGAGATTAGTCATAAATTAGGGGACTGGAAATGGGGATGGTGGACTTCATAACAGAGATGGAGATCGTTAGTTGGAATCATACAGCACATAGATAATTCCAGTTCTGGGGATCAAATTCATAGATAGTGAAACTTATTCATAAGCGTGGTTTTCTCTTCCTTGCTGAATCAAGCTAGTGGTGGTAGTTGTATTATTTTGAAACTTCATATATTTTAATGGTCTTTCCACACTAATTGGACAAAGATTGTTTGCAGACACATTATGTTCTGCTGCTCTGTTCCCTTAAAGATCAACTCCAACGACATGTTCGAGTGCATGCTATGGAAGCATTAATGGCCTGCTGGGAGATTGAGCAATCCCTGCAAAGTTTAACTGGTATATATTCTTCGGATATTATTCTTATAATGGATATAATTTGTGAGGAGGATGATCCGATTCAAGGGCACATAAACTCTTCGACACAAGTTTGATTACAGGTTGGTCTTTCAAAGCCATTTCTCAAATTGGCTTTTTGTAGGACTAATTTTATACCTTGCTATAGATAAGTTCTTGAGAAAGGCAGGACATACAAGATGTATTAAAGTTTAAAATTCAAAGAATCCAATTAGTCAATGAAATGATGTGTTTTGAATTGTTTAACTGTAAATATGTCAATAATCAACAAGGACTGATGCAACTATAAATTCCTGCATTTGTCCATACAGGAGTTTCTCCAGGGGAAGGTGCATGAGCAACAATGTCAGATGATGAGGAAGATCAGGTCAACAGTGATGCCAACTTGTTTGATGGAGCGCATGGTACAGATAGCATGGGATTCGGTCCTCTCATCCCAACAGAGAGTTAGAGGTCCCTGATAAAACGCGTGAGGCAAAGCATGAAGTGAAACATGTAATGTTCAGTACAAAGCTCAAAATCAAATTCTCTCATATGTTTCCACTGTTATCAACCTCCAACCTTCTACTTAATGTAGGGGTATAAGGAGAAAATTGTTGACATAAGGGAAGTAATTCTACGCAAGAGAAGAGCCGGAAAACTTCCTGGTGACACCACTTCAGTGCTAAAAGCTTGGTGGCAATCACACGCAAATGTGACGGTATATACCATTAGAAAAAGCTCAATATCTAGGATTTATATTACTGCATAACTTGAAGTATTATGCAATTCACATACACATCATGGGGTGTGGATTTATGATTTTTGCTTTTAGTTATAATCATCATATTATATATGTGAATAGGATGTTTAGTGAGAAGTGTTCTGGGGGTGTACAGGTGTAAATTTTTTTTTTTTTTTTTAATTCCTTACAATTATTCTAGTGGGTTTTTTTTTTTTTTTTTTTTTCATTTTGGGTACTGTAATATATAGATCAAATTTGCATCAAATATGAATGCTATATAAGCTTTTTCTATTCTGTAGTTAACTCGTATATCACAGCCATATGTACACTCGTGCTAATGAGAAGGGCACAAGCCCAAAAAACAAAACAAACCAAACCAAATGAAGATTGGTTTGTTTATTTTGGTCCAGATGTATTAATTGATCCAATTGATATTCTTCTATTTTGGCCTTTAACATGTGGATAAATGCTCAATCCTATTCTTTTGATTGCATAAATATTTAATAGCATCTATTCTAATTTGATTTAGAACTTCTTCAGATGTATTCTAATTTTTTTATTCAAGATTCAAATTTGTCCTGTTTAAAATATATTCTAATTTTTCAGATTTAAACATTAAAATTTCTTTTGGTTGGAACTCGAACAGTATGGTTTCAAATGTATTCTAATTTTTCAGATTCAAATACTCAAATTTGTTTTGGTGTGCGTTGATTCGTCTACATTCCTTGTGGCATATTTTCAATAGATATACTGTTTCAAATGTATTCTAATTTTTCAGATTCAAATACTCAAATTTGTTTTGGTGTGCGTTGATTCGTCTACATTCCTTGTGGCATATTTTCAATAGATAGTATATAACTGATTTGAGTCAGATGATATCTTCGAGAATGTTTAGTAGTGAAGTGTTGAATGTGCATTTGCATAGGAAAAAAGCTCGGCAAAACTATGGGTCTGCTGGGACGCATCGACTTGGGACTATAGAGGACCAATTGATATATTTTCGTTTTATTTTGGGCAAAAGCGAAATTATCTAAACTTATTTCGTAGAATTGAATTGGATTTCATAACTGGGGCTCATTTTGGATTGTATTTCATATTCACAGGTCGAACAATAAACAATCTTTTCAACTAAAACAAGGTTTAATTGTGCTCTTGTTTTCAATTTCTATTGAATTGCCACACATAATTATAGTTATGTGGATATAATGGTCTCTTTTGTGTATTAGTTTTGATGTAGAATGTAGATTGGTATTGTATATTTTGACATATTTTTTGTCAACTAACTGTTGGATGAAATGCTTCACTGAAAAGAAAACGTTTTGAAAATTGTTTTATTTTGTGAGATTTTGGAGTGATAGTTGAATTTAGTGAAATTGTGACAGGTTCCCAATATGGAGAGTAATGAAGATGCATAGAAGAAGAGACAGGCGGTGGAAGCCAGAGCCAGGAACATAAGTCACAATGTTCGCTGCACTGAGTGTGGTAGTCAGTCTATTGAAGATTCACAAGCAGATATTGCAATTCTTCTGAGGAAAGTGGTTCTTTTTATTCGAAATGGGTATTGATCAAAATAACGTTGTTTGTTGTATGAAGAGTGTGTGTTTTTTGAATGTAGACATTAGTTATTTGAGTGCTGAGTAGTTTATATGGCTATAGTTTGATAGATTGGATTATAAGGAATAGAAGCTAATTTCTAACTTGGGAATTTGTTCAACTTTGGTTCGGATTGATGGAGTTTGGACTCATGACTTGTTTGTATAGCTTAGAACCTTGATGATGGGTAAAGGTTTTACTTTTGATGTAGCAAAGAAATTTTGATCGGTGAATTGTTAGTTTTGTATAGCTTAGAACCTTACGTATAGTTAATGATTATTCTTTTGATGTAGCAATGGAATCTTGATGGAGGGATTCTTTGTGTAGCTTGGAACATTATTTAGAGTACAGTGATTAAAGGTTGTTATGTAGATGTAGCAGTGAAAGTTTGATTGGTGAATTGTTTGTAAAGCTTAGAATCTTTAGTCATGGCACAACAGTTCCGAGTTGTTCTTTGATGTAGCTACAAAATTTTATTGGTGAATTGTTTGGATAGATTAGAAACATCATCAGGGCTCAATGTTTAGTTAAAGGTTGTTGTATGGAATCTTGGTTGTTGAATATTTGTATAGTTTATAACCTTCATAGGAGGGCACTTTGATTAAAGGTTATTCTACCGTAGTTGGTAGATAATGTATTACTTTCTTGTTTGATTAGAATATGAACTTCTATATTTAGACTCTTTCATGGCTATACTTATGTTTCCTCATACATCAAGCTTTTTCTAATTTGACGCCATAACCTGAGTACTAACGTCGTTAACTATACTGCAGTTAATTCGCGACGAGATTCAATCTGGTAAATCAGATAAAGAGATATACAAAAAAACTCGAGGATGACTTTGGAGAAACAGTTCTTTACACGCCAAAGTTCGATCTGCAGACTGCTGCCTTGTGGTTATTTCAGTCTAATCCTAAACCAACCTTCCTATAACAAACCACCAATTTTGTGACCAATGTACTTGCATAAACTTATCGCACTTTGACAGCATCTTGTTGCAGGAGTTGCTGGAGGAGTATGGGCATATAACAAGGACATGCAGCGAACCAACGTGCACATCATGGCACTGAACCTTGATAGGGGCGTTCCGTTAAGCCCTAAAGGGAAGGAAACCATGCTGGATATCCTTACACCTCCTCCTGGACGTTCTTCTCCCTCCTGGTGGAGTCGGTGGCGCAGTCAATGAGTGTTCTTCCTCCTGCTATGGTTTCATCAACCGTGCTACTAAAAGTTCACTAACATCATTCCAGTTTTCCATATTGACCTTTTGAGACCGATTATTTATATTAACGGTTTAGTGGTTCAAAAATCTAGAGCAACAGAGTACAAATCATTTTGAAGGTCGAAACCTTTCTATAGTTATTCAAACACCATTTGAAATGACTTTTTGACCAACTCTTCCAAACTTTTCTGTCTGTCTAGCTCCCATGTGAGTCTTTACTCCTATCTGTCTAGTTTCACTCTGTATTTGCTTCGCTTTTCTGTTTGTTTTCTGAGCAACCACAATAAAAAAATGAAAGCCAGTTGCTTTATACGCCCCCCTTTTCCAAGTTTGATAATTGCTTGCTAGTTTAATTTTGGGTCTGTTATGTTTCAGTGGTTTAACTAGAATGCTGTTTGTTTGAAAGAGTAGGAAATAGAAACATGTTCAAATTTTATCTATGGTTTGTAGTTTTTGAATCAGAGTTGTTAAAAATTTCAAGGTACTGAGAGGCAAGATGTATGAAGAGAAATATGTTTGTGTTTGACTGGTTGTTTTGAAATTTAATTGTAGGCAACTGTGATGATATTCGGCAATCTGAAAACTTTGTGTACCAATGGGTGGAATCACTTGATTCAGTTTCGGATGCCTCCATGACAGACCCTAGTAATGAAGCAATTAAGAAAATTGCATATGAAGTTCTGACAGAGCTATGTAAATTTTTGTCTTTGCCTTCTTTGGACCAGGTGATATGATTGTAATTTGCATATTTGGTCTGTTTTAGAATAGTTTTGATTTGATGAGCTTTTGAAGGATGTTGGTGATCCTTGCAGACTTTTTGTGACGTGCTCTCATTTGAGCTGCCAAAGGCGGTTACAAAGTTTGCTGGTGTTTCGACTGCCTGTTTGGAGATTGTTAACAGTATTATCGATCATTTTATGCTTTCAATTCTCTGCCAGGTACTTAGTGTTTTGTTTTGTGAATTGACTGAAATGAAGAAACTAAAATCTATATTGATTGGAGGTTTTGTTTGGATAGTTAGGAAATCATCTTTTTTGCTCTTAGAATTCTTTGTATGACGCCCTTGATGCCTCATATATTGAAGCTTAGCTTCTATGTGCTTTGCTATTGATTCTAGTCACATAGAGATTGTTAGAGTAACAAAATGAGATTCTTTCTATAATCCTTAAAACTTTGAATTTCCAATTTCCTTATTGCTTCTCATGATCTCATCATCAGCGATAAACTCTTGGATGTAGTGCTATTTTGACTATTTTTATCAGTTTTTCAACTTTTATGTAAATTGTTTATCTTTACTCTTTTGATTTGTTTGTTAACTTCAATGTTTTGATGTATTAGAAATTAGATACTTTGATTATGACAATCAAGACATCTAGTTACTTTGTTCCTATTCTTAGTGGCCTCTCAAAAGGTAACAACTCTCTAGTGAACAAGATTTTTATAGACATTGTTGGTTGCTATGCTTTTATTTATTGTGGCTATGGTGTTATGCTGTTTGAACTTTTTTCTGATGATTCATTCTATTACATCCGTTTAGGTCTTTTAGTTTCAGTAGGTAGTTTTTTGCCAGTTACGTGATATACTTGCTGATGCTCATTTACATCATTAAATGAGAGGCTTAGAAGCTCTGTGCACTCACAATAGGATGAAAAATTAATAAAAGGAAAGAAATGTGGTACTTTTTCTGGCAAACTAAAGATAAGATTATGCAATATGCTAGAAGCAGCAGTGAAAGGGCTCTTCATTCTGTCCTGAACCTAACTAGGGGTTAAGTTTTTTATCAGTGAAAAAGAAATTACTTATAATAGATTCAGTAGAGATACCTTCTCATGTCTCATCAATGTTAGCTATAAGTATCTAGACACTGGATTTGTCCTATTGATCAAGTTAACAGGTGTATGTTAGTTTCAGAATATCGTTGCAAGTCATGCATTGAACCTTTCTTCTGCTTTTCAGTATTACTTTCAACACGGAGGCGCCACTTTGAGCAAGTGGAAGTAGCCGTTCCTGTTGTTGTTGTTAAGGTTTTAAAGACAGTATCATCCGAGTCAGACGATGAAGATATTCTATAAATGACATGTGGCAAAGTGGTCTTCCAGCTATATTCTTGCATATTTCAGATTGTAGATGTTTTCAGTTGTCTACCCTATACCGAACAGGGTGCCACTCTTTCAGGTTAGTGTTTGCATAAGTACCTTTTCTTTCCATCTTGTTTTTGTGACTATTGCTGCTTTTACATTTTGGATCTGACGTTATCAATTACAACAATAATTTTCTTTTTGCCTCCTTGATGTAGTAATATGGGGGCATATCTCCGATACGTAGCTCAGGCTGCTGGGGAGGATATGTGTTAGACCTTGGATTCCTAATATCTATTATAGAAAGAGGAATAAAAGGGAAACAGATATTTAGAACCAGTGAAGATTGAACAAGTGAAGACTGCACAGTAGATAGAAAAATAGATAAATAATATGATTGACTATAACTCGAAAACGAATTACAAATTGAGGGAAATTCGAGAATCCCACACTCTCCTAGCCTAGGGCTCACACAATTCTTTATCAATTTTCTTGGATCCCCTCAACAAACCTAGAAGTTTATTTAAGTAGAGAAAACTACCAATAGGAAAGTATAATAGCATATCAATCAGCCCCTTGATCAGTGCTGATCAATTGTGATCAGTGCCTTGATTGGTTATGAATATTCACTCATTGATTCTCGATAATTGATGAAGATGGATTGACCAAATCATTATCTTCATCAATATTTGATTCCCTTTTATTCCCCTTTCTATAATAGATATTAGGAATCCAAGGTCTAACAATATGACTGGTGTGAAAATTGAACTTTGAAGTAATCAGACAAAAAGATGGGAAGCCATCGGCATGTTTAAGCAATTATCTTCTGGTATTGTGCCATGGGAAATGAAGAAACATGCCATTGACTTTTTGTTTCACATTACTGAAGAAAGTGTCTCTACAGAAGACAATAGCAATTGGATAGACTGCTATACTTACATGCCTAGCTTATTTGCTGCTCTGCAGGTAGTATTTTCTTCATAAGTTCATAACTAAGCTATAACATTTCTCCCTGTCCCCTCTCAAGTCCCGATCAATGGAATATATGATGTTAGGCTATTATAATGGCCATTATACAAGGTCGAGTAATACGATACGCGATACGATACGTTTGGTCAGACGGTACGATACGTGAAGTATCGAAACGTGTAATACGTTAGTATCATTAAAAAAAAAAATAATATTAAAAATTATAAAAATTAAAAATATATATTCAAAATAAAATTAAGTGCTCTCATAATACTAAATGGGTGTTTATCCAATTTAACATCTATAAAATATAGTAGAAACACTTGTAACATAACAAAATAAAATAAAAGGAAACATTATGTATCATTCAAACATGGATAAAATTTTAAATATATCAATTGGAAATAGTGGATCACTTAAGTCTAGGGATTGGAATTGTGAATTCCACTTTGGTATGTTATCTTATCTTTATATCTAGTTCCCATGCTTTCTAATGTTTAAAGAAATAGCTCAAAATACCTTATGAATAATGTATATCTTTAATCTTCAGCCGCAAGTTTTTCTATCTGTCTTTCCACTTTTAAAGAGTTTTTTTTTTTTTTTCTAGAATTTTCTACCACAAACGGCTGCTAGATTTGTAAATAAAGTTTTAAACTTTAAATAGTTTTAAACTTATTAAGTTTTATTACTCTTTAAATTGTCTTTTTATTTAAAATATCATAAATACCCTTCTTTTTTCTTTTCTTTTCTTTTTTTTCCTTTTTTCTTTATTAAGTATTTAACGTATTAGTACGCGTATTATATTAATACGCATTATACGTGGTGTTAAATCGTAAAAAACACCATCGAGTATAAGTATAACATATGTACAATAAGTTTTAAAATTGATACGTAATATTATACGTATTTCGCGTATCGATACGAAGTATTTCTCAACCATGCCATTATACAGTTTCCAAGCTCTGAGCCAAGAAAGAATGCCTTTGAGGAATTTAAAATGGTGAGTTTTTAACTTTCAAATTTTCTTGTGGCATACTCAAGGGTCGTTCGATTCTGTAAGATTAGGTCCATTTGCCTTCATCATATTCTGTTTTCTGCAAGTTTCTAATGTTTGCTCAACTTTGCTACATTAACCGGATTATTGCTCAGATTCAATATTCTGAGAAGCTATGATTTTCTAATCTTTGTGGTAGCACTTAACTCGGACTTCATATTCTATAAACCGTGGTATACTTTTAACATTGAATTCCAAATTTCTATAGGTTGCAATTATTCTAGACTTGACAGGAACTCTTTAGAGAATACCAGCAAAAATCATCATTAACAAAAGAAGAAATCCTGCAAGCTGAACACACTCTTAACAGATATCATTTTTGCCGGGAGTCGCCCTTGAATTGGTGGATATAGTTTTGAGACCTCCTGAGGGAGTTTTTGATTTTGGCTCGTGTAATCTTGCTGTAGGTCACAGAAACTTATCTGGGTTTGTTTTAGCTTGATTAGCTATAAAAATCTGTTCTTTTTGTGTGTCTGTTTGTTGTGGATTTAGATGGCTTCTACAATGCTCTCTTTAGTTTCGGGTTCTGCTTCTGCTACTTCATTGTCTCTGCACAGCAATTTCAAGGTTAATGGTTTTGTAGTGGGGTGGATTTTAGTGTTGTGTTTGTGCTTGGTGTTGATCATGTGAAAGTTTTGATTTTTTTTATCAGGGGAAAGTGAAGCTTGGAAGTAATAGTTTGAGGACTGGATTCATGAAGATAGAGGTGTGTGGTTTTACAGTTTTTCCTTGACAAACTTGTTTTAACTGTTGACTTATCAGATTTGTAATCTTTGATTTTGCCGCCTTGTACTCGGGCGTTTATGAGTGTTGCTGTTAATGTTTCTCTTTTCAGGGGATAACAATGGCTCCTCCTGATCCCATTCTTGGAGTTGCTGAGGCCTTCAAAGCGGACACAAATGATATGAAACTCAATCTAGGTGTTGGGGCTTATCGTACTGAAAAACTACAGCCTTATGTGCTTAATGTTGTTAAGAAGGTTAGTTTTCTCTTATCATATATATTGTTGAGATTTGGCAATTGAGAATCTTTTGCAATGGAAATTGAGGTCTATAAATTTATATGGTCTTCAAGTTATGACTAAATGTATTGAGATATCTGTTTTTCTAGGCAGAAGATCTAATGCTGAACAGAGGTGATAACAAAGAGGTATATAGTGTATTTAATTTCATGCTTTACAGAAGCCGTTGTTCTAAACTATGGTCGAAGACTATAATTTAGTTTGAAGGTTTGGCTTCATTCAATAAGGCAACTGCCGAGCTATTGTTCGGAGCAGACAATCCATTGCTAAAAGAACAGAAAGTAAGTAAAGAAAAACATATTTTCTGTGGTGTGAGAACTGGAACTGGTTCTCTTCGATTAGCTGCAGCTCTAATAGAGCGATATTTTCCTGGTGCTAAAGTTCTAATATCATCACCAACTTGGGGTATGTATTGCCTGTTGAACTTGTTTGTGAACTATACATTGACGAGATTATGGATTATGTGGCGGTGGCTTCTAACAGAAACATGTTCCAGGCGATCACAAGAATATTTTCAAAGATGCTAGAGTTCCATGTTTGGAATACCAATACTATGATCCCAAAACAGTTGGTTTGGACTTTGAACGAATGACTGCAGACATAAAGGTTACTTCTTGACTAGCCTTAATATCTGTACTATCTGTTCATAAATGTTGGACACGCCACAAAATTTATGATGTATTTCTTTACTCAATTTGTTCTCATATCGATTCTTAGATTGACTGATCCATTTTTATCACCAGGATTCCCCTAAAGGACCTTTTATCTTGCTTCATGGCTGTGCTCACAACCCAACTGGCATTGATCCAACCCCAGAACAGTGGCGAAAAATTGCTGATATTATTCAAGAGAAGAATCACATTCCATTTTTTGATGTTACGTACCAGGTATTGGTTTTTCTAGAAACAGTCCAGTTTCGTCTTTTTATTATTCAGCTGGAGTGAAAATTAAATATATAGAACATTTGAATTGGTCTGTACTAATCTTCACATTACACAGACATTATTCTTAGCTAAGAACTTTTCTGAGACCCTTAAAATCTTGATTTTGTGATCCATAGGGATTTGCTAGTGGCTGCCTCGATGATGAAGATGCAGGCTGTTTGCTGCCTGTGGTATGGAGCTTTGAGTCGCTCAGTCATACAGTAAAAACCTAGGTCTTTATGCTGAAAGAATTAGAGCATATCTGCAGATGCTGCTACTAGGGAAACCAATTTCACTCTTAAACTTGAATTTTGACTAACTATGCAACTAATAAAACTCATACAGTTGCTTTACTGATATGTTGTTTCATGTGTTAATTACTTTAAGTGCTACCATTATCCTTTCCCATAATATATAAGCTCTCTCTTTTTCAGGGTTAAGAGTCAACTTAAAAGGCGTGCACGACCTATGTACTCAAACCCACCAGTTCATGGGGCTATAATTGTGGCAAATGTCGTTGGGAACCCAACTCTCTTCAATGAATGGAAAGCAGAAATGGAAATGATGGCAGGAAGGATTAAGAATGTTAGACAGAAACTTTTCGATAGTCTCTCCCACAAGAATAAAAGTTGAGAAGACTGGTCATTCATTCTCAAGTAGATTGGCATGTTTTCATTCACTGGCTTGAACAAAAATCATGTACTGTTAGAGTTTAAACATATTATATAATATTCATATTGCAACCTATACACATGTTTCATAACACTCACACTCCGTTGTCCCAGACTGATGAAATCTATTGTGTTTGTAAACAGAGTGAAAACATGACAAACAAATGGCACGATGACCATGACCAAGGACGGAAGAATATCCTTGGCTAAATGTGAGTACCTAGCTGATACCATCATCGATTCATACCATAACGTAAGTTAACAGCATCTTTATTCTAGTATTAACAAACCTCTAAAAATTTTTATGCTCATTCACCATGTACGTTTGTGAAAAACACATACTTTGTAGCATCTTGCTGTAGGTTGTTGAAACAAAAGTCTGTTGTTTAAGTTCTGATTGTGACAGTACATATACTTAGTTACTGCTCTTATCAAGTTTCTTTTCATAGAATCATCTTTAAGGTCTACTCTGGTCTGTTGGGCTTGCTTTGCACACCAACAACAAAACTCAGGTCTGAAAATTCGCCAATACACCTGTTATTATTGTACTTGGCTTTGGGTATGTTGTACAATTGATTCTGTGAGTTGTCTTAGGTTTGTGTAACTGAGATTCAAGAATTAACAAGTGGTTGAGAGAGTACAAGAAGGTGGAGTTGCAAGATGTTTGAGTATCAACGAGAAGAAATGAGAAAAAGTATAATATTCAAAAACATAGAAATCATGTTGACCAGAAAACACGTTGATCATTAGCAGTTCTGAGTCTGAAACTGTAGTTACTAGTATTTATACATTGATGATATCAAGATATCAAGTATTGACCAGAAAACATGTTGATCATTAGCAGCTCTGTGTCTGAGATTGTAGTAATCATATTATTTACTATTTATGTTCCAAATGAATATATTAATGATATCAAGTGTGTTATATATATCAAAGTTCTTGTAGTATTGTATTTAAACGTCCATTCTTGTTGCTCATAAGGATGAATTTATCTGATAGGGTAGGTAGTTGAAGCGTTGTATTAGAATGCTAATGGATATTTGCTGATATTTTTATATGAAATTAAATTGCACTGAGAATGACCTTAACGAAAAAAAACCAATACCAATTCTGTAAAATAGTAAATAGGACAAACATAACTTAAAAAGGTAAGTGTTACTTCAGAATAGATCTTGATTCTTGAAGTTGATGTCCGGTGAAATTTGATTATTTTTACAGGGAATGATCCTATCAGAATAAGTAATATTAGCGGTGCCTTGAGTCTCCAAGGGAGTAATGGTTTTTACTTCTTCATTGTATAAATAAAACTTACTCGCAGCAACTCCTGCACCTATCCACGGGCCTGTTCCTTTATTCCCATTGGAATCTTCTATACCTAACATCTTTGAAAGTAAAATACAATTACCATTCTTCAAAAGCAACACTGGAGTCAAAAGATGATGAAAGATGGTATCACTTTTTATATTCGTCTTCTTGCTGTAAAAATCGATATTGATATAAACATGGTATCATTATTTTGATCCTTTCATCACATTGCATGCAAGATCAATAAGATTGCATGCAAGATCAAAGTTTAATTCCATAGCTGCAAGTCTATCTCCCAACACAACCAAATGCAACGGCCACTGCCGCCTTGATTCAGGTGGTTTTTTTATCACCTTAAAATTACATATCTTCATATTAAAACAGATGACGCAATCCTTTTTTTCCCAATAAACACATCCATCGACGCACAGCCCTGTCAGAGACAAAGTAATGCCAAAAACTCTTTTCCAAATGATAGTTCCATTAACGCACACCCCTGTCACAGATAAAGTAGGATTCAATTTAATGGAAAACGGAACCCAATTTCGCGTCTCGGAAGACCATCTGAATCCATTGCGATGTCTTCTGGATCCATTACGATCCTCCAAATCGATTATTACGATAACGTAATTATTATCGTTGTAACCGAATCCGTAAGAATATGAATCTCGAGTTAATGGATTCGGATGTGGTATTTTTATCGGCTGACGCGTTAGCGTCCATGGATTGAATAGAACCAAAGCTCTGTTTTCGCTGTCGAGATACAACACTAACCCGTTCGCGCAACCCACGTAGAAACTTTCTTTCACTGGAAATTCAATGAGCGTAACAGCCTTAATTTCACTCTCAGGCTTGCTAAAATCAATTGACCCAATTGAAGATCTCGAAACCACAAGAACATTCTCTTCCTTGCTGTTGCGTTTACTGATTTCGTCCAGAATCATACATCGCCACTTCTTACTCACGCATTGGAATCTCCCAAGTGATTTTGGAGGTAACCATTGATGTATCTCCCCTACTACATCATCTGGAATCGTCATCCGCTTCCCCTTCCTCGCTGCCATTCTGAATTAGGGTTTTGTTTTATATCTCCCGAGTGATTTTGTTCATCATCTGCTTCACCTTCATCGCTTTTTATATCTCCGTATAAGATGGGCCTTTAGGCCCAAACAAAATCTAATTTTATTATTTTGGATTTATATATATAAATTAGTTTTAAAAATAAATTTTTTATTTTATAAATGAGAATTAATGATGTCACAAATTTCTATTCCAACATCGCTCCTACAATTACATTTCACAATAAATTTTCTTTCTTTCTTTTTATGGATTTTGAAAATATTATTTAATATCAACATTATTTTTTATTTATATATTTATTAAATTTTGTATTATATATTTGAAATCTAATTATTTATATCATTTAAAAAAATAATAAATCAAAATTATTTTTAAAATACTACTAATGATTTTATTATCCATAATATAATTTATTTTTAAAGTAAAAAATCGCTATATATATAATCATTGATTTTTTAAAAAATAAAAATTAATAAAAATGATTAGAAATTAAAATTATTAAAAATAAATATGATGCTAAAAAAAATTTAAATATATTTATAAATATATCATGGAGTTGATGATTAAATGGGGTGTGAATATTTAAAATTTGGGGTGACATTATTATCATTTTCTATAAATTTGTAGTTATTGTGGTGGGTTAGAATCTCAAACTTGGATCGGAACATAAGTCCAACCCCAAACGCAAACAGACTTAAGACTAAGCCTAATTTTCTATAGGGCTTATACAGTTTAAGTGATTTAACGCGTTCCTTTGAACTGAGAGGATCTCAAATTCGGCGGAACCAGCTAACAGCTTTTCTTAAATTTCTATAAACAAGAATTTAAAATTGTTGCTCATTTCCTTCCAGGAATTTAAAATTGTTACTCATTTCCTTCCCGGTCTCCAATAATGTTCGGGTGCGGTTCTCTGGATCCTAATCATCACATTGACTATAATCCTTAAACTTTAAAACTCATCGGTGTCACAGATCGTAACTGTCACTTTTTCCGACAGGAATCACCATGTACAATAAATCATTCATTTCTCTATAAATCATTCATTTCTCTATTCTTTTGTTTTTCTTACTTGTTAAAGTTGAGAGATTGAGTTGATCGTGGGAGTGTCTATAGCAGATACCACACCGATATTCCTAAAATTCGTTCGAATTTTGTAGGATTCTTCTGTATTTGGATCGATTCCATATCGTCTATTGAATCCGGTTCCATGATCTGACTATATCGTTTGAATCACTACAGTTATCACACATTTATTCGTCATCATGAATGAGTATTTTTTTAATAAATTATTTAACATATTATCATTAAAATTTAATTAAAATATTAATAAATTTACAAATTAATTTTATAAATTTAATTTGATCGTATAAATTAATTTGATGGATATTTTATATATGGTAGAATGATTATATATATATATATATATATTATAGTAATAATAATACTTAATTACATCAAAATATTAAAATATTGCGTGATTTATCTATCTATTTATATTATATATTACTTTTATAATTTTTTTAATTTAAAAATTAAAATTTTCTAAAATATTTTTTAAACAGCTTCTATAAAATGTTTAAAATACCATTATATTATTTGGTATTAATAAGTATAATTCAAATAATTATAATTATTTAATGGGAAGGTTGCCAAAAACCCAGCGCAAGTTGTCATATAAGGTTAAAAAAAATACAAAAATTTTTAATAAGAACCCACATTTAAAATGTAATTTTTATCTATTTATTATTCATCTGTTTGTAAATAAACAGTAATTAACGGTAACCAATAATATTTCCATAATTTTCGATTTTAAAAAAAATTAATAAAACAGTAATAATCCCAGATTATCTTATATATAAGGGGTTTTTGATCATTTTATTTTAAAAAAAAATTACTGAAACTTAAGGACACTAGCACGGATGCTAGTTATGCAATTGAAAAAACCCAATAGTTCTATACATGAACATTTCCTCTCTCTTTTTTCTTTTGGTTCTAAACAATTTAATTTCTTTTAATTTAATTTATTAATATTATTATTATTATTATTTTGAGAAATTGTTGTACGTCATTCATCTAGCTTCTTTGTATTGTTTACTCAATTCCATCTCAAATTTTGTCTTCGTATCATCTACCTCATAAATGATGTCTTCAAGATCATGGCCTTTGCACCATACCGTTCTTTATTGGCTTTCCTATCATCTACCTCAGCAATAATGTCTTCAAGATCATGACCTTTGTGTCATACCATTCTTTATTGAACTTCCAAGTGAAAACTAAAACTTTTATAAGAGAAGGTTCACTAAGTTGATGTTGTATAATCGTATCACAGTAGCTCCAACAGACATTTGAAGAGAGAGATCACCTGAGAGCTGTGTTGTCACAAGTCCTCTCTACTTAGATGTAATGTTTTAGCATCACAATTCAATAATAACGGGATAATAATTTACTATATCAAACCGTATGTTACAATACAAAAGTATAGAACAATTTCATGGCATATTATTATACACTTCTATACAAATCTCATTCAAAACCAATGTAGCCTGAAGTGAAATATACAGAGAAAATGGACAAAAAGAATTAGTACATATCTCTTGTCAAAGGCTATCAAAAAAACCTGGTTCGTCAATAGTTGTAGTAGCTCCACAAGATCTTTAAAATTGATTTCCCAATCAGACAGGTAATGGCTCCTCCATAACTGCATATATTTTGAACAATAATCAATAATTCAAAGAGAACAAATAAAGCGATAGAGAGAGTAAGAAATAGAAACCTTTATTCTTAGCAGGAGCGTTGGCATTAGCATTTGAAGTGATTGGAGTCTGGGTAGGCACATCAGGAAGATCCAAATCCTCAACTTCTTCAGAATGATCTTTAGTAGGTACTTTGGGCATATCTTCAAGGATGAGCTGAAATGTGGCAAAAGACAAGGTGTGACTACTAGTTACATAAAACATCACTATATGCTCAAGTAGAGGACACAATTTCAGATTGAAAATAACAGGAACACCAAGAACATTTTGTCTGTGCAAAAATATAATGAATAACAAGAATAGATACACGTTATATACAAGGCGCCAATTAGAATTCTATTATGTAGATGCGGTATGTTAATTGAGAAATATCTTGTAAATCAGCATGCAAAATCCACAGACTATCCCTCAAGCAGACTTCTAAAATGATATTTGATAAAGAAAAGTAGAGAATTTCAGTAATTGGAAGAAACAACAAGGACCCCATTTTACGCCCAAAGAACTCAAGAATATTATAAAAATATAGCACGCGGCATTAAAACCAAGAGATAGCGCTTACATTTTCTTCCTCATTCTTGTCTAAACTTAAGCTCTCAAATAAAACATAGCAGAAACTAGAACTTAACAGAGAACATTCACTCTAGCACAAGATGCATGATTAAATCTAGATACAAGATCAGGCAAATGGAACTAACAAATGATTCATTCAATATGTACTATGCTAGTCATGTTAACATAATAGAACTCAACCTACCTATGTTCTAAAATATAACTATTCAACTAAAATACAGACAAATATAAACATATAACAACAATGAATGACCCCAATCCATCCAAATACAATCGCTAGATACACTCGTACCTGACTCTCCAAGTTTTCAAATTCAGCCAAAATCTCTTCTTCGTCTTCAGCTGACAGTTTCTCACCCAATATCGCATTAATTTCCTTCAAAGTCAACATCAAAGTAAAAATGTTAAATCAATCAAAAACATCAAATAAAAAATGGTAACAGAAGAGATTCAAAACTCACATCTTGATAAGCCTTAGCTTCTTCCGTATCATCCATCAACTTCTGAACATCATCAATATTGATCTCACTTTGCAAAGCTTTCATAGCATCATTACCTGCCTTTAAACTATCGAACACCGCTTTCTGCTTGCTAGCTAGTTCAATATCAGCTAACTGTTGCTCGACGTTAAGGATCCATGTATCTACTTGTTTCAATAATTCCTCCTGCGATTTCTTCTTCTTCAAGGCTAACAAAGCTCTGTCTTTCCTCTTTTGACGAATCAAATCCTTTGCCGCTTGCTTCTCAGCTTCAATTACTGCATCAAGTTGTTGTTGATATTGAGCTAGTTTTCTGCGTTGGGTTTTCAGAGAGAGGATTGCCCGATCGACGTCTGTGATCTTTGGTTTCTTTACGAATATGTTCCCCATCTTTTGATCAGAAACCCTAGCTTGAAGAGGTCGATTATGTTTGAGGAAACCCTAGATTGACGAGCTTCCTCTCATGGTGATTGAAAAACGCAATGTAGCTGTATAACATAATTGGTAAATTGTAAGAGGAAAGCTGCACACAATAGTGAATAACCACACCCCCAACAAAGCTGTTTCAAACAATACATTAGATTGGTTTGTATTCATTTCATGAAGAAAAAGAAAATGTGACGTGTCTCTGACCCATATCAAAAAGCCTTTCTCTGTTCTTGAGTGGCCACCATTAACACACACATTTCAATCTCATTCAAATATTGAACTTGTTTGTTCATCATCATGAAAACTTCTACCATTCACTATCTCAACTACTACAGTCTGTCAGAATAAATTTAATATAAATCTACCCATGTTTTTTTATTATCTGTTCTTGATATTCAGCATATAAGCTTATGATTTGAAAATATTTTATAATTAAGAGAAATTCAGAGTACAAAAGCCATTAAATACTGAACTGGGAAGTTGTAACTTGTAAAGAATAAAATTGCTCAAAAACGACAACCAAAATTATAAGAATTCTTTTTATTATGTTTATATATGTTAAAATTATATTATTTGTTCCAAGAAATTCATCATGGCAAACACAAAGAACTGAACTAGTAGTATTTATATTGAATTCATTTAATTAATTTCATTATCTAAATAAATAAACAAGAGCAAAGATTCTAATAGGGTAAGAAAAATCACATTACCTATGTATATTGACCGTGAGTCCAACTCCTCCTTTTACAGCTTGAGTTCCAGAGGTTTCAGGATCTTCAGAATCACAGAGAAAGAAAAAGATCAATATAGCGCATACATATAAGGCAAATATTGTATATTGTAATTTAAAAACAAAGATCAATAAGGGGATGAGATAAGGCAAATATCCGTTGCAAGCACTATATGCCTAATTCGGTCCCAGCACCGGATCCGCCATCCCAATTCACCGTTCCAAAACATTTGTCGCTTGGGAACGCAATCCAATTCTTGGAATGTAAACATCCAATTATATAACAATTTGATAAACTAAAAGTATAGGGAAAGACAAAAGGAAAAATAAATCTAACTAAAAGTATCTATAGAAAACTAAAAACATCTTATATAACAAAAATCACAATGAAAAATATGCACATTTTGTCATCTAGTGACTAGGGGTAGTTAAAACTCCATCTCTTTCCATCAAAAGCTCTTGGTAAAAACAAAAAACACAGTTGAAACTGTGCAAATTTTATCTTTCAATGACTAGAATCAAACTCTTTATCTCTTTACAATTAAAAGTCGTTGGTAAAATGATATTAAAATTGAAACTTTTGTAGATGGAATAGTTATTAAGCTTACTTTTATGTTAAAAGATCCAAATATTATTCTCAAATTACGATTCTAACTACCATTCAGGTATCTTATTGGGATTGCTGCCAAGTGGCGTTCCACGCTCCCGAATTCATTTCACTTACCGGATTGTATCTAAGCAAAACTTAAGTAAATCAAAGAAAAAAAATCATACAATGAAATTTCCATAAAATAAGATATAGCTAAAAATAAGCTAAAGCAGCTTTGCAGGTAAAGCAGATAGTTAATTAAATAAAAGTCTGTTAACTAAAATAAGACTCCTAATTAGCTGCGCTGGATGAAGCAACAAATGGACAGCCAAATGTGTTACAATAGACGAACTGACACAATCAATGGATGAATACAATAGGAACACAATCAAACCATCAGGTAACATTACAATTTTAGTCAGGCAGATAATCAACAACTGACATTACAACCTCAATTAACTTGTTTACAATTGACATTACAACCTCAATTAACTTGTTCAGCTAGTCCAAACAAAATAACAGATTCATAACGTAGCATACGAAAACCAGCAGTCCCAAAACAAAATATATTATTTGAAGGTATCCAATAACACGCATTTCTAAGGTTTTGTTCACTCAAACCTAGTCAATTCAATGACTACATATTTTTCCTATACATATGGACATAGAAGACTAGGAACAATGTATCAGCAATGCCTCCAAAAACTCAACTTAATTACTAACACACAAACAAAAACCCACCAATCAGGATAGAATCCCTAAAGTTAAATCCTGAGCTACCACAAACCCTAACGTTAATGTCGAAGAGCCATTAGATCTCCACAACAAGACTCATCAGAAATTGTCTGGGTCAGTTCATATCGAAAATTGAAATCTGTTGACCCAGACTCATCGTTGATTTCACCACTTTCGACCACAGACCTAATATCATTGCTTTAAACCCAGGAACCCAAAAACGGCTTCAATTCACATCTTTCAATAAAGAATCTGTAGAATTAGATACCTCAAATCGTCAGAGATGCAACGGTGAGGAAATGATGACGAGGACGTGAGACGCGGAGCGAGGCGACGAGGTAAGACGAGAAGCGAGGCAATGACCGCAGCTTCTATTCGCCAAAACGCGAAGTATAACAGATTATTGGTAATTAATAGAGTTAATTACCCTCGTCTCCCTGGAATTTAAGTAATTACTGAATTTTGATAAAAATTATCTTATGAATTGAGACGGCCTATGACCTTTGGAACTTTCTACGTTGACGGTTCAATTGCTTACGTGGCATATATCTACTATTGGTTTGAAAAATCGGATTGAAAATGACGGTATTTGTTGGCATAATAGTGATGATAGTCTATGTTCGGCCTCATCCACTAGTACTGACGTAACTCCCATCCACTAGTACTATTCTGATGTGAACTTTCGGCCTCATCAGATAAAATTATTGGGTAAAATATTAGTTTGAATAGTTATAATGGTTAGTGATTTGAAATATCGGTCAAAATAGTGCTTGTAATAATCGTTCGATAATAGTTATAGTCAGTATATATAAAATTATAAAAAATAGTTGATGTAATTATTTGACTTTATTTATTAATGAAAAATAAAAGGATGTTTTGGTACTTTAAATATAGCAATCGAGGGAGAAAATTATGTTGAATAGCGTTCGTCAGACTACTATGTAAACTGGTAAACGCTATTTTAAAATGTTATTGCCGAACACTTATTGTTGTCAAATGTTGTTTAAACCGTCGATCAAACCGCTAAACGCTAATAAAACAGCTAACGCCGAACACACATTTAGAGAATTGAGAATTATGTCACGAGGCTAATAAAATAAGTTTATCAGTTGATCAATTAGAGAAATTCCAATTGAGTATTTAATTTGAGAGGGCTTCAAGCTTCATGGAATTTAGGAGTGTAAAAAAAAAAAACTCAGTCTCGAAAACTCTGATCGAATACGTCTAGTTTTGCAAGATCTGAGTCGGTCCGGGTGTGTAAATAAGATAGGAATCGGGTTATATTCCGATGGTTTTTGGATTTTTCAAAAATCAAACCAGACTTGATCCGATTCGACCCGACCTTAAATCCAATATTAAAAATAAGGGTTATTTCCAAAAACCAACCGCAAGTTTGACAAAATAGCAAAAAACCTACAGCTTTTTCATTTTTGGCCAAAAACCAACATTCTGACAGTTTCCATCCATTTTACTGTTCATCCGTCAGTTGATAAACAGTAACCAGGGTCATTTTGGTAATTTTTAATTTTTTAAAAAAATAAAAATTAATTATAAAGCAAAAGAAAATAAAAAATTATTTTGTAAAAAATTACAAAAATATCCCTGGTTACTGTTTATCAACTGACGAATGAACAGTAAAATGGATGAAAACTGTTAGAATGTTGGTTTTTGGCCAAAAATGAAAAGGCTGTAGCGTCGAACCCCCGCCCCGGTTGAGAACGTAGCGGGTGCCCGAACCGCCACATTAACGATGCAGTTGCGATTTACCATTTAGAAACATTTCAAAAGTCTATCACTTTATATGATATTTGTGCGGAAACGAATAAAGATACTTTCTTGAACATATGATACGTGGTTTAAATCATACATAGATGATATTTAGAAATTCCAAATGAATAAACATCTTTTACAACTATACTTCAAATATATTATAAGCTCATTTACAAATATGACAAAATTCTAAATACATGTATGGGTGATTACAACATTAGTGAACTTCACCATGAGAGCTCAAATACCACATGCCGTGCTCGATCGAACCTGAAAACACAATTTACGGGAAAAAAGAAAAAGAAGAAAGGGTCAGGGCACACGCCTGGTTCGCATCCCATGTCCCAAACAAGCACACGCAAATGCTCTTACCTTTCTGTCAATATGCAATGCTTTAACACACAATGCAATTCTAATGTGAGCATCTCTAAGCTCACCTTAACTCATAGAAGTCAAACACAACCAATTCCTAGTAATCATTCATGCTAGTGTATCATTCGAGGCATGTTATGTCACACATTCATGCTCATTCTATGGTTTACGAATCATTAAGATTAATCTCATTTCTCCTTAACGTTAACCATATGTATCCATCAATCAATAATGCGATCAATACGATAATCAAGACAATCGAGTCAATCAAGACAATCATTTCAATTAAGTCATCAAGACGATCAATTCGATTAAATGAATCAATACAATTATCTCATGACGACCAATCATTACAAAAGACTTATGAGCCAAACTCCGCTTAGTCCAAACAACTCGGCTTAAGGAGATCACCAATCAATCCAACAATCGAAGATTTCAATCTTTAATCAATGGGGTTTAACCAAGCCACGATTATATTCAATTTTCAGGTTTTAAACACATTACCAAACTATGTCGAATTGCCTACCGATTTATATATCGAATTACAATTCGGAAACACATGAAATGCAATAGTACGCCCCTGACCGAATTCAATACCGAACTGTATGCCGAATTACAGTTCAGTGACTCTAATGCATGACTTAAAACGCCTCTGTCCGAGCTCACTAACAAATTAAATACAGAATTACAATTCGGTAAAACACAATTTAAAGACAAACCCTCTGACCGAGCTACATACCGAGCTCCCTACCGAATTATAATTCGGTAACCCATGAAGATGACAAATACGCTCTCTAACCGAACTCGATACCGAACTAGACACCGAATTACAGTTCAGTATCAAATAACAATTAAAAGATACAAGGTCATTTCTTGAACAAGAAGCAATCAACAAATTGACCACATTGCAAGTTCTCATGTTACAAGACTTTATGGTTTTTAAATATCTTTAAAGATACTTCGTCGACAAGATATTTGATAACAAAATAACTTTTCAAAAATGGTCACAAGTAGGTGAGTTTACTAGTAGTTAAATATACTCATGAAAGATTCAAAAAGTTTTGGAAACGATTCAATTAAGAGGTTTTTAATTCAAGAATTTCGATTCCTAAATATAGGATGTTTCGTATATTTAAAGAAGATTGAAATCCTTGCAATATCATTGATTTATTTCTACAATTTCAAAATATATAGCAATTAACGGACATCATCACAAATTCATAGCAACAAACGGGACTCAATTTGGAGTCCGGATACAAAACTTATACTAGTTACACGTATTTTTCCAAAAGCTGAAATTTACGAACACTTGAAGGAGATTTAAAATCTGGATATAAATATGATCATATTTTCAAAATCTGAAGACATAGTTGAAAAATAGACTTAATGATGAATTCATAGCCACAAACGGCACCTAAATCGAAGTTCGGATGAGGAAGAACGAAGACCGACAAGTTGGAAAGGTAATATTGTGGCGCTCCAGGAGTCCATCCGCGGTCAGCGTTGGCTGGCAGCGGACGAAGGAAAATTTGACAGCGAATGACGCGGCGCTCGCTGTCCTCATTGGCTGCCACCATCCGCTGGCAACGGACGTGCCCTGTCTTGGGCAGAATAGTGACATTTCTCAGGTCGCCATCTGAGTGATTTGCTCAGTTTCAAAACCCGACCAAACGACATTGGAATGCAATCAAATTTTAAACACATCATCTATGCATATCAAACAATACATACAAATAATCCATTTGTCAAGAGACCCAACCATTTGGACGAACGAAACTGAACAAGTTGCCTATTTGGTCAACTTGTTGCAGCAGCAACACAAGACAACAATTTCCAATTTTCAAGTTCCTACTTATTCCACCATTTCAATACCAATTCAAGTAAAACCAACATTTACCAACCAAGTTAACAACAAGTTGATTATTAGACATTCAATATGATTCCCCAATTCATAATTTAGCCAATTAAGCTAACAAAGACCCATTTAAACTTGACAAAAACATATTAGGATCACACCACTAGACAAGAGTATTGGACTAAGGGTTGGCTCACTAAACAAACATTCCAAAGCATCAAGATTATGCACAAGACATGTCATGATCTCTTAGTCAAGTTCATTAGTCATCTTGATTACCAAGCATGTTCATATCAATTCCAAATTTCCAATATCCATAACAATGTCATTTTGTTATGAAGTTCATTAGGAAGTCTTTCCTACTACCTAACCAATTTCCTCATCAAGTTCAAGTTCAAGTTTAAGAACCTTTTCAAGTTCATTAGCAAGACAATATCAATACATCATCAAGATCATCATCAACGACATTTCAAGTTCAATATGAAGCAAGTTTAAAATATTGCAAGTTCTAAACAATTCAAGTTCCGAAACATTTGAAGTTCAACATTCAAGTTCAAACAATCCAAGTCGAAATATTTCTAGTTCAAAAATATTTGACAAGTTAAGTTTCCATAATATATGACCAAACAATTTCAAATACTCAACAATCAAGTTCAATAGACACATTACTCCATTTTTAAGTAATCACCCTTAATTCTAGCTTGATTAGTGAAAACGGGACGTTAAGGCCGAAGCCATCGTTTTAGAGCCAGGCTCTTGTTGGGGTCCGATGACCAATAATCCGTAGAGCCGATCCTCGAGTCGGTCATCTACCTTTGGATTCGTTCATTAGGCCAAAAGGCTGTGGTGCCGTCACACCCGTTAGGAGTCGTCACTCAATTCGTTCATTTTTTGCCCCAATGCCAATTTATCGTTCATGTATACACATGTTGAGAATTCTCATTTTTCCCTATGGCATGCCACTACATTCGCTAACTAGCTATAATAAGGGCAATTATCCGTTTTAGTGATTCAACCACAATCACACATTTATCATTTCTTTTATAACTTTCGTTTGCACATTTGACCTCTTAGAGGTACCAAGACAACATTGTCATTTGAAATCGTTTAGCCACAAGGCGAACACATATGCACTTTCACATAGTCATAAATGCAATATGTTTATAATTATCAAGTCATGTAACAACCAACATGTCTTACATAACACATGTCAACACCATTTCAAGCATCCACAATCAAAAGCGGAAAGATAAGTCTCTAACCTATGCCCTTCAATATCCGCAAACAATGTGGACTCGGTCCACCCAAAACTTCAATTCCCAAAGCAGCGCCTAGCATGATTCTACATGCATTACATACATGCTCTAGCGTCTTAATATGCAAGTATGCTCATCATATCAACTTTTGGTTGGTTATCTTATTTAAGCAATTTCATGGCATAATTACAAGTAAACAAATATTCAATGCATCAACCAATAACAAACAAGTGTGTAGGGTTAAAAAAGAAATACGAACCTCCCATCCATCGATCCACAAGTTAGAAAGCCGCTCCCGTGAGGGTTTTCACTTGTTCTAAGCCATCACCAATATACAACTATCACACTACAACCATAACATCATCACCATCATAATCACAAGACTCCAACACAATTCAATCATCACATAACATAGCTATTAAGGGCATTAACACAAATAGATGAGATTAGGGTTCTACAAATGGGTTGGAAATAATCCAAAATCATTTATTAACAACCTAGGATCATTATTTAACAATATTTATCCAACAAAAATCATTTCTCCTCAAGCAATAACAAAACAACAATAGTGAAAATTAGGGCTTTTAACATCTAAACTCTAATGGAAGCTATGACATATGTTTAACACTTAAAATCAACTCAAAAACAATTTATAAGCATCATGAAACAAAACCCATATTATTAATTCAAAAATCATCAAGTGTAGAGAGAGAAGAGATTTTTACCCATGAAAAATATAACTTTCAAAACTTCCAAATAGCATTCAATGACCTCCTTGAATGTTGTTGATGAAACTAATGGGAAAATTGATGGTGGTTGGAGTGATTAAATGAGATAAATAAAAGTTAGGGTTTTGGCCATGGAGAATAGAAGGATACATATGAGAAGGGGGAAGAAGAAGAATAGGGGAGAATGAGTGAGTGTGGTGGTGGGTGTGTGTTCTTATACACACATGTGAGCTTTAGTTTTAGATTGGGCCAAGTTTAGGCCCAATCCAATTCCGAGCCCGTTTTCCACCAAAACTCAATTCCGACTTTTCTATACTTCTCCAAAATTTATTTTCAAGTTTTGAATTAAAAATCACCATCGATTTCAAAAATCCGAATTTTTCCGCTAAGAGGGGCACAATTGTAATTTTGCCAAAATTTGACGTTTAGATTCAAAATTCATATTTTTCCAAGTCCAAAAATAATTTTGACTCCGTGCTTCCGGTTAAATCGAGTTTTATCCTAAAAGCCCAATTCTTATTTCAAAGTCCGTTTTTGAATATTTAATTTCAAATTAAATAAAGGTTTTTGATCCTAGTATTTTCTTTTCAAAATAATTTTTCTAATCTCATCATTGCCCTTTATAGTATTTCGACTTATTCCGAAGTGGAATATATCGAAAATCAAACATGTAAAAATTTCAAATTGGCCCTAACTTCTAGACCCAATTTGCGGACGTTACAAATTTGTCAAACCTGCGGTTGGTTTTTAGAAATCTCCCTAAAAATAAAATAAGCGCTGTCTTTTTTTTTCTTGTTGACCTTTAGATCCTAAAAGAGATTAGATAAATAAAAATCCTAGAAACCAATCTCCTGAGCCTTGACATCTTCTCATCGTCTCGCCTGAGTGTCCACTTCTCCTCCTACAATCGCCTCCACGAGTTGCCACCATTCATCAAATACATGGGTTTCTTGTAGTTACTTGACTTCATGAGCATAATCTTTGTCTTTCTAGATTCATAGATTTTTTTTAATTATGCTTCTTCTGTCCTCATTGACCGCAAGTGGAGGCCTAAAATTATTGTACTTAATGCCATGATAAAGGCTCTTTCATTGAGTCAATATCCTCTAAAGCTTTGTTTTTGTATAATAAAATTCAAGTTAGTGGCTTCAGACCTGATAGTTACTCATTGTCTTTTGTGTTGAAGGGTGTTGTTAAATTATCTAATATTGTGGAGGGACTAATGAGGGTGTATGGCACATATGGGCAAATTTCGTGTGCCCAGAAGCTGTTTGATAGAATGTGTCATAGAGTTGGAGATGTCACTATCTGGAATGCAATGATTTCTGCTTATGGAAGGGTTGGTGATATTTGGACTGCAGCGAGGGACGTTTAGTGCAATAAATATGGTAAAGTAGTTTGCAGGTTCAGGGTATGTCGGGTCAACCTAACCCAGCCTTGGACTGAACCTGAAAATATATGAACCCGACCCGAAATGCAATAAAGTTCAGTTTGGTCCAACAATCTATCATAATTCGGGCTTCGGATATTTTGGGTCAGTCTGGGTTTGGTCTAAACCCGGCCCGTACTCACCTCTAATAGAATCAATAATGAGAATATTAGGATCACATATGAATCTAAAGTTGAAGGGTGTAAGTTGATGGCTCATGGCAGACTATCTTTTGATAGACTGAACTTCAGATTGAAGACCGTTAATGATGTTCACACCTGTTTTACAGTGAGATCTAACAAAGATGTTAGTCATCATTGGATTGACAAACATTCAGAGAATATTTGGAATAACTGTGATGCATGATATATAATTTTTGAAGTTCGGTCTGGACATTCCATAATACATATTGGACAGATCAAAGAATTATGCTCTAAATATTGGCACAAACAAAAATAAGGATCAATACCGCAAGCTGCATAGGTATGGTTATAAAATTAGAAAAAGAAATCCCTGTTCCATTGTGAGTGTTAAGACTAACAGATCTTCTGGTGATTTATCAGAGTCACCTCATTTCACTGTATTTTTCATGAGTTTTACACCTAAAAAATGAGTTACCTAAGAGGGTGCTATCCTTTTATTTACGTAAATGGATGTCAGCTCAATGGACCATATAAGGGTGTTATTTGGAGTAATGTCTCTAGATGCAAACAATGGAGTGTATCCTTTTGCAGTTGCAGTTGTTATAAAAGAAAATTTTGTGAACCGATCCTAATTTATTGTATGTCTAACATATCACATAGGAGCACATGAGACTAGAAGAGTTTGTTTCATGGCTGATAGAGGTGGTAGAATAGCTCATATTCATGCATTCAATCAATTCTTACATCACTATTTGAAGGAATCTAATATTTCCAATATTCACATCTTTTTTTCGACATAAACGAAATATAGTTTGTTTGGATTTTTAGAAGATTCGAAGATATTCTCATCCTACACCAATATTTTTTGTTTCTGAATTTTTTTAGCCTACCATTGATTTGTTTCATTAACCTGCTGTATTGAATTTAACGAAACAATCAAAGTAGAATAAAAAAAAATACAGAGAAAAAAGTCCTTCATAAGAAAAATGCAGAAGGAAAAACGTTAGAATGATAAGGGTTATAAGGTCTTTTTAAAATAATATTTTATCAGAATGATAATTGAATATCGTTTTCAAACATTGTTTTAAAATCTAACTGAAACTCTAAACGCTGTTTTTAAATTGGATGCCAAACACTTTAAAAGAAAAAACTCAAATGCTATTCAATAATCTAAATGCTAATATAAAAGATAATTTAAAATCTTTCCCAAAACTCACCCTAATAGTATGATTACTTATTAGATTAATGTTTCAAATAGTATTAGCAATTAGCTGTTAGATTAGATTCTAAATTAGTTATTAAGTTAGTTGTTGGTTTGAAGGTTTAGTATTAATTTTAATTTTTAAATTAGTTGTTAGTTATAAAATTACAAAAAAATTATTACAAATATAATTATAATTTAAAAGATAATAATGTAATTTATTATAACAGAAATGTTAATAAAGCACTATTAGCGCTTGGGTTGAAAACTATTTTTGATAACTTTCACAAATGTTATCTTAAACGCTAATTGAAAAGTTAAACGTTATTTTAAATGTTGTTATCAAACGTGTATTTTTTAAAAACGTTAATTTAGAATCTAAATGCTTTTGTTGGGTCTGTCAAACCCAATACCACATCGGTAATACAAGAAGATAATGACTTGTATATAAAGAATCAAGAGAACTTCGTTAGTATGAGGCCTTTTGGAGGGTGGTATCCAAGTACAAATTTGTGTGGGCTCTATCCTGACCCAAAACAGACAATATCATACTAATGTGAGAGTTAGTGGAGCCTGCAGATGGTCCAACAAGTGGTATCAGAGCCTTTTGAAGGGTTCGGTCCTAACTCAAAGCGGACAATATCATATTAATGTGGGAGTTAGTGGAACGGCTACGAATGTCCCACGACTATCTGAAACGCTAATTGAAAATCTTTTCCAAACACAGACTAAATATATATATATATATATATATATTAAAATATTAAATTATAAAACATAAAATCAAAAAATATATTACATATTCTACAAGTATTTTTTGAAAAATTAGTTCCTAACATTCTACCTAATAAATTACTTCTAATTTATATACTTCAATTAAACTACGAACTCATGACCTATTAATATTAACTTAAACCCGACCAATTTAATTAAATTAAATCAACTCATTTAATCCCAAACCTATTTATACTCAATTCTAATATGCATAAATGATACCATTGTATTTTACATAGTAAGACTCAAATTGCCACCTAGTTTGAGATGGGATCTTTTGCTCGTTAGAAGTGCTATTATATAGTAATGCTACCATTGTATTTTATGCTAAATTAATATTATTTAATTTTTAAAATAATTTTATTTGTTAAATAGTGGATAACGGATTCAGATCTATAATATGGGCAGAAGATTTTTGTTCTATTTTATTAAAATATTTTGCCTCAATAATAAATAAATAAATAATTGTTTAACTTTAATTTGGTAGTTGGAATTTTTATTTATTATATTAAAGTAATTAATCTGATAAAATGATTTAAAGTCAAAACTTATGTAATTAATAAAATATTAGAATGAAAGATAACAAACTTGTCAATATCAAGAATGTCGACTCCTAATAAGGTAAGATCCAGAAAACGTTGAAGTTGAAGATAGGGTGGTGAGCTTGTCAATACTTTTTTGACATTTTAAAAGCAATTGAAGATTGATAGGAAATGACCATGTCATTCCATATCCCTGAACCCAAATCCTTTCAAATATAAACATACCATTAATTCCTCAATTATTAAACACATTATGCAAAGCAAATTCCAATCTAGTTTCCTCTACTGATGTATTGCTATATCCAATTAATTTAGTTAATTGCTACCTAACAAAGTCTTAATAAATTCTAAAAAAAAAAAGTTGTTATCTGTACTATCATACCAATAAAAAAAAAGTTGGAGTAATTCCAAACACATCCATTATATAACAGTACTGAACCCTTTACTTATCCTCACCATAACATCTTAACAAAAAAAATGGAGTACTCGAATGAAGAACCAGTGAGTCCAACAGGACAGTACTTGAACAGCAAGTCTCTATCACTTTGTGTTCTCGGTGTTCTCGAATTGGCTGGTCCTGTAACCGTCGATGACTCCCAAGTCCAATCTTTAGTCAATGAATTGTTCCTCCCCACCAATCCACGCTTTTCCTCTATCATGGTACGTTTCATTCGATCCAACAACGCTATTATCACACTTTTACACATATTGTATTTCTCTTTACAGGTCGAAGACGACAACGGAGATAAACGTTGGAAGAAAGTGGACGTGAACATCAAAGACCACATCAAAGTCCCGGAAGTTCCAACCCAAATGTCCCAAACCGACAACAGAAAGTACATCGACGATTACATATCCTACTTAGGTATGGAGAAACTGCCGAAACACAAACCTATGTGGGAGATTCATATATTAACTTGTCCGACAAGTAATGAAGCTGAAGCTACCGTGATATTCAAGCTTCATCATTCGCTCGGTGATGGTTTTTCGTTAGTTGGAGCTCTTCTTTCTTGTCTGCAAAGAGCTGATGACCCTTCGCTTCCTTTAACATTTCCCACTGCCCCACCTCGGTCTTCCGCTAATAACTCTTGGTTTAAGAGTTTAAACAGAGTTTTCTCTGTTGTGGGTAATACGGTTTCCGATTTCTGTTTGAGCATGGTGAAGAGTAGTTTTATTGAAGACGATAAGAGTCCTATTCGGTCTGGTGTTGTCGGAGTTGAGTTCAAACCTCTTACAACTGCTTCTATTACCTTGTCTATTGATCGGATCAAGAACATTAAGACCAGTATGGGATCGGTATGTATGAGCGTGTCTGTCCAAGATAATCACTTTTACGGTTTTCGGCATTTAATTCAGTTTTATTCTTAATAGAAATACAGATAAAAAAAAGTGAAAACTGGTTGAATATGGAGTTTCTGGTAAAGTGTTTTTTTTTTTCGACATTACTTTTTTAAAATTTATTTAGGATGATTTATATAAATGTTTTTATAGTTTTTTAAATTTAAAATAATTTTTAATATTATTTGAATAGAAATTTAAAAGTGTTTATATGAGCGTGTTTAGGGTCTGTTTAGATAGATTGGTTTCCGGTTTGAAAACTGTTTTAGATAGTGTTTGGGTAACCGGTAGAAGTGCTTCTACCCTTCCAGAAGCTCTTCCAAATAAAGTAAAAAATAAATGACTTCTATTCCTCTTCTTCTACAAACAAATGCCAAAAATAGAAGTAATCCCAATCAGGCTTTTAGTATGACTTATATAAATACTTTTATAGCTTTCTAAATTTAAAAGTACTTTTCAATACTATTTGATTAAAATCTAAAAATAGCCCTTTCAGTAAAAATACCATTATTCAAATAAATTCTATATACAGAAAGAGTACTGCCGAAAATAATTGAAATATATTTTTATAAAAGTATTTTTTTTTTATTCTTGAAAGTAAAAATACAACTTATTTCGAACGGACTATATGATATTATGAGCTTAGAAACACAAATTAGGACAAATAATTGATTGTATTAGTGAACCTATTCATTTAATTTAAATTATTCAATTTTATTAATTTATTTTGATGATGAGAACAGACAATAAATGATGTAGTTGCGGGAACAATATTTCTGGGGACAAGACTGTACATGAAAGAGAAAGATAATGAATCAATGAATTCAAAATCAACAGTGTTGGTGCTGTTCAACACCAGAGAGTTCCGTAGCTACGTTCCAGTTAAAGAGATGCTAAAGCCTAAAGCCAAGACACCGTGGGGAAACTACTTTGCATTTATGCACGTGCCAATTCCGAGTTTGGATGTCGGTGATGACAATCCACTTCAGTTCGTTCACAAAGCTCGTCAAATGATTGACGCTAAGAAAAACTCATTAGGTTCTTATCTCACCGGCAGATTTCTCCAGATTCTGGGGAATCTTAGAGGGCCAGAGGTCAAATTTAGTCATTTAATGAATTGAAATTGAAGTTTTAAAAATGGAGCTTACATGTCCATTTTTTGGTGTGACAGGCAGCAGCTAAATTTATTCACGGGACTTTAAAGAAGACAAGTATGGCAATTACAAATGTGGTTGGACCTGTTGAACAGATGTGCTTGGCTAATTATCCTGTCACAGGTGTCTACTTCGTTGTTGCTGGAGCACCACAGGTGTGTAGTCTGATTGTAAATAAAAAAAGTAATATAATTTAATTTAAAATATAATTATAGACTTGTTTTGAAAACATATAAAAGTAGATTTTTTTAAATTTAATTTTCACTTCATAAACAGATACGGTGAATTATGCTCACGGTATATGTGAATTACGCTCATACTATGGAGTAAAAATTAAAATTTAGTTTTACAAACTTTTCAAAAATTACCTATAATTATATAGTAAACTTTTGATGACCTATAAATTCAATGGACTCAATTTATAATTAACTATTACTCAGGTAGTCTGATTGCAATTTACTCTATTTGTTACAGAGTCTTAGTATACCAGTGATAAGTTATATGGGGAAGGTAAGGGTGTGTGTTGTAGCAGAGAAGGGGTTCATTGATACTGAGAGATTGAAGGAGTGCATAGAGGAGGCTTTTGACAAGATATCGCAAGCTGCTTGTGGAAGCCAATCTTAACACGCAATGTACAACACATCTGGGTTGGGGCTTATTTATGTGTCATGCAAGTTATTTAATGATTTCAATCAGAGAGGAACTGTAGTTATCAGTATTTGTGACAAGTACAAAGCACAAAGCATGTTATTTACTATTCATTTTCATTTCACACAAGGGGAAGGGAGACAAAACATTGATGACGGTTGTGTTAATAATACCATATACACTTGTTTGAATTTGGATGGACAGACAGCATAAGATGGGATGTAGAGGAGCATTATATGTTAAGAAAGAATTTTGTAATCCACCTGATACAGTGGGTTGAATTGTAAGTGTTTTTAAAAAGTATCAGCGAGGATTATAATTTTTATTTACACTCCGTTTTAAAATTTTTAAAATAATAATTTTTTAAATTTTCACTTTTTAAAAATAATCATTCACATGTGTCAGAGAGAATCCTTCACTGTGAGGTCACAGTTGTGAAGGTCTATTTTTTAAAGTCAAAGTTTTAATAGATTAATTTTGAAATTTCAAAAATTATTTTTGGATTATTTTCTATAATTTTCCTAAAATATAATAATACATAAAATTACAAAAATAAAAAAAAAATGGTGTGAAATAGTTTTTTATTATATATATTATATGGTTGGTCAATAAGAAATAACGTCATTTCTAACTGGAATAAGATTATCAAGTAGATATTATGTTTTTTAATTAAAAATAATAATAATAATATAAAATTTTCATTTATTATTTCAATTAAATTATATATTAAATATTTACTAAATTCAAATATAAGAAAAAGTGAGTTCCTTTTTAATTGAACTATATTTAAATTTTAATATTTTTATTTTTATGATTTATTTTTTCAAAAAAATAAAATTATACATAAGTAGTTATGAATGAAATTTTATCAATTATTTCTATTTTTTCAATTAATATAAATATTTGATTATATTATATTGCAAATATATAATTAAGTTAACAAGATACGAGTAATGTATTTTAATTATTTAAATTTCATATTAATATTTAGAAATAAAATATTGACAAAATTTTAGTTATTAGTTATTTATTTTGGTTTTTTCTATTTATTTGCTGAAAATATCTACAGATGACGCTGTAATTTGAATTTTGAAAACTGATATTTGAGGGTAGTCACTTTTCGCATTTTTTTAAAGATTGAGCTGGGCTTATTACAAACAAATAGGGGTGCAAACGAACACGAGCACTCGTGAACGGTTTGTGAATAATTCGCTCAAAACTCGGTCAAAGCTCATTGAACACTTAAATGAACGATCACGAACAAAATTGTATAGATCGTTTAATAAACAAGCCGAGCTCGAACAGACCCTTGTTCGACTCGTTTATGTTTATGAACGGGCTCGTTCATAGCTTATTTATATTTGATTAAAACTCGTTTATGTTCGCGAACAAACTCATTTATAATTTGTTTAATACATATTTTTATAATAAAATTCAATAGATATTTTTTTTAATGTATATAAAAAAACTCAAATTCAAAAAAATACTCAAACTAAAATAGATAACTTATTTATTTTTTTTTAAAAATAGATTTAATTTCAGCTCCATTTATTTTTATTTTAATTTCACTAAACGAGCTCCTAAACAAGCAAGTAAATGAGCCTAATCGAGATACTAAATGAGTTGAACTCAATTAACTTAAACGAGTAGAGCTCGATTAATTTAAATGAGCTACTAAACGAGTCGAGCTCGATTAACTTAAATGAGCTAGTTAAACGAGTTTAAACGAGTCGAGCTCGAACATTATAAAAATTATAGAGTGAAATTTAAACAAACATTTACAAAGTTAGTCGAGTTCGAACTCGATATTTAATAAACGAACCGAATCCGAACACCTCATATATTCGGTTTGGCTCGGCTGCTTTCCAGCCCTACAAACAAATAAGAAGAAATCAATCAATGTACAGGATATTCAGTTCCAAAAATATAAAAATTTAATTTTCACAAATTTTTTTCAATGACTTATAAATTCTATATAATAGTGACTCTCTTAAAATCTACATGCGCAAATTAAAATGTCCACTTGTGCAACTTTCACAGCTTAAACTAAATTAAAACGTCCAAACAAAAATATTTTCTAAATTTTATTCACTTACAAATACAAAATAAATTAAAATAGTTTAAATATTATAAATAAACTAAAAGTCAAATTGAATATCTAGCATGACTCACCAATTAAACCCGAATATTAGAATCTCACCAAATAAAAAGATATAAGCAAACACCTTATCTTTGATGGATCTATTGACGTCCCTAATTGTTTTTATTAATGATGGGAAATTATGTTGTAGTTGGTTGTTAGATCGATGTCCAATTACGTAAAGGATGTGAACTTGACCTCCATTTTCCACATAAGGCGAAATGTGCATTTAATAATCGGTTGGCCCTTTATTTTGACCTTTAACAGCAAAGAGAACGATATTAGATCACTCTCTGATATGAGCCTAAACAAATTTAAAATATCAAATGGGTACTGTCGTAGTAATCTCACCCCACCGACTATTCTTATTAATCTGGTCCGCATAAATTTAAATTTTAATATTATGAATATACTTAATAATAATTTTTTAAATTCTATTTATACGAAGTTAAATTTGATACGAATAACTCACATATTTTATATATATAAAATTTTATAATTATTTATATTGAATTAATATTTTATTAATTATAATTTTTAAAATAATATTAACATCATTAAATTACTATAAAATTTTATTTTATTTAATAATTTTTTATATAATTTATATTTTAAGAAAACAAATTTACTAATTCAAATCTATTAAAGTTGCATATAGATAAATTCGAACTTCAATTTTAAAGGTTTTGTTTATCTGGTGAGATTAGATTGGATAATTTAATGGGATTGGATTGAATAATATTTTATAAGATAAAGATTGAATAAAATTTTGCTCCAGTGGCGAAAATGGTTACGATTCGTGCATTTCTAGTCATGGTTGATGTCAAATATTGGAATTACATTAGATTGACATGTATAATAATTTCCTTCATGGTGACTTGGATCAGGAGGTTTATATGTGGTTGCTTCCTAGTTTTACAGTTCGGATACCTGGAATAGTATGTTGACTAAAAAAGTTTTTTGTATAGTCTGAAATAAGTTCCGAGATGTTAGTTTGATAAGTTAGCTGCTTCTTTGAAGAAATATGACTTTATTCAATGACACCATTCTTCACCCTGAAACAAAGATAGATGTAGATCCATGTCCTTGTTTTTGTTGATGATCTTATCATATCATGTAATAATTTGTTTACTAGTCTCTCTTAAGAGATATAATGGGAGGATTCTTTCACATGAAGGATTTGGGTATTTTAAAATACTTCTTAAATGTTAAGGTGGTCCATCTATGTTAATGATAATACACTATTGACATTATTGTTAAGGTGAGTCTTTTACGGATTAAACTTGCAAATTTTTCTATTGAACAAAATTATACTCTTTTCACTCAGGGTGCATTAGTTAGTGAAACAACTAAATAAAGACATCTTATTGGTCAACTTATTTCTTAGTTATTTACTCAGCTTGATTTGGCCTATACAATACATATCTTGACTCAATTTATGCAAGAACTTCATCAAGAGAATTTGAATGGAGCAATTCCTGCGGTATATTATTTAAAAGGGTGTCTGGATCAAGAAATTCTTCTGCATTCAGATTGTGTTTTATTCTTGAGTTGGCGGTGTAGCGCAAGTTGGGCTAGTTACCCATTAACTCGGCGATCTCTCACTGGTTGGCTCCTATTTATTAGATGTTCATCTATTTCTTGAAAAAGATAAATATATATATATATATATATATACACACACGTTCTCACATTCTTCAGCCGAGCTCGAATATCACTTCATGACCACAATCATAGAAGGAATGTCTCAATAGACATTCATAATATTTTAACCACAGTATTAGGATGCAAATTTATACGTTTACTTCGCAAGTGGGACATTTGTGATTTAATTGCTCCAAGATGAAGGAATATTACGGTATATACCTTATAATAATATTTGTATTTGGTACTTGTAATATTCGTGACTCGTAATAGGATAAGTTTTTATTATTATAATTGATGAGCATAGTTAAAAAAATGTGGTAAGTGCGTTATTATTTGAATTATTATATATTTATAAATCGCGTATGAATATTTTTAAATTCATGAAAAAAAGTGTGAATAAATATAAAAAAATTGAAAATAAATACATGAATTATATAAATAAATAAAAACTATAATTATAGTAACTTGTTTTATATTCAACTCTCTCACTAACTACACAAATTGAACAAATTTCAATCTAAAATTTTAATGAAAACTAATCAATTTATTCAAATTCTCATTATTCATCATCTTACATATTATTTTAACCTTTTAAATTTTAAACATTTTTAAAACCTTAATAGTTAATAAAAATTATTTAAATTTTCAATTTTATATTATTTTATTAAAAAATAAGTGATTATAGGAGGTGACTGAGTTATTACTATTATAAAATATAAATAAATAAAAAATAAATTAAAATAACATATAAAAAATGGAGTCTCAACAAAATCCAACTATTACATTGAAATGTATATACAGAGTGTGGAAGATTATTGTTTCAAACAAATACTGAAATACAAATGTAAAAACAAAACAGCCTATGTGAAAACACGTTTTGGAGTGAAGGTAAATGAATAGTCTCAATTGGAACAAACTAATGAACTTGATGTGCTTCTTTAAACACCATCTCAAATGCATCTTCTATGCATCCTTTGAATTTGTCAGAATCTATAAACCCTTTCTCTGTTCCCACTGCAATTTTCAGCTCTCCCATGTAACTTATCATTGTAATCGTAAGACTCTACAAGCACAAACAAAGATCAGAACATTCATTAATACTAGCTAGAATATGTGGTACAAACATTAATATGAAAAGTAGAAAGTGTACCTGAGGAACACCGACCACCATGAAGTAGAGACCCTTGATTGGATGATTAGACAAAGCCATCTGTTCCACTGGTCCTATCATGTTTGATATTGTCATGCTTGAGTTTCTCAAAGTGCTGTGGATGTACCTTGCCGTCTTCTGTCGAACCCAAATCATCAAAATCAACTCATCGTATGTAATGCATGCATGTGTGTGTATATTAGGGGGGAAACATGCAAAGGCCTCGACCGAACCTATCCAAAAGTGTTCGGTTTGTGTTCAATTCCCATGGAACCGAACCGTGAAAATAAGGTGTTCAGTTCAGTTATCGGATTTAAGAAACTAAACATAATATCTAAATATGTTTTAATTTTTTTAATATTTTTAATATTATTTAAATTTTAAATAAAAAAATCTATCTATTTGATTCGATTTTAATTTTACTTTTGTTTAAATACTAATACTTGCTTTATATTTGAATAATTTTACAAAAATAATTTATTTTTTATAAATAGTTTTAAAAAAAGAAAAAAAAAACACAATAAAATTTAAACACTCAAGAATCAAATGGAATTGAATATGTTTCAGAGTGGTTCAATTCCACGTAGAATATTTAATATCATCCAAAATCAAACTCCCAGTTTATAAATTCATGTTCAGATCCACTTGGAATCGAACAAAAAATGTATTTTTCCATCTTATATACATAAAAGTATATATTACCTCTGGGCCGGTGAACTTCCTGAGGGCCTCGAGCAAGCGTCCGGTGAGACTAACAGCAAGTGAGTTACGTTTTTGCTGGATAATGGATTGAGCTTTGTGGACGAATTCAATTGGGTGAAGAGATTCATTATCATCGGATTGAGGGACTAACACGTGGAGGAAACCGAACTGGTTTCCCCATGGAGACTCTGCATCAGGTTTCACCATCTCCTCTACCGACTTGTATCCTCCAATGCTTCTAGTGTTGAGCAACACCAGTGCTGTCGATTGTGTCTTCTTTTTATTTGACTTTCCTGATTTCATGTACAGTCGAGTACCCAAGAATATTATTCCCGTGATTACATCGTTAATTGTCTGTCCAAAATCAACCATATTGTTAATGCAGCTATTATTTGGTATAAAGTGCCAACTATAAATTACTGGGAGACAAGGTTATAAAAGGGCCTATCTACCAAACCAAACTCCTAGAGTAGTTGTTTTCGGCTTCATACTAGGCTAGTTAATACATGTAAAAGTTGAAATAATAACAGCAATAATCATACGTACCGTACAGTGTTATATAATTTATATCAATTGAAAGCTCTCGTTCGTACCCTGGAGAGCTTCCATTACTTCATACATAGTAGTATTAATTATTTTAGCCAACTAGTAGTGAGTGAGTTGTATTGACATGCTTATTTTTAATGGCAAGCTATACTTCTCTACATGATGCAAACTCAGCTCTCATGCCATTTAAAATCAAGCTAATGAAGTATGCCATGGTTATCCATTAATAGCATGTTCAGCTTCAGCCGTCCAAATTAATATTTTGAATAATATTAATTATTAATGGTTAGAATAATAATTATAATAATTATTGACTGAAAATTCTATTAGTTAGTGTTGTAGTTAATTTTTTTTAAATAGATTTTTTAAATTTCAAAATATAATTATAAAGTTATTTTAAAAAATATATAAAAAATAAAAATTTAACTTTCACTCTCTAAATCAAAATTTTCAAAATATTCTTAAATTTTATAATTCAGAAATTCTGTAAACTATACTCATAGTGAACTACTGTTACAAGACCTCCGGAGTAAAATTCAAAGTTTAATTTTATAAATATTTTTAAAAAATGTATAATTATATACTTAAAATTATTTTTTATAATATAAAAAAATAAAAAAAATCTCATGGTTAGATATAAAATTTTATAATATATATTATTTGTTGATTTATATTTATTACCATTAAATATAATAATATTTTAGTAATTTGATAATAGCTTAAGCCATTAACTTTACTTTATTTTTAATTAATAATTAATTATTGACCACCTACTGAACAAAAATTATCTTTGGTGAATTACGACGGACAAACAAATGCGATTATATAGTTTTTCTAATTCGGATTAGGTATATTGTAGGATGACTGCCCAGCCCTACTTATGCATAACAAAAATCTAACATTAATTTAAAGCTAAAACTAAAAGTATAAGAAATCAATCTTACCACACCAAGCTTGTTCTTAATCATTTTGATACGATCAAGAGAGAAAGTGACAGTTGTAATAACAACAGGCTTAAACTCAACACCAGCATCACCAGATCTAATACCCGTGACATCATCTTCAACAAAACCACTCTTCAACAAACTCCAACCGAAGTCAAAAACCGTGTTATAAGCCGAAGACAAAAACCTCGGAACACTCATCAACAAACTCTCACTCTTATCCATCTTACAAGGCCACTTCAATGTCGGAAAACTCAACCCAAGACGCGAATCGTCCGCTCTCTGCAAACACGAAAGCAAAGCCCCCATCAGCGAAAACCCATCTCCAAGCGCATGATGTAACTTGAACACCACAGTACCCGCCGCGCTCTTTGTCGGGTACTTAAATATGTGAATTTCCCATAATGGCCTGCTCTGCGGAAGCTGCTCGTTCGATATTCGAGTCAAATATTCGCTAAAATGGTCGTCGTATGTGGATATCGGTAACCCTTGTGGGTAAATCGGTACTTTCACGTGGTCTTTCAATTTTATGTCGGTTTTCTTCCATTTTTTGACGCCGTTTTTGTCTTTGACCATTATGGATGAGAACCGAGAGTTGATCGGGAGGAACACGTGTTGAAGTAACGACATTGTGGAAGAGTCGTCTATTGGGATCTCGACTTCTAATACTGCTAGGATACATACTGATAGAACTGAGCTGTTGAAGTATTGACCGGTTGGGCTCACTGGTTCCGATATTTCGTCCTCCATTTTGGTTTGATTTGTGATTTGATTAGATGATATATAGTGGAGACGAGAGAGTGGGAGAGGGTAGTTGGGGAATTTCATTTATCATTATTGTCATGGGTACGTAACAACTGGCTATAGGTAGGTGGATAAGTGCGGGAAATTGATGATGGTCATCAATGCATTTTGCTAGATACACCTCTAAGAATAAGATTTGCTTCTTTGAAGTTTATCGACATTTGTACATGTGCTTGGTGTTTGAGACCCAGAAATTCGGCGCCATAACATGAAGCCGTGCCATTGTCACCAAACCTGGTAGTCTCTGAGGTGAGGTGCAGTGCAGTGAATATATAACAATAGATAATCTTCAAAATAAATATATATGATTAAGAAAACATTCCAGAAAATGGAAAATAGTTTTTGCAGGATGGACAAGTTGAGGAGACAAGGTGCAGATAAGACCGACCGAATATTATACAACATATCTATCTACTTTTGATCGAATCACATGTGAAGGTGGGTCCAATAGATTCAATATTTACATTACCCACCTTCAGAACAAAAATCGCTTGTCGTCAGTCGTGTCATTTTCTATTCTTTTGCCGCGAGTAAAATTACTTTTACTACTAATAGTGATTACTTTCGGTCACAATTACAGGGTGGGAAAATGATTGAATATAAAACTTCGACAGAATAACTAAATAATTAAATCACAGGTTTATTATTTTCAATATCACAATTTCTTTAGACAATATAAATAGGATGGAATTTTTTATTATATTTTTTAATTTTAAATTTGATTAATAGTATTATTTGCAATAATTTTATTATATTTCTCTTTTTAATAATTATTATTTTAATATTTTATTATGCTAATAATTATTATTTTAATTTTTTTATTTTAAATATTTTAGTATATAACTATTCTGTTAATGTTTTATTGTCTTTATAATTATTATTTTAATTGTTTAATATTTTTATAGTATTTATATTACTTTATAATATTTAATTTAATTAATGTAAAAAATTAAATTAAATTAATCTAATCTAAAATCAATCTCAATTTAGTACAATTAATAGTAAAAATTTAAAATTATTAAATTAATTAATTTAATGAATATTATAAAATATTAAATATATGTATAGTTTAATTTTAAAAAATAAATCGAAACTTTTTTATTCTGTGGAGATTTTAAGTTAAAATCCTAATTGCATAAGAAAATTAAACTATAATAAGAGTAAAAAATTAAACTAAATTAAAATTCTAAGAGGATAAAATATAAATATAAAAAATAAAATTATGATGTAAGACCAATGAAATAAAATATAAATATAAAAAATTGAAATTTAAAAATAAAAAATAAATAAAAACAAACATAGTATTAATAATTAAACTAATTTAAATAGTTTAATATAAATAAATAAAAGGATATAATGTTACTTAAAAAATTGGGGGTGGAAAATAGCATTAGCCTTGAATAATTAAGGTGGGTTTGGCATGCGATATTGGCTTTGGAATTAATTAGAAAATTAATTATTGGCTTTGGAGTTCATTAGAAACTAGCATTAGCCTTGAATAATTAAGGTGGGTTTGGCATGCGGTATTGGCTTTGGAATTAGTTAGAAAATTAATTATATTTTGCTTGAAATAAATTTGGATGATATTGTATTAAATAATAAAATTAAAAGGATATACTCCCTTAGTTTCAAAGTATATATATAAAAGACTTTATAGAATTTAGCACAATTATTAAGCAAGTATACAAAAAGTCTTATTAAACCTTTTCTTTTTTCAACTCATCTATGATTATTTTTATTTTAAAATAAAGATAATAGTAATTTTGAAATATATGTTAAAATCTATATATTGGAACTACAAATGACTTATCTTCTTTAAAAGTAAAAAACACTCTCAAATAACTTATATTTTAAAACGGAGAGAGTATATCCCAAAGAAAGGTTTGCTAGTTCAAACCTGGAAAGTTTTTAATTCTATAAATTATTTCAAACAAAAACAAATGTGATGTGAACGTATTTTTATCGATAACAATTTTCAAACTAGGTTCATATGATCTTGCGACTAATAACTAACATTCACTAATATTAAATTACCTGAATTTATTTTTTAACAAATTAAATAAACTCACTTAACTAATAACTTAAATTCATTATTACATATTCTTTATTTCCACCAATAGAAACATAGAAATGAATAACCAAATTCTTCGTACTCTTTATCTATCTATGCTTTTTTATCAATCAACACCGCAACATACAAATTCATTTCAATATACTTCGCATCTCCTTAAGTTGGAGCAAGTGATAACAAGCCCAACTTGGACAATATATATTGGTGAAGAAGTCAGCCAATTTTCACTAACGAAGAACATGAATTGGTTCGAAAAATCTAGCCTTACTCATTCCTAACCACATGACAATCAATGTCCAAATGCTTAGTCCTATGAGGGTGAAAGATATATCTTGGAACTAAAATTGTGAAAAATAGATTTTGGAGAAGATATTTAAGCCACTTAAGCTCACATGTAGTGATAGCAATTTATTTTTGGTCTTCCATGAGACCAATGATGAACTAAGAAACACACAAAAGCTAGTAAGGGATCTACTGTAATCAGTATAAAGTAGCCTAATAAGCATCACTGAATGTAGTTAGAGTAGTTGGTTAATCACCTAGATACAATAAACCAATCTTGGAAGACCCTCTGAGATATTTTAAAATATGTAAAGCAGCTTGCCAATGCATAGGGGAGGGTTTGCTCATGAATTGACTAAGTGTCTTTCTAGTTATATTAAGTCTTGTAATGGTAAGATACAATAGTTTGTCAATCACCCTTCTATATGCTATGTATTTTAAAATACATCATCTGTGATGGATATGACTTTACAACCAGAAGCAATGGGAGAATTAGTTACAGAACAATAAGTTATCCCAGCATCAACTAGAAGATCTTCAATGTATTATTTTCTTTTGGAAATAAATATGCCTGTGGTAGATGGACAAAATCCAAACCAAGATAGGAACTAACAAAGCCATACATTAGATAAGACAATGATCATGAGAAGATTGAACGAACTCATATCAAGAAGATGCTTAGCCATCTCACAATTTCATTTCAAACTGGCTTGTTTAAGGCTATAAAGGAATCTATTCAATATACAAACTTGAATATGAAGAAGAAAATAACCATTTGGTGGTCTTATATAAACCTCTTCCTTCAGATATCCATGCAAAAATGCATTGTTGATATCTAATTGTTCAACCAACGAATATTAAGTAACAACCAAAGTAAGAAATAATCTCGTATTGACTACTTTGGCTACTGGAGAGAAATAATTAAAATAGTCCATACTAGCTATTTGAGAGTACCATTTGGAAACTAGTCTTACCTTATATTTGTCTATAAAGCCATCGGGATTAAGCTTAACATTGTATACCCACTTACAACCTATGACTTTCTTTCTAAGATGAAGATTCATGACTGTATGCTTGGAAACATTAAACTCCTGTAGCAACGATGAAAATGCTCCAGGCGATTGTATTCAAAATAAATTACAAATAGTAAGATGATATACTATAAATTATAGAAACATCATGAATAATATACATAGATAAATTAGTGTGTAAATTTTTAAAGAGAATGAAAGATATACACCAATCAAAGAAAATGGGAGGGGAAAGAGAAAGGAAAAAAAATTATAAAATATGGACATTAAAAAATAACGACATATTACAATTTAGGGTTGATATCAACAATCGTGAATGACATAATGGTTGATATCATCAATCAATCGTGAATGACGTAATAGTAATTACCTTTTTAGTAAAATTATTGTTTACAAATAATAATAACATAAACTTATTGGTCTTAACACAAAAATTTGATTAAAAAAGTTGAAATTCCATCTTTCTTAAAAAGTTTTTGAAAAACTATAACAAATTAAGGGTTAATCCCAAAAAAAAAAAAAATCATCATAAATTTGCTAAATTCCCCAAAAAATTACATCAATTTGAATTTTTTCCATTTTACCACTTTTCTTCATAAATAGATAAATAGTAACTCTACATAAATTATCATAAAAGTGGTAAAATGAAGAAAATTCAAACTAATATGGTTTTTTTTTAGAATTTAACAAACTTGCGGTAGTTTTTTAGAATTGTTGGTTTATTCACCCAAATGTGCAAACGTGTCTTGTACACGTATAATGGTGACAGTTATCCAATATGGGAAAACTGCCCCAGAGATTCAGAAATACAAAAACAGTTGAATGTTACTTTGTTTTAAGTGAGTGTTATTTTTGTGAAAAAAAAAGAAGAAAAACCTCTCTGAAGAAAAGAACTGAAACGTTGAAAAGAAAATACAAACAAGAAGCATTTCGCTGGGCAGCATCTAGTTTGTGAACAGAGGAATATTTCCGCTTGTGATTATTCCCGACATTTAAAGTTGATCACTAATGGAATCCTTACTCTCTCTTATTTACTTCATTATTATTTGGTTGATATATACAAGATGTTAGTATCTACTGTATATATATATATATATATATATATATATATATGAAAGTATATTGTTGTGTATATAAAGTTTTCATCTAACATTGGTATCAGAGACGGGTCATCATTACTGTTTGCTTTATCGTTTTAAAATGAACCGTGAAAATGTGTTAATACTTTAGATGTTGAAGATGTTTGGTTTATTTTAAAACTTCAGAAGTTGACGATGATCGTGATTCTTGTTTTTTTAACGTTGTGCATGTTTTGTATAAATGCGTGGGTTCTGTTTTAGATAATAAACTGAACGTAGATATGTTTATAATCACGATCTGATTCGTTGTTTGATGTATTGTTATTTGTTTCATTTAATTACAGAATATTATAATAATATTAATTCGGATTAATTAATCATTTTTTATTATATTCTGTGATTGTTTGAAATATGTCAATATATCTGTCATTGGATTCGTTTTTTCGATACGGATCCGTTGATATAAAGTTTGATTTTTTTTGGATGTAAATCGTAAAAGTTATGGTCGTCGGAAGTTCAAGTTGGTTTTTTTTAAAAAAAATGAAATCAGAATAAGTATCAGATTTTTATTTTTTATATATTTTAAAAAGGAATTTGATACTTGGCTTTCCCACTCGCAGGCTCGGAAAGTGAAGGCCACTACCGACGACCGGACACCGGAATAGGGAAACGGAGGGCACCACCGGAACAAGGACGGCGAGACGAGTCCACAGCCACCGGTCCGACCGCCGTCGGCTGCCGCGAGGACGGCGCGTGCACTACAATCGCGACCTGGGCGCGTGAAGCCTTCGGTTCCAGGTAACAGTACAGTCAGCGCTGACGTGGCAGCTTGCCAGGCCGCCACGTCAGCAGAGGGGCTGACTGTGCGCGCTCACGCGCTAGCGACACGTGGCAGCGCCTCAGCGCGCCACGTGTCGCCGGCGCGTTTGGCTCGTCCTCCGCCCTCTGCCGGAGCGACGAAAACGCATCGCCGCTTTCTGGCAACGCGCCGCCGTCTCTGGCGGCCGGAAAATTAAAAAAAAAAAATTTGGAATATTTTTTTTTGAAATTTTTTTTATTCATTTTAATAATAATCCATTTTTTTATTTCATTTTGCCTACTAAGTTAGTTTACTATTATGTTTTAGTAAATTGATTTATTTAAATACATGCTTAGGGAATAGTTAATTATTTTTCATTGATTATTTCTCTGACATTTAATTAGTGTTATATGAATGCTTACTAGATGTCATATGCATGCATTGTTGGCATACATTGATTTTGTTTTGCAGATTATGGAACAAAGGTATTATTGGCTCGGGTTCTATGTAGAGGATCGCCATTGGATCCCTTATCAGAGGGCTACAGAGTTTCATGTTCGTCAACTGGCTCCTGCCCTGCTCTTCCCACCGCCACCGGGTATGGAACACCCATTGGGACCTCGGTTTCATCCTCCAGTACCACCACTTCCGCGTGCTCCGGTGATCGCTCCTGTCGCCGGTCCACCGGGATTTGGTCCAGTTCCAATACTCGCACCTCTGGTGCCTAGGATCATAGCTAGACCACCTCCCAGGGTGATAGTTCCAGTATTCCATCACTATCATCCACGTCCACCACCTCCTCCAGTGTAGCACTTGATTGCTCCTATGGTAGCTCCTGAAGCTCCGGTACCTGTTCCAGAGGAGATTCCTGATGATGCAGCTGTTCCAGTAGCTACTGATGGTGCAGCCATTCCAGTGGCTGAGGAGGACGAGGATCAGTTTTTGGAGGATCCTTTAGATAACGAGGATCAGTTTTTGGCGGATCCCTTGGAGGACGACGATAAGTTTTTGGAGGATCCTTTGGAGGCTGAGGACGATTTTTTAGGAGATCCATTACCTGCAGCAGATGATGTTATGAGGATCCTGTTGATGCTGAGGGAGAGTCTGATCAGGAGGCCCCCTTCATTGAAGGCGAGGGACATGTCGCCAATGTTGAGGATGATTTCGATCCTGATGATTTAGTTTTAGAGATTATGGATGGTTGGGATGATCCGATCATAGCTGATCTAATTAATCAGGACCAGGCTCAGGATGGTGATAGTGAGATTACTTTTGAAGATTATATTCCTGATGATCCATGGTTGGAAGAAGTGAACACTTCGTCTAGTGATGTCCAGTATGATGACTGAGGAGGCCTACAGGACCCTGATGCCATTTTTTCTGTTTTTTATCCATGTGCATCATATTCATTATATCATCATTTTGCACATTTTATGTTTTTTTTTACGTATTATATCATTTATATACGATTGGTTGTGCTTTGTATATATTTGTGATGTTCTGAAAATTTGTTTGCACACCTCATGATTTAATATGTTGACTCGATTGAAGAACCAGAATGGTGATTAGATGGATTTACTATTTTTTTCCGATTTCTCCTTTGATTGGATCAACATATTTTTTGATTGACTTGGTTGGTGCATTCTCAGTTGCTTATCGGATGATCGAACATAGATAGTCATCGAACATAGATAGTCTTACATGTCTTCGAATTATGTCTACAGTAATGGCTTCTTCATCCAAGAACATTGTTGCTGAACTCAACAAGGGAGACAAGTTGAACGGGGACAACTATGATATCTGGCATCGTAAGATCCAGTATATCCTGGAAGAGCAAGAGGCTCTCGAAACGCTGACCAATACCATGGTTGAACCGGCGCCTGGCACTACTGCTCAAGCCAAACGTGACATGGAGGCTTACCTGGCATGGAAACGAAAGAACAGTATAGCGAGGATCACTATTCTGTCCAGCATGGCTGATGATCTGATGTGCTCTTATGAGGATTTCGACACTGCACAGGACATGTGGGTTGCTTTGAAAGACAAGTTTGGTGGGACTTCCACCACAAAGCTTCGACGACTGACTATTAAGTTTGACACTTACCAGAAGCGCAATGATCATTCTATGCGCCAGCATCTCAGGGAGATGGCTAACATGATCCGGGAATTGAAGTCGGCCGGCCATGCCCTATTAGATGAACAGCAAGTGCAAGCGGTGATAAGGTCTCTCCCCAACAGCTAGGAAAATATGAAGATCAACATGACCCACAATGACAACATCAAGTCATTTGATGATATCTCTCGTCATGTTGAGCTCGAAGACGAGCGCCTGGAGGCGGCTAAATCTTCGGGCCAGCTTTATATGGCTGAATCCAGCATGCGCAAAGGCACGGGTGCTAAGCGCAAGAGGGGAACAAGGGGCGGAAAGAAAGGGAAGGGTCAGAAAAACCCTAACAAGCCTGGGACCAATAACCCAAGGAAGAAAGCTAGGCGAGGCAAAGGTCAGCAGAGAGACAAAAACAAGGTCAAGTGTTACAATTGTGAAAAGATGGGTCACTTTGCTCGTGAATGCACTGAGCCTAAAAAGGAGGTAACAATTTATGATTCTACCCTAATTGATGTGTATGTTTCTAGCTCTGTTTTGCTTGCCGAGGCTCACCCTATGTGGATTGTAGATTCAGGCGCCACGGACCACGTAGCTAGAGATAGAGGAGCGTTTGTCGAGTATCGTCGGATCCCACGAGGTACTCGATGGATATATGTGGGCAACAACTCTCACGTAGAAGTTAAAGGAATTGGCACTTGCAAGCTCAGAATGCACAGTGGCCACACATTGCTCCTACATGATGTCTTGTTCGCTCCCGAAATTAGGCGCAACCTTGTCTCTGTTTCTGTTTTATTGTCTTATGATTATAAGTTGGTGTTTTATGCTGCTAGTTTGCAAATATTTATAATTCTGTCTGTATTGGATTAGGACAACTTGTTGATGGATTTGTGGTACTTAATATTGACTGTTATGAAAATCCTTCTTTATTTTCAAATGATAGTTTTTCGATGATTACCTCTTCTGATACGAGTATTTCGACATGGCATGCTAGACTTGGTCACATAGGACAAGATAGAATGAACAGGTTGGCAAAAGAGGGGATTTTAGGTTCCTATGATAAGATAGAGTTGCCGACCTGTAATCATTGTCTGGCAGGCAAAGCCACTAGAAAACCTTTTGGGAAGGCTACTAGGGCAAATTCTCCGTTAGAATTAATTCATTCTGATATTTGTGGACCCATGAGCATTAGAGCTAGAAGCGGTGCATCATATTTCATTACCTTCATAGATGACTTCACTCGTTTTGGTCACGTCTATCTAATCTCCCATAAGTCTGAAGCCTTAGACTGTTTTGAACGGTTTTGGCTATGGTGGAGAATCAATTGGATAAGACCGTTAAAGTGTTACGCACTGACCGAGGGCGAGAATATCTATCCGACCAATTTAAAACATTGTGTCATGAGAAAGGTATAGTGAGACAATTGACCATTCCTAGGACTCCTCAACAGAACGGAGTCGCAGAAAGAAGGAATAGGACACTGTTGGAAATGGTTAGGTCAATGATGGCACAAGCTAATCTTTCAATCTCGTATTGGGGAGATGCGCTTCTTATAGCTACTTATATTTTGAATAGGGTTCCCTCTAAATCCGTGACTACAACTCCATATGAATTATGGACAGGTAGAAAACCTAGCCTATCCTACTTGCGACACTGGGGGTGCGCTTGTTATGTACATGATCTGAACAATCCATTTGGAAAATTAGGTGCTAGGGGAAAGAAATGTATTTTCATTCGATACCCTGAGCAATCAAAAGGATATGTACTGATAGGCGAAAACTTGGATGGGACTATATCTGAGATTGAGTCACGAGATGTTGTATTTTTAGAGAATGAATTTCCACAGAGAGGTGATGTAGAAAGAGAGTCTAATTTGTTTGAGCAAAATGAATCAGAGGACTTAAACTCCATTCAAAGGAATGTTGTTCCCAGTGGGAGTGAACAAGTGTCTGATGAACCTACTCCACAGCTTAATCGCAGTGGGAGTAACATGGTTCCTGATACTTCAATTCCAGAGACGTCAACTCGAAGGGGTAGGAGAATTCGAATTCCCCGACGACGTTTTGAGATTGAAGGAGAAGCATTCATGTTGGCCTCCTATGATGGTGATGAGCCAAAGAATGTAAAAGAAGCGATTCACCGGCAAAAGATTTATGGATAAAGCCATGGAAGAGGAAATGAAGTCGATGAAAAGTAACCAAGTTTGGGATTTGGTTGATTTACCGCCAGGTAGAAAAGCCATCGGAAATAAGTGGGTCCTTCGCGTTAAACGGAAGGCAGATGGTTCGATTGAAAGATATAAGGCTAGATTGGTGGCGAAAGGTTATACTCAACAGGAGGGTATAGACTATGAAGAAACATTCTCCCCTGTGGTGAGATTTGCTTCAATACGCCTCATATTACCCTTAGTCGCACATATGGACTTGGAATTACATCAAATGGATGTTAAGACCGCTTTCCTCAATGGAGGACTGGAGGAAGAGATTTACATGGAACAGCCTGAAAGTTTTATTACCAAAGGCAAAGAGAGAAAAGTCTGTAAACTCTTGAGGTCCATCTATGGACACAAACAATCTTCCAGACAATGGTACCTTCGATTCCATGAGTCGATTATGTCATACGGATTTCAAATGACAGAAGAGGACCATTGTGTTTATTTAAAAAAGTCCAGTGATAGTTTCATTTTACTGTCTTTATATGTTGACGACATACTTCTGGCGTGTAATAACAAAACCCTCCTTCTTGCCACGAAAGACTGGTTATCAACGGTTTTTGAAATGAAGGATATGGGTGAGGCTGGCTATATTTTAGGAGTCAAAATATCAAGGGATCGAAATCAAAGACTTTTGGCCTTGTCACAAGAGCCATACATTCATAAGATCCTTGAGAGGTTCCATATGGCAGATTGCAAGCCAATGGACACACCCATCGCAAAAGGCCAGACCTTAAGTCTAGAGATGTGCCCGAAAACTCTACAAGAGCGTGAGAAGATGAAAAGAGTACCATATGCAAATCCATTGGAAGTCTGATGTATGCAATGATGTGTACCAGACCAGATATCTGTTATGTAGTTGGACTAGTAAGCAGATATCAGTCAAATCCAGGACAGAAACATTGGATAGCAGTAAAAAGAATCCTAGCTTATCTAAAGGGTACCGCTGATTATGCTCTGTGTTATCAAGGCAGCAATGATCGCCTAGTAGGATACACAGATGCAGATTGGGGTGGTGATTTGGATGAAAGAAAGTCTACTTCTGGATATGCTTTTATTCTGAGTCAATGAGCGATTTCCTGGAGTAGCAAAAAGCAAACTTGCATAGCCCTGTCCACCATGGAAGCAGAATTTGTTGCCTGCTCGGTGGCTGTGCAAGAAGCTGTTTGGCTAAAAAGGTTCTTAGAAGATTTAAGTTTAGATGACAGTGAACCTGAGTCTATTACTGTATACTGTGATAGTCAGGCAGCTATTGCTTACACAAGAGATGCTAAGTATCACAGTAAGTCTAAACATATAGAGACTAAGTATCACTTTGTCAGGGACATAGTGGCTAAGAAGAATGTAACTATTAGATACATATCGACGCATGATATGATTGTAGACCCTCTTACTAAGGCTGTAACTAGAGATGTGTTTGCAAAGCATACTAGGTCATTGGGTCTACGTAGGTTGTGAACCTTTTATATATTTGTTTGATTATCTATGTTCAAGTATGATTCATTTTCCAGTGCTGTTTTGATTATAGCATTTTACTTAGTATGTTTCTTATCATCCGAGAGTATGTCGTCAGGTGTAAGAGGCTGGTGAACTTGCACTCACAGCCGCCTCGGTTATCTGAGGATAATGTGAGATGAGACTTATACATTTTATTTTGTGAATTAGATATTCCGGAACTCATAGAAGTATACAAAATTGTTGCTTTGACATGTTGTCAAAATGAGATTTTTCTAAAATATAATGAAGAATCACTTATGAGATTTCAATTTCATAAGACCTGACAAGCCGGACTAAAACTTTGGAGTCGCTCAACTAAGTCAGTAGGAGCGATCAAGTTTATGACGTGTTTTGGTACTACAGTCCGTACAATGAACATAAACTATATATTAACATACGTGCCGTTTAAATGGCAAGGTTCATTGTCGCGCATGTTTTATACCATGCGTGCTTTTAAGTTGACCTGATGGAAGATAAGTATTGAGTATGTCCCAACTTCTTATCGTGCAAGTACCGTCCTATATTGATCCTTAGTACGGTCACTCTCATGTCTGGAGTGTTGGGGTAATGACTGTATCATTAGCATATTTTTCTATGATCATGATAATTCGGTCTATGTAGCATATCTATGATGTCGGTTGCTTTCATCGACTTTTGGAATTAGAGTAGATTGGAAGACACTGACAGTATTCACACTTATCACACGCTAGTTAGAAAGTTGTGGTTCTTGGGGACACAGTAGTGATTGAGGAGTACTCCTGAGATCAGAACATTGGTTCGATGGGACCGAACGTGTCTGACGTGAATATATGTCTGTAGTCTAGGATTGTAAATGGATTTATATCATGTTTTGACTTCCAGGAAACTGATTCATTTCTTTTGGTCACACCGACTATTTGCGAGTATAAAGTCAGTATGTTGCTTCTTTGTGTGAGTGGGAGAATGTTGGTTTATTCACCCAAATGTGCAAACGTGTCTTGTACACGTATAATGGTGACAGTTATCCAATATGGGAAAACTGCCCCAGAGATTCAGAAATACAAAAACAGTTGAAAGTTACTTTGTTTTAAGTGAGTGTTATTTTTGAAAAAAAAAAAAAGAAAAACCTCTCTGAAGAAAGAACTGAAACGTTGAAAAGAAAATACAAACAAGAAGCATTGCGCTGGGCAGCATCTAATTTGTGAACAGAGGAATATTTCCGCTTGTGATTATTCCTGACATTTAAAGTTGATCAGTAATGGAATCTTTACTCTCTCTTATTTACTTCATTATTATTTGGTTGATATATACAAGATATTAGTATCTACTGTATATATATATGAAAGTATATTGCTGTGTATATAAAGTTTTCATCTAAAAAAGTTAACTCAAAAATTAATCAATTAATATTTAAAAGTTTACCAAAACCTTTAAAAGTCTACGAAAGCCTTTAAAAAATTCATAAAAACTTGTAAAAATCACAAAAAGTTATAAAAGTTTGTAATATTTTATAAAATTCATTACTTTTTAAATTTTATAAAAATCACAAAAAGTCATAGCTCTAATAACTGAAATACTATATAATGAAATAATTTAGAGATAATTGAAAATTTTGTATTGTTTATTTTTTACACTCTAGCTTGATAAGTGATTCATATTCAAGTTCAAAGGAATAGAAAATTATGATTAGCTAGTTTTTATATATTCGTATGTTGATAGTATTTTATTTAACTATAGATTTGAACCGATGTAAATTATAATATCATTTTCTTATAATATTAAAACAATCAATTAATCAGAAAAATATTATTGTAAATGATGAAATTAAAATAAAATGATAAAAAAAAAATTTCTTATTTTTCAAATGAAACAATTTTTTTAATTATTTTTTATTCTAATAAAAAATAAATAACTTTTAACTATCATCTAAATTTCTAAATCATTCAATTATCACTAATATTTGCTTAAAATATATGCATATTAAATTATATTTATAATTTTAATGGATAAATTTTATTTAAAATTTGAAATTATTTTTTAAAAATAATATTATCAAAATAAATAATAAACATTTAAAAAATAGAGGTAATTGTTTTTAAAACAATTATAATAAACATTAATTTTGTATTTTTTAAATAAGTGCATTAATTATTCATTGTAAGTTTAAAAGGTGATATTTTAATGCAATTTTTTAAGTATATTAATTATATTTTTACTCACATATTCAATTCGCAATGAAAAATTAATGCATTTACCTACATATTTCTTTCTTTTTTCTTTTAAATATTAATAACATGTGTATATGTATCTTTAAATTATATTTACCATTTTAATTTATAAAAAAATTATTTTGAAAATAATATTATTTTGAAAATAAAAAAATAATACACTTATTATCAAATTAAAGAATAATATTGTAAAGAAAAAATATAAGAATTTTAAATAACTAGTATTTTTTATTTTAAAAAATAACATGCATTAATTGTTTCTTCTTATTTTTAATGTATTAATTATTTATTTGGTATTAAAAATGTAATATTTTACAATAAAAAATTTATTTAAATGTATTTATTAATTATATTTTTACTCACTTTCTATATTTCAATAAATAGTTAATACATTTTATCTATTAATATATATATATATATTAAATAGTAAGATTAATAACATAATATATAAAAAAATTATTAATTCAAGAGAAAATCACAAAATAATATATTTAATTAGTTTTATTAAATTGGATAAAAAAAATGGTAAATACAATATATAAATGATAAATGTAGGGTAGCAATTGTAGAGAGGTTTGATGATATATGAGATTAAGAAAATCAATTCTATTATATATGAAATTTATTATTTGATTTCAAGTAATTATGTTACCTAAGATGTAAAAATGAATAAATATGTAGATTTTCTTTTTAAATTATTAAATATGTAGATTTAATTTAGATGTTTGTTTCTTTTTAGGAATATGTAGATGCATTTTAGTAAAAAAATTTATTTCTACTTTTTTTTTCTCATCCAGCTAATTAAATATATATATTATAATTAATTAATTATTCATAAATATAAAAGACAAATCATTTTCATGGAACATCATCATTTTAAAAATTAATAATTAAAAAAAAAATTCTTTTTAAGAAAAAATTCTCTTAAATTTACCCTTTATTATTATTATTATTATTATTATTATTATTATTATTATTATTGGAAATGACATTAGAAAAAAATAGCAAATTTTCTCAATTATCAAATTTTTATTAAATTAATATAACAAAACTTCAATATTTATTATTTGGAATAAACGAGATAAATATTTTTTAAAAAATAGGGACAAAGAAATATCTTTTAGATAAATTAATTATAATGTTATCAAACTTTGTCTTGACTCGCTTCTCATCTTATATTAGAGACACGGTTTCCTTACAAATGAGATGTATGTAAAATCATTTATTCATGGCATGACTCATGAGAGCAGCTGCTAGTCCTAATGTACAATTTTGTAGAGTAAGAAAAGTATATTGAAACGTATAAATTCAATGAAAAATAAAGCAAAATGAAAAGAAAATGACAATTGATTAATATAAATAAGAACTAAAAGAACAAAAATAAACAAACTGACGATGATGACATTGATAATGGACAAGAGTCTTAATCTAAAACAAACCAACAAAACCACCCAAAACAAAACTCACTCCTAAACCCAACAACACGGAACCACTTAAACCCACCGACCCTGACTTCTCTACAGGAGCCGGAGCAGGAGCTGGAACAGAAGGCGGAGGAGACGGCGACTGAGAAGGAGGAGGAGATTGGGGGTGTCTAACTGCCATAACGACCACAATCAGCTTCTGACCTTTACTCTTACAATTCTCCACGTTCCCGCTAATGAAAAAAAATGGACCCGAACGGTCCAACAAGAATTTCGTTTTACCATCCGACAAAGATTTTATCGGATTTGTCGTATTGCATGACTTGTAACTCTCCTCTGTCACAACCAGCACCGAATCCGACCCTTTCTTGTACTTAAAATCTACACAACAAAAATTAAAAAATAATAATAATAATTAAAATTAAAATTAAAATAAAATAAAATCCTTATAAACATTTGATTAGATGAGACTTACAGAGAGTATCATTGACGCTGAACCTAGTCCGCTCGGCCCAGTGATTGTAATCCTCGGAAGGCGTCGGGACCCACCCGTGCTTTCCACCGACTTTGAATTGATGACCTGAAGATGAGTGAATGACAGAAGCCATGAACATGACAAAGACACAGCTTTTGACAACCCAATTGGACTCCATTGGAGATGATGCGAGTGAAGAAATGTGTGAGGGGTTTATATAGGAGCTCTGGGCTTCACATGACCGTTGTGGAGGTCATGCTGATATGGAAGTTATGTTTGGAGATTGGTGTTTTATGTTGTAACATGTGACGAATGTAACGGGTTTTCTTTTTTCATAAATGGTTTTATATTTATTAATTTTGAGATTACTACAAGATATGTACTGTCAAGTGCATAAGCTGAAAAAGGAAGATTTGGGTGTGTATTAATTTAGTTTCTAGATTATTCAGGATATTTTATTTTCTTTTTCAAATCATAATATTTATTGTTTTAATGTTATCTCGGGAGATTTCATATCAAAAGTGTTTTAGAATCTATCTATCTATATATAAAGCAACAACTCTCGCTGGGCCCACAAATCTGATGTGGAGGGCTGAGAGTTGAGCTTTGGGTGGTTTTTCCACCCAAAATTACAAGTTTTGAAATCTCAAACATATTTGAGCACTTATATCATTACACGTGTCATTACGTTCAACAATAAATGAATTCTTATAACATGGTAGTTTTTATCCTCTTTCTAAATATATTAAACAGATATTAAAAATATTAAATTCATCATTTTAATGTATAGAGACAAAACATTAAATCCACATTAAATCTATTAATAAGTAATTTTTTATATACCAAAATATTAAAATATAGTTATGAATCACATTTATATATAGAGATCTTTTCATATACAAGAGATATTAATATACGTTATGAATTGCGTGTATATATAAAGAGTTCTTTGGTTAAAAGATTTACCTTTTCATTTTGTTTTTTATACTAGGAAAAGAAATTCTCTCGAAGGTAATCACTCTTCATCTTTTTCTTTTTTTTATTATTTTTTTTATGGTTTATTGGTAGGTGTTAACTTATTATTCGTTAAGTATCATTCAATTGTATCTTTTTCCAAATGCAGTATGCCTGACATTCAGAACATACTTTGAAGAGAAAGTAGATTCATGTATCAGTTTCCGAATTTAAAAAAGTTGTTTCAAACATACAATTTATGGGGAGATAAGGAAAAAAATATAGAATTTTTTGTTTTGTTTAACTTGTATTATTATTATTATTATTATTTATTCATATTCTTGTAATTTTTTTTTACTATTTTGTTAATTTTTTGTGTTTATTTATTTTGAAATTCTAAAAATTAGATATATTTTTGTTTATTTTATTTTTTATTTTGGTTATTTCTAACTATATATATTTTTAACTAATTTTCGTCAAAATAAAATTTATATTTTTTTCTTTTATATATATATATATAAGTGGTAAGATCCACGCTTCATCAAACAATTAAATAATTTATTTAATTATTTAAATTTTTATTCAAACTTTTTAACTGGAAAACTATAAAAATTAACTTTAATAATAAAGGAAACATTTATGGACTAATTCAAATGGGAAAAATATTTTGGAATATGGAAAAGATATAATTAATTTAATTTAATAAATAAAAATAAAAAAAATATTTAAAAAATATTTTTTAAAATGAATCACATTAAAATTTAATAACTAATAGAAAATTAAAATAAAAGCTAATGATCAATTAATATATTTTTTGTATTTTTTATATTTTTTTTTACAAATATTATAATTTTATATTCTGACCCAAATTATTTTCTTTTATTTTGTATCTAAGATAAATAAGTTTGTGTACAAATATTATACATATTTTAAATTAATTGTATAATTTAATGTTATATATATTGATCAATAAAATAATTATAAAAAATTGAAAATTATTATAATATATTATCAATCAAAATTTAATTATAATTTTTATACCTATAAAAATTCATATTTATTCAATTTAATAGAAATGAATATATTACAATTTTAATTATTATTTTATAAAATCATATGTTTCTAAATATTTAAAAAATTAAATATAATTTATAATTAATATTAATATAATTTTTTAAATATTAATAAAAATTATGTTCTCGCGCATAGCGCGAGTAATTTTACTAGTTAGGTATAGATTGAGAAGCAACATTGAATGTAAATATAACTATGCCATTTCTGAATTAATTTTAAAATTATTTTATTAAAATTTTTTTGAAAAATACCTACAATTTAAAAGCATCTTTTATATTGTTTTTTTTTTTTTTAATTATCACTTTGATTCTAATTTTACTCTATGTTTAGCTACCGTACAGGGGATGATTTTGAATAATTATATAAATTTTTAGAAAAAATTATAATATAATTTTAATAATAATTATGTAATTTTAATAATTCAATTAATTAGATATTTAAATTTGGAAAATTTATGACTAATAAATAGATGAAATGCCAATTCCATATTTGAATTATTGGGATTCAAAATTTTGGCTCTATTTAATTTTTAAGTAATTAATCATTTAAATTTCAAGTAAGTTTTTGTTTTTGTTTTTTTTTTTCAACTTAAATAGTGTGTATAAATTTCATTTAGTGAGTCAATACCAGGAGTTATTATTTCAAAAATTAAATACCAGTGGTTAGGAAAATAAATTTTTAAGAATTGATTGACAATAAAAACATGAATAATAATAATAATAAATAAATAAATAAATAAGTATATATATGCGCGCTTTAACATACGTGGATATAAACCAAGGAAAAAATAATAAAAAAGAGGACTCACATCTTCATTTTCTTATAATAATCTTGGTTGGATCTTAAATAATTGTGGTTCCCAACTAAATCTAGCTTCCATAAATGAGTAGACTATATTAGCACCTGAATATAAATTGGTAGATAAATTACAAATCACTGACTCATAATCATCTATCTAAAGAAAATTTGAACATGAATGCATCCTGTGATCTTGTATAGATGAGAATACCAAGTAGGATTTCATTTATCTTCATCGTGTCTCTCAATTAGGAGAGACTAAGTTTGTTTTATTATATACAATTATTATCCAATTAATTTTGCTCTACCAATTAATCATGTTATTAGAGCATCTCCAATAAAAGGCGAATGCGAGATGATGTGGTCGTAAAAAATAAAAGACGTAAATAATAATGTAGTCGAATGTTTAGAAATAAATAGCTCTATTTAAAATAGTAATGCACTAGTCACCTTTAATATATGCTTTCTATTTTTATAATTGTTAAAATTTTAATTAAATTAAATATTTACCGCAAAAAATAGAGATATAAAATTAATTTAATAAAATAATACAATATATCACGTTAGTTTCACATTGGAAATAAAATTAACTATCGGAAATTAATTTTAAAAAAAAAATTCTCCACGTCGCTAATGTGGTCGTGGAGAAATTGATAATTCCATGCTCTTATATTTTCATGAACAATATGCTTTCAAACTCCCTCTTCAAGATTTAAAAATAAAAAATGATATATATTAGGAACTATTTATGATAAATATGGAGAGATGAAACGTCCATATTATTCTCAGTCTTACCATAAATTATTTAATTTAGTTAATATTATTATTAGTGTAGCTAGATAAATTTGATATGAAAAAGAAATATATTTGAAAAATAATTATTTTAAAAATAATTATTTTAAAAATAATTATTTAATTATTAAAAATAACCCAAAAACAATCATGTTATATCCAAAACCTTTTAAATATAAAACTGATTTGCTATAAAATTTTCGTCAATAAATTTCCAACGTTGTTAAGCTCGGACGATTATGAAAATGAAGAAAGAAACTATGTTTTTAATATGAAGAGCTATTGTTGGATGACGTAAAAAAAGAAAACAGAAGATGGATTTGAAGTTGAAAATTTTAGAAGAATATTGGTAAGTTATGCCTTCACTAGAAATAGTGTTTTGCTTCTTGAATTTTTCAAGAGATTAAACTTGGTAATAAAGATACTAAAAAAAATTAAATATTTTCTAATGTCAATGCACCATGCCTAGTAAACATCAACGTAAGTAACTAAATAGAAATTATTTTGAGATGCTAAGAATTTATTAAGATGAGATGAATCTTTAAGCTATTTTATAATATAAAATGCAACTTTTTAATAATCTTAGAATGATTATTTCACGAACTTGCCTGACCGTTAGGTTGCATATGTAAATGAATAGAAAAAAAAAAAAATTTTTGGCGGTCGAAAAATTAGTACAAATTTCGATTAGAAGATTTTTTTTTTTTTTTTTTTATAAAAAATTTTTATATTTAAAGAAATTGGATTAGAAAATTTCATTTTTATTTTGTGGGACTTATGATAATTTTAATAGAGTTTCACGTATTTGAGTTGGAAGATATTTTAATCAAATTATATTTATATGTTATTTTACTTACTCCTTTTTCCTAAACGTATAAAACATGCATATAGACACGCGGAAATGCAACGGCATAGTACAAATCTTGAGCTGAGCAGTAAGTAATTAAAAAATAAATAAATTCAAACTCGGACAGATTTCCACCAATTAGAAACACAAGTGCATCGCCACACGGATCGCCACGTCATCAGATCTCAAATATTCAAAACCATAGATTAGTCAACAGTCTACGCTCCAGATCAAAAGCGAAACATTTTAAACTTCCCTCCAATTTTACCCTCCACGGCATTTCGCATCCTTCTATAAAAAGGCTCTCATTCCCTTTACACATCAATCAATCACTCTGAAAACATCTCTACCTCTTTTTCATCTTCATCGCAATGGCTCGTACTAAGCAGACAGCAAGAAAGTCTACCGGAGGAAAGGCTCCACGGAAGCAGCTGGCCACCAAGGCTGCTAGAAAGTCGGCGCCGGCCACCGGAGGAGTCAAGAAGCCTCATCGTTTCAGGCCAGGAACTGTCGCCTTGAGAGAGATCCGAAAGTACCAGAAGAGCACCGAGCTTTTGATCAGGAAACTGCCGTTTCAGCGACTTGTTAGAGAAATCGCTCAGGATTTCAAGACGGATTTGAGGTTTCAGAGCAGTGCGGTGGCGGCTCTTCAGGAGGCGGCTGAGGCTTATCTTGTTGGTCTCTTTGAGGACACCAATCTTTGTGCTATTCACGCTAAGAGAGTCACTATCATGCCCAAGGATATTCAGCTCGCTAGGAGGATTAGAGGCGAGAGGGCTTAGATTTTCTTACTTGTATGTGTAGAGGCGAGGTTTGTGATATTAGGGTTTATGATTTTCTAGATTGGATGTTATGGTTTCGTGTGTGTATGTCCCTCTTATTGAATCAAATGGGAAACATCTGGTTTCTTCACAATCTGTTAGATGAATTTTCTCTGTCAATTTGGCTTCTCGGCATTTTGATTTAATTAATCAGTCGAAATTAGAAATCCATTATTTGTTTATTTTAACATGATTATTATGAATTAAAAATAAAGAATCCAATAAAGCTGCTGAAATTTGACTTCACTGTTGATTTGGGGTTTGCTTGATTCAAGTTGAATGTGAAGCTATAAAATTGTAAAGCCAATGAAATCTTTACAATATTTGAAAAGAAGAGACATGTAGCGCCAGAGAACAAAAGTAACGTTGATCTGATCATGGAAGAGAAGGTTGTTGACATGAGAAATCCAGAGGTTTGTAATCTTAAACCCCCTTTTATTTCTGTTCATTTTGTTGAATTGAGATTTGTGTTGAAGATACTTGCAACCTTTAACTCCTTTCTTTGCTATTCTTAATTGGTTTCTTGTTAAGTAATTATTTTGATGATCATGTTTATTAAAAACATTTGTGATGATCTTGGTGCTTTTTGGTCTCTAGACTGATTATTTTGATTTTAATTTTAAATCATAATCTTTTTTAGTCAGGTTGTTCTCGGGTTTGATTCTAGTTATATTGATGTGTTCATTTGTAGTTTGATTTTATTTTTATGCTTTTCTTATTTGTACATTGCCTTCTCATGAATAATCTGGGTTGTTTCAATAAAATCAGAATATATTGGATACATGAACTCATTTGGTTTCTAATTGTGCATCAGGAAGAAAGAAAGAACAGAACAGGTACAGGGAAGAATAGACAGGTGATGGAGCACAATTGTATATTTGTAGTCCTAGTGTTTTATTTATTTAATTTATATATATTTGAAACTTTGCAGTCCTTTGTGTTTGAAGCTGTACTGATTTGGTATTTGAATGCTGATGTTTTGCAGCCTGTAGAAAATTTAAAAAGAAAATAATTCGAAAAAAAAACATGATAAATTGAAAACAAGCCAACTCAGACGTTATCATCTGAGAGTGTGTTGATGAAAAGCAGTCCTTCAAGAGAGGGAAAGGTCCAACCTTCTGGTGCAGGAAGCTCAAATGAATGCCGAGACTCTCGAAGCAAGGTTGCTATCTTATTCTTAAGGTTTTGATTCTCTGCAATTAGTATGATAAACTTGAAGGATATACATCTTTTTTCTAATTCCTTTTGTTATAGCTTATAGGCAGCTGCTTGTGGAATTACTTATGAACCAAAGGAAAATATAGTGACATTGATGCAGATGACGTAAATATTGATTTGGGAGAGTTGAATACGTTAATGATCTCTACAAGTTTTACAAGGCCACTAAGGTAACAAAATTCTCCTTCGTACTACCCTAAGGTTTGGAGTGAGCCATTGACATTGGGCCAATTGTTATTGGGCCAATTGTTATTGGGCGGTTGACCACTTTTTCGTTTTCTTAAATCACAACAAATAAATTCAAAAACAGAAGACAAAAATCGAATTCCCAAACAACGGCAACGGTTGCCTGTCAATCCATGTCGTTATTTCGCAGCTTTAAGGAAAGCTTGAAGGCCTGCTCCAACCTCTCATCCACCACCCAGTCCTCTACCCTTCACTCATCCAATGAACCACCTCAAATTAACTCTAGAAAACCTCCTAAATCTTCGCTTTCGCAGCAACTCCAACGTCTCGAAGAAGATTACGTTCCTCTCTCATCAAAACAAAATCTTGAAACCCAAAAGAGGATTCTTCCACTTACAAAAAGAAATGATGATCCAGTAGAAGAAGAAGAAAGAGTTGGAACTACCCAATTGGGTCAGAGTCACTTTGATCATATAGGCCCATATGAGCCTCTGATTTTGTCTGCAGATGGAGAATTTCCCGTTGTACAGGCATGCCTTTTCTGTTTTTTTTGTTTTTTTGTTTTTTATTTTTATTTTTAATTTTTTAATTTTAATGTTTTTATGTGGTAGGTGATCAGCTGTTTGATTTTTGTATATTCCCTCTTGTTGTTGGCTGTGTGCAGGTTCCTGCTTCTATTAATTGTAGGTTGCTGGAACATCAGAGAATTGGAGTCAAGTTTTTGTATAAATTGTACAAAAACAACCATGGAGGTATTCTTGGTGATGACATGTGAGTTTTTTGTTTTACACTGTCATTTTTCACTTTGTAGTGATACAATAGTTATGCTTGTTACCTAATCTATCATGCTGGATTTAGTTGATAATTATACCTTTTTTTCCAATTTATTTATTTTTAGTTAGACTAGTAGGAGTTCTAACTTCTAAATACAGATGGAAATTTTTTTCTATAGATTGACTGTGCTGTAATTTACCGGTATTTTCTCTGTGTGTATTGGATGTACATACATTCATTACAAAATTCCCTTCGCAATTCTCATGGAATTAATTCCTCATTCTTTTGGTTTAATTCAATCAGGGGACTAGGGAAGACTATTCAGACAATTGCATTTCTTGCTGCAGTGTATGGGAAAGATGAACATGGTGACTCCAGGAAATGTAAAGAAACCAAGCCTCGAAATAAGGGCTCTGTGTTGATAATTTGCCCCTCTTCTGTAATCCAGAACTGGGAGATAGAATTCTCTAGGTGGTCTGACTTTACTGTTTCGATGTACCATGGACCAAATCGTGATTTGACTCTAGGAAAACTGGAAGCATGTGAAGTTGAAGTACTTATTACTAGTTTTGACACTTACAGAATTCATGGCAACACCTTGTTAGATGTAAATTGGGAGATTGTAATTGTTGATGAAGCACACAGACTGAAAAATGAAAAGTCAAAGCTCTATATAGCATGTTTAGAGTTTAAGACTCTCAGACGTATTGGTCTCACAGGAACTATTATGCAGAATAAAATAATGGAGCTTTTCAATTTGTTTGATTGGGTTGCACCTGGATCCTTAGGAACACGAGATCACTTTCGGGATTTCTATGATGAACCTTTAAAGCAGGGACAGAGATCAACTGCTCCTGAAAGATTTGTCAAAGTTGCTGATAAGAGAAAGCAGCACCTTGTTGCAGTTCTTCAGAAGTACATGTTAAGAAGGACAAAGGAAGAGACTATTGGGCATCTAATGATGGGAAAGGAAGACAATGTAGTCTTCTGTGCAATGAGTGATTTGCAAAAACGGGTTTATAGGAGAACATTGCAAATGCCAGACATCCAATGCCTCATCAATAAGGACCGTCCTTGTAGCTGTGGAAGTCCTCTTAAACAAGTGGAATGTTGCAAAAGGACTGTACCTGATGGAATTATCTGGCCTTATATTCATAGGGACAATCCTGAGGGATGTGATTCATGCCCCTTTTGCCTTGTCCTTCCTTGCCTTGTGAAACTTCAACAGGTTGATGAACCTTGGAATTACTTGACTGTTTGAATTTCAAAAATTGAACATCACTTAGAATTTTTGCTACAATAATTAATTGCTCAATTATGTTATGGCACTCATTCCACGCAAACTTTTGTATGTAAGAGAATGTATTTGTAGGTTGTTAAGACAAACCAATTGCTAATGTGGCATGGTTATATTTCTTTTATTGATGCTTCCAAGTTGTCACTTCCTCTCAGATAAGCAATCACCTGGAGCTTATCAAGCCTAACCCTAGAGATGAAGCAGACAAGCAAAGGAAAGATGCAGAGTTTGCTTCGGCTGTCTTTGGACAGGATATTGATTTGGTTGGAGGGAATGCTCAAAATGAAAATTTCATGGCCCTGAGCGATGTCAAACATTGTGGCAAAATGCGAGCTTTGGAGAAGTTAATGTGCTCTTGGCTTGCAAAGGGTGACAAAATTCTTTTGTTCAGCTATTCTGTTAGGTAAGGTTTAACAACTGTGCTCATTATAACCTTAGAAGAGTTTCATCCAGGCTAATGTTGATTCATAAGAATAAGATAATTAGTTACTTAAGTTGCCTCTAAACCAGAAATTTATTTTCTTCTTGTTAGGCCACAATAGTTACTATGGGCAGCACACAAATAAAATAGAGCTGATTTTCTTAAAATGTTGAAATGACCTGCTGGGACTAACCAGAATTTATTCAGTACCAGTTGCTAACTGCATACTTAGTACCAGTTGCAAAGTGCAGCAAACTAAGTTTATACCACATGTAAACCTCATGGAATGCTATTAGAATGAGTTCTGGAAACAGTATATTTTGGATGTCATCAATTATCTTGACTCGAAGAAGAGTTCATAGAGATCCTAAGATTTTAAAGCACTCACTGTACATAATACTTGCTTTGAAATTTGTTCTCTGTACTCCTATGAACTTACTCCAATGCCTCTGGACATTACTCCTTTTGCTTATTCTGTTGTTAATTCATGACATAGAATGCTGGACATACTGGAAAAATTAATGATACGTCAAGGCTATAGCTTTTCAAGACTTGATGGCTCGACTCCTACCAACTTGCGTCAATCACTTGTTGATGATTTTAACTCAAGTCCAAGCAAGCAGGTACTGTTTTAAGTTCCCAATTCCTATTTGGTAGGAAGTCTGTCCATTACTTTTCCATCTGTCTTTTTGGTCTGATTTGATATCTTAATCCAGGTGTTCCTAATATCAACTCGAGCTGGTGGGCTTGGATTGAATCTTGTTAGTGCAAACCGTGTGGTAATTTTTGATCCAAACTGGAATCCTGCTCAGGATTTACAGGCTCAGGACAGATCCTTTCGATTTGGGCAGAAAAGGCATGTTATAGTATTCCGCCTTCTATCTGCTGGGTCCCTTGAAGAACTTGTTTATACTCGTCAGGTGTATAAGCAACAATTATCAAATATTGCTGTCTCAGGGAAAATGGAAAAGCGATATTTTGAAGGTGTCCAGGTATTAAAAATTTGATTAAAAAATATATCCTGTATATTCCTTGTAAGGGAGCGAGATTAAGTAACTGATTCCATCTAGTTTCTTAACTCTGTTTATAAATATTTACATCTAAGAGCATTCGACGTGTCTTCTTGCAGGATTGCAAAGAATTTCAAGGCGAGCTTTTTGGTATTTGTAATCTATTCCGGGATCTTTCTGATAAGCTTTTCACTAGTGAAATCATTGAGTTGCAAGAAAAGCAGGGACAAGAGCATAGACGGCAGGAGGAATTCGAGCTCAACACCTATATCACTCCCGAAAATGAAGTCAATCAGTCTCTTTTGCCAGGATCAAAAACAGGAGAGTCCAGGGATCTGGTGAGGCCTACTACTAGTAAGCCAGATCTTGGAGACTTGGGTAAGTTCAGGTTCAATTATCTCTTCAAAAACTATTTCTTCTATGGTGATTTATGTTGTTTTCTTCTTACATGACAGTCTTAATAATTTTAGAGGATCACCCTACCATTCTGATAATTGATATTGATTTGCTCATGTAAAATTTTGAATAGAAAAACATTAACTTGTTTGATATTTTAACTAAATGATGCATCTTTTTAGCATACAATTATTTTGGTTGCTGTGCCTAGCCAGAGCTGATACAAACCTTGAGAGAGTGACCCTTCAAAAGTCAGCCTACGAGGAGAGAGTTCAAAGCCCTTATAGACTCCACACCAACCTGTTAGTCGACTATTCCAAGTCCCCTACCTTGCACTTTGAGCATGTCAAAGTCGGACAAAAAATCTTTTTATTTTTTCAGACCAACAACATCATGCGTTTCTATCTGAACTACCAGAAGTCATACTTTGCACTTAGAAGAAACTCTAGTTGCTTCCGTGACTCTTTTCTGACTTGTTATAAGGTTTTGTTACCTTTGTCTATGTGAACCATATATGTATTTATATTTGCTCTTGGCTAAAGAACTTAGCAAAAACATCTAAATAATTCCAAAAAGCTAAACTTGAGCTTGTTCAGCCCTCTCTATCTCTATGAAGGCTGCCTTTGCTGATGAGCAGTCAAAATTACTGTTGTTCAGGTATCGTGTATGCTCACCGCAATGAAGATATAGTCAACAATAAACCTGGAACACAAGACACAACAGAAGCTAGCATCTTGGATGATAGTTCTGGGCAGCCACAGGTCCCTCCTTTGAAGAAAAAGCGAAAAGTTGACGTGTTAAATAGTAAAAACATAGTTTCTTCATCCAAGGATTGGAAAAGGACTCAATACAAGCTGCTTGCTCAGTATATGGATATGGGGGTGATAGCATTTAGCAAGTGGGTATTATCATCAACATCTTTAGAGATTGAAAATGTGCTTCAGGACTACAAAAAGAGAGAGAAAATGCCTAACGGTTGAAGGACAGCTCTCATGAATATGGAAGGTACTTCTCATAATTGTATATTATTGTATCATAAAGTAATCCAACACTTTTGGTTGTCCAGTTTATGAAGTTTCCAAATATAATGCATCAGCTGTGCTAAGTTATCCCAAAATCACTTTTATGAATTCCTCAAGTGTTGCATCTCGTTGTCAATTATGGCATCAAATATATTTAATTAGGGTCGCTGTTGCTCTTCTCTGATTCGAGTGTTCTATAGTAATCTGTAGCATCATTACCAGCTCTCGATTCTGATTGAACTGATCATGGTTTGCCCATGATGTTCCCATAAAGGGGTATCTGTTACAATTTGCTATCACAGACTACTACACCAAATAGATGTTGACTTGTAATACCCATTAACTTTTCTACTGATCTATATTTCCCGTACGTACCATAATCAAGTGCAAAATCACAACCTCAAAGCAATTTCCGAGCTTGTTAAGCCTCTTACACATGATCTAGTGATACAAATAGCTATCGTCGCCACCATTGAGAATAAAGAAAGCTGCCAATTTAAAAATAACCCCTAATACATGTTTAAATCAGTGGCAGATCTCCATTTTCTTGTTCCGGAGACATGACTCTGTTTCATTTTCAAAATTGCGATGCTCCTATGTAGCAATGTGTTTAATCATGTAAAAATAATCATCAAGATTATGGTATAGGTTTGGGCAGCTGCCAGTTTTTCATGGTACAAGCATGTTTCCTGCTTTGTCTTCCCTATGCTACTTCCTCTGCATCTTAAATCTGGATACTGGTTTTGATGGCTGGGAACTAGATGGCTGGAAAAGTCAATGCCGCAACAAATCCAATTTGAATTTCCGTTAGAATTTGAAACAAACTCGTAATGTACTCAGGTCAAGATTATGCATCAACTGGCAATACATACCTTCAATGAAGTCCCAGTTTTCTCCTGTGTAGTTTGTATCTTTTGAGCGTGTTCCACAATGGATCCTGTAAATGCCTGTAATATAGATTGGTGTAAATAGTAGATGTATTCCACCTCCAGTGAATGTTTTGATTTCAGACATCTGAAAATAAACAATTCTTTATCAAACATACCTTTTGAACATCGAATCCCAACTTTGAAGCCTCAACTGATACCTGCTCAGGAAACAAGGGGTTTGGTCAGAACTGTAATATATATAAAACTCATGTAAGAACTCATAAACAATCAGCTCAGGATTTTCAATAACATATGTTTGGCATTTTCAAAATAGACATTTTAAAACTTAAAAAACTTTCTCCAGCTGATAGCATACCTTCGAATTATCAATACCTGGTTTTGAAATTGGTGCAGTTACCTGTTGAAGAAAAAAGGTAGATTAATTGGTAAGTTGAAGAGCATGGAAAAACGTCTAATATCCGTATCCACAAGTATGAGAAAATAGATTCCAATGACAAAAGGTTCAACTCAGGTTCCTTTAATTCGTAATCTGTAAAAAACAAATTATTGTTTTCAAATAGATCTCTGTAAAACTTGATACAAAGAATAAGATTGGATGAACTTCAGAGAGATTCCACAATCCGGATTACAGAACACAAGGGAAACTAGATACATCACAACAGCCACTTAAATGAGATCAGATTTCTAATCAACAATGAATACCTTAAGGATAGAATAATACCTAATACTAATTTTCATAAAATTTCAGAAAGAATCAAGAATTCTACTCCAGCAAGAAATTAAGAATCAGTACCGTTTTCTGTAATGATGATACTGTGCCCGCATTCTCTTTCACTTTATCATGCACTGAAGGTTTTTCAAAAGAGCTTGATTTAACAATATCTGCCAAATTTTGGATATAAATCACACCATCAGTAAGTAAGTATACTAAATGATATTAAAAATGAATATTAGTAAGCACGATATGCTAGCTAAAGCAATCTGATAATCACATCTAGGAGTCAGAAGGCTGTCTCTAAAATATTTAGGAGACTAATCATTACTTGCAGGTTAATACATTTTGGAGACAAATCATTACTGTAGGCAGTAACTTCTCCACTAAAATCATAATACCTAGAGAAGTATTAGCATAAGTGAGAATGTTTTTTTGGTGTATCTTAGGAGAAAAAAGGCATACCATGTCCTGAAATAAGCAGTACATAAAAGCATGATTATGTACAACAAAATAGGAGTTACAAAATCCCCCGGGTTAATTTCTGTAGAAGTAAGAATCAACCGTGTCTCAAATACTGTTCTTTAAAATTAAAAAACCATTACTTCAAACTGAATGTGAATCAGTTGAATTTCCTCAGTTTGTAAGTGAACTACCCTCTTCAGGTTGTCAAAAAAGTTCCAGTAGAATTATTCTAATAATTGTTTCGACTCATCTTTTCTAAAGAGTGAATCACTCCAATAGCCCCAAATAATTAAATGCATATATTAAGATAGATTGCGGATATAAACATTAGTCAAAAGGTTTTAAGATCACAGAACAAAAAATATGTACAGGCAATGTACGTTTAGAAACTTTGAGATATTAGAGTCATAGGATTCTTAAGATGGAGTGGAAATGGGAGCCTATAGGAAATTCAGATATCTTGGGTCAATAATGCATTGTAGGATATCATACATAGGATCAAAGTAAGATGGCTTAAGTGAAGAAGTGCCACAAGGATTCTTCGTAACACTAAAATCCATAGTAGCTAGATTGAAAGGGTAATTCTATAAGTCTGCAATCTATCCTGCCATTTTGTACAGTAGTGAATTATAGGCCATAAAAAGACGACAGTTACACAAGTGTAGCAGGGATGCATATGTCACAGTTGATCAATTGTCATACTAGATTAGACTGTATATGAAATGAAATAATTTATGATGAGGTCAATGTACCACTAAGAAAGGTGGTTGTATTGAGCGACACATCCAAAATCGACCTTTAGAGGCCCCTGTCTGTGCTTGAGAGAGAGAGGACATTTAGGTATTGAACACTGAGAGAGGTAGAGGTAGACTGCACTAGTCTTAGGTAGATTTAGTTAAAAAAAAAAAATTCTAAAAGTAGAAGAGAGTGGAAGTAGAGAATTCATATTAGCTGACCCAATGGATTGTGGGATTAAAACTTATAATTGTTGTATCAAGTTAATTGGCATATGTAATCCTTAGTTGGAATAAATGCTTTCACTATGCATGAGATGAGTCAACCTCTTATTTGGTTGATCCACCCTATCCCAAAAATGAAAAAATAAATTACATTTTTCTTTTTTAAAAAAAAAAGGAAAAAAAAAAAAAGAAAAAGAAAAAGAAGAGAGAGAGAGAGAAGCAATTTAATAGTAATCATCAGGTTCAATGCAAAAGGCACATAAGCCAAAATACCAATATGACCCAAATTCAGAAAGGAGAGATCTCGAAACTAAATCATAGAACCACTAAAGTTCCACAGCTATTTCTAATTAACAGGCTTACCAATAGCATGTGTACAGAAGATTCTCAAAAGAAAATGATTTCACCAAATTATAGCAATCATCAGGTTCAAAATAAACCACATCATATCTCATACTCTACCAATAGCACCAATGGAACAGACACATCATGGCAACATCAGATACATTACCTCTGGCCACAGCTGGAGCTGCCAATCTTGAAGCCTGCAATTTCCAAGATTCAGATGTCAGGGGTCAACACAGATAATCCAAGAAAAACTAAAGAAACCGCCGAGAAGAGCATTTGGGGTAGCAACTCTTACAGATTGTTGTTCACCTAATTTCACTTTATCCTTTAGTGGTTGCAGTGATTTTCTCGACCAAAGTTCCTGTTTCAAAATGTCGATATAATGAAAACACGAAGATCATTGTGGTATCCTTTAATCAGACACAAAGATCCTATACAATACCTCTGCATCTTTGAGATTAGAATCACGAGGAAACCTATTCGAAAGCTGGTCAAAATCTGTAATCGCTTGCTCAGCATCTCCATCGCTCTCAGCATCACTTTTAGCTTGTTCTTCATCGTCACCGTCATCACTTTCTGCTTGCTCGCCATCTCCATCACTTTTTTCATCATCAACCTCGTCTTCAGATTCTGCAGCAAGCTCTTCTCGCTCAAGTTCATCCATTCTAGCCATGATACGAGCATACTCTTCATCTTCAAAATTTGTGTTGTCTGCTTCAGGGAGGTTTGACGGACCAGATTTTGTTGACCCTGAAATATCTGCAACTGAATGTTTTAACTTCAGAAAAGATGTAGTAGAAATAGCTTCAGTTCACCACGAAGGACAGAAAATATAAAACTCCAGTTTTTTAACATTGATGTTCAATGTACCAAACTCACGAGAGTCTAGAAATATACTAAAGTACTAGGTACAGACACAAAATACTTCTCTCAAACAGAGATATTAACCATCTCCTCTGTTTGTATGGAATTAGCCTTCTAATAAAAAGTGGAGATTCCTCCGATGTGGCAGCACAGTAGATATGCACATTTCTTCTGAATAACAAAAACTACATCATTTGGGACACAATTTGGTGCTAGAGAGGACTAACTTGAGATAAATAAGAATGAAAACTCTTCATAAGCTCTTTGATTTGTAAGACATTAACAAAACACTACTTATAACTACAGTCTAACCTACATCAACAAGCTAACGTGATTCAGTCATTAGTAAGATTTGCTAACAAGGGTAATAAGTTGATCATCACCCAACTGTATTTTGTTATGTATGAGGCTACTCTGTTGTCAATGGTTACCTAGTTGAATAATTTAAACAAAGCATTATACATTTTACTGTACAACTCAGCGTAAGTCACAAATAAAATAACTTGCATTTGCTACCAGCTTTATCGAGGGCAGTATCTAATGTTGTATTGATTATCATTCAGATGCTTCTATATCCAAAGTATATGTGATCACAAAGGAGCAGCATACTGTATCCAATTTCATCGGTGAAGCTTACAAAATAAATTATCCAATGTCCTCGAGGAGCAAAGCCTCTGAATAATCAAGGAGCAGTATACAATATCCAATTTCCTGGGCAAAGGCTCTATGACTTAATGACTTTGCAATTAAAATTAAACAAACCTAAAAAGGTGAAAGAAAGAAAATTTTGGTGACTCAACCATTAATGATTACATACACCAGGCATTTAAACAACTTGAGACTGACTTTTTCATAACAAGCAACAGAAGACAAGAACTTACCTGAGGTAGATGCCCTTTCAGTCGAGCTCTCCTCCAGATATTCTTCCCTTATCTCAACAAGACCCTCCTGTCATATAAATCAAAATCAACATTGCCGACAGAGACAACAGAACCAAATGATTGATGTAAATTCAACAACTGTAACAAAAATGCTCCTAAGATTAGAAAGACAAGCTAACAGCAATCTTTTCATTGTTATTACCATCAACATTCAAAGAAAATAAAATGACTCTTTTGCAGCCTAACTTTTTTACTGATTTCTCATTCAAAATATTTTAGCATAAATAAATCCATTGGAAGACTAGTATTAATTACTTCAACATAGAGAGAGAAGAAAATCAATACATACAGCAGCTTCACTTGCTGTGGCATCAAAAAAAGAAGCTTCAGCTCGAAGATCCTCCATCATTGCCTTGAGAGAATTGACCTGAGACTCCAAAGCTTTCCCTCTTCTCTTCAAAATCTCAACCGTCTGCTTAGACGTCCTATCACTATAATAACCCTCTCCCAACAGAACCTACACATACACTCTCCAGAACTTCTATATTACGTTTCCAAGCTCATATAATATTACAGTGCACAAAAGAATAGAAGTCAAACAATAAAACAATGAAAATTGTGAACATTTTCAATTACCAAAAACTCGTTGGTGTGTATCAAACGACCAGGAAAAAATGCTGCTTTTCCAAACGGGACCTGCAATTAAAAAATTAACCAAAGTAAAACCAAAGGAAGTCAAATAAATCAATAGAGAGCGATTAATGAAGTGAAGAGGTGCGCTAGAGTAACCATGATATCGTGGTGAAGATCTTCGGGGAGTTTCTGGACAAGGTTTATGAGACTAGTGTTATCGGCGATGAATTCCTTTACACGGTTAAGTTCCTCAGCATTCTCAGCCAGCGCCTCCTCCAGGCGCTTCGCTGCTTTCTGCGCCTCCTCCACTGGATACAGTGAAGAGATTGACGTTACCGTCCCTTTCACTGCTGACTCCTCCATCATCCGACGCCGGGCTCAATTTCCACCGAATGCCCAGCCAAGTATACGGGGTTTTGGGTTTAGAATATGTGTGGGCCAACAACTTCCGTTAAACTTCGTAGGGATGGTCATTGTTGGGTACCCGAACCCGATAGGTAGTTTTGATCTTTAATCCAACCCGGACCCATGTATTAACCTTGTGTATATGTTTTCCAATTGATAAGTGTGAAACATTTATACCTTGAATAGAAATGTTGTATCAATAAGCATGATTTTCTTTTTTCTTTCCTCTTCTCCTCCTCCTCTTATATGTTTTCTACAACCAATGTCAACTTGGAATAATTCTATTTTAATGTGGTTATGTACCTTAAGCTATCCATTTTAGGGTGGACATGATTTTTTATTTTTTACGGAACCAAGTTAATTAATTTTTAAAATTGTTGGAGGTAAATAAGTCTAAAAAAAATATTTATTTGGAGTTGCGAAAACAATACCACATTTAGTATCAAAGATCTGTTTCTAGTCGTGTTTTACTTAATTTATCCGCTATTCATGATCTCTGAGTGGAGCAATTAGATGTGAATACATTTTTATATAGTAAATTGGAATAAACTATATACATATCTCAACCAGAGGATTACAAAGTTATAGGAAAGATTCCACCAGACAAATTTCGATTTAGGTTTCATGACCTACCTTCTAAAACTTACTTTCTACCTATCCGACACTTAAAATGAAAGACAGAAGTATTAAAGCCTACCGGTTTAGTGTCGACTTTCTTCTGAGTTCGCCATATATTGAGAATAACATTTTATTAGCAATAAACCTCCCAACTAGATTGTAAGCTATTGTTGATATTCCTCATCGCTGGACCTCATAGTTGACCATCAGTACTTTGATATTCTCATTTTTTTTTTTCTGAAATATCTAATTGCTGACAAATCTGTGAGAGTTCTTCCTCCTCTATACAGTATCCAAAAATACTAGATGAAAATAGAGAAATAAGAAGATAATAGTATAAAGCTATTAGTCTCTTAAAGACACTAAAGATTAGCAAGAAAATTCAAAAAAATTGGAGGATCGACGCGATCAACAATTAGACACGGTTTCTGTCCACGGAGGAAAGACGTTATATTTAAACAGAGAGTAATTCTAGCATATAAATTCATTTCAAATTTTTATACCTGAGTTGATATCAGAATTATTGAGTATAATAATAAAACAAACCTTTAATGCTTAATAAACTTATGTATACAATAGTGTAATAACATAAAACAAGTTAGAACTGTGAAATGACCTGATATAAACCTTGTTTATTATCACTTTTATATTATAAATGATAAAATTAAACCATTCGATTTCGCTTTGATTTTATTTTTCAGAATGATGAATATAATTATTTGTTTAAATGGATTTTTAAAATTTTAAAATATAATTATATTTTTATTTTTAAAAATATACACAAATAAATTTTTAAAAAATTATTTTCTCGCCGAATTTTTTAAAATATTTTTGAAATTTTACCGCGATTCCATAAACTATGTTTACCGAATATGAATTACAGTCATATTCTGTACATGTCCTATTGAGATTTCCTGATAAAACAAAATAAAACTTATTTAATAATGAAATAAATATATACTATTTAACAACTGCTTCAGGTTGAACCACCACCATTAACTTCAAATGTTTGTATAGTTCCACCTAATCTGACACATATTGCTGGATTAGATTAGATAGTCCAATTTATCGCTATTTCAATTCATGACCAACCTCCACTGCCTGTATGAAAAATAAATAAAAAGAGTATTGACTTGACCCCAATTATTAATAGTTGAAACGTTTCCCAAATTAAAACTCACAATCCGACAATAATTAATTCTTAATCCACAATTACTCCCCCGATAAATTAGTGAAACGCACTCAACTATCTTACTTTTGATTGGAACGTGAAAATCACGCTCCAATAATTCGCGTACAGCGTTGCCACCCTAGAATCAGAGCTGTTTTCTCACTCTGACCTCCATTTACCAAAAACCAGAATAGAAAGCACAAGAATACATGTCAACTGCGAACCTCAACAAACCACCAACACCACTCTCGCGTTTAGAAGAGAAACTCTTCCTTCTCTGGTCCAAGATCTTCCAGTGAAGGTCATATGTCGTTAGTTGCTTGCGTATTCGCTTTCTAATTCGTATTTTATTATTGTAATTATATTCAAAGTCAGTTGAGCTCTCACTTTCTTGTATCTGATTGTTTGGTAATCAGTTCAAATGTTTGATTCTACTTGAAGTCATCTTCTTCGTCTTCATGAGAGGTGGTTATTTGTCATTTTCTAGACTTGTTTGTTATCGTCGTGATCATGATTTTGATCAGCAGCAGCTTGTAGAAAAAAATTGGAGTTGATTGTTTTTGTCTGTTTGGGAGGGAGAGGGTTTTGCTATGGTTTCTTGCGAGGGTTTCGGTGTTTTGAGGTGGAGACAGTTAGGGTTTATTGTTCGGTTTGTTTTTGGATTGTGGTTTGCTTTTGCGGTATTGAAGCCGGCGGCGGCTCTTAGGCCATTAAGGGACCGAACTAGGTCGTGGGGCGATGAGGTTTGTGTATTTATTTTTTTAATGCTCTGTGTTACTTCTGATTTCTTTTGATCCTGCTTAAGGAAGCTTTAGGTTGAAGTTGTGAATTTTGGTTGTATGTATTGCAAATTTGGTCAGAAAACTTGTGCAGTGTTGTTTTTGCGTTGACGCTGTTGTGATTATGATGAGGAAGTTTTGTTTTAGACTTAACATAAATGGGTTTGACCTTACCTAGAGGTTGTTCTGTTGCTTCTGCATTTGGGTTTTTGTTATGAATTAAATGTCTGGTAATGGTATTTTGCTTCTAAAGCCTTTGTTACAGTGAATGTGATGGCTTTACAAGAAAGGAGAGAAAATAGCATAAGATTTGTACCATATAAAAGATAATTTTGATATCTATACTGCTGTAATAATTTGGTTAAACTAGTTAACGAAGTAAATTCTAGTAATGGTTTCGAGTGTACTATCATATATGTAACATTTTTTTTTTACTTGCTCCCTATTAACTTTGGGGCATCTTTTAATGTTTTTATTACTGGAAATATCTTCCATTTTTAAGGCTGGAGATGTTTATTTTTCATTACTAGCTGACAAGTAATCTGATCAACTCTTGAGTTTACAGGAATAGATATTTATGATTGGAAGCAGAATATACAGATTGATTTGCTTATTCATAGCTCTGTTACAAAAATTCATTTGATTTGCCTGTTGATAATTTTTCTTGTAGTGGCTGTTTGTTAAAAAAGACAACAATGAGGTCGGTTCATATACTCCGTGGAACATAACAGGAACTTACCGAGGTTTGTAAGTTACTTATTCTTCAATTTAGCAGGCAGTTAGTTTTGGTGCACAGAAACTGAAATAAATATATCAGGTAGTTTGATATGATATGCTGTCATTATCATATTCTGAAAACGTAAGTATATATGTAAAATGCAAATGCAATTAGTCATAATAATCTCAATAATTCTCAATGTGGATATTGAACTTTGCATTGACCTTAGGATTGCTATTTGATTGCAATTTTTTACTGAGATTTTTGGGACAAATATGAAGGTCATGAACTTCATGTTGAAGATTGAAATTGGTGAATTATGTCTGAAATATATGTAAAAAGTTTTGTATTTGCAACAAGTTTAAAATGTGCCTTTTAGAATTCTTGTTCCATCAGTAGTGAAGTTTCAATTCGATTTGGTGTTTTCGTGTTTGCTTGTTGTGGTGGTCTCATTTAAATCATTGTTATGTATCGAGGTGAAGGTTCTGCTGGCTTTAACATTTTGTAGAGGCTGTATAATAGAGGACTGAGCAAGGTTATCATATCCAGCACAATACAACAAATATTTTTTTTGTGATTATGAGTTGAGGCCTAATTTGGATTATGGCTTGTTTTTGTTTTTCTGGATCACATACTTTTAAGTTAGTTAACTCATGAAGTTACTTGACAATGCTTAAAATTGAATGACTACTAGTGCTGAATCAGAGTCATTGCTTCATTGAAGCACTTCATTGAAGCATGTATTGTTTATACATCATTGCTGACAGTAGGTGTCTACTATTCAAAACCCTATTTACTGTCAGTTATGCTGATTCAGCCAAGTGGACCAATTGACAATTGCTGTTTCATTTTGTGTATAGGAAGCAATGAAACCAACATGCACAGAATATTGACAAAACCAAAGAGAGAATAACAAAATGAAATGAAACATTTTTCCCCCTATTATTTTGAATAGATTTAGTTTGTTGATACGATAAATAAATCTACAGTGGATTTGGTTTCAACCTGCTTTTATAGTCTGCTGAGTTCCAGGATCAGGTTGATCACCAGTTGTTCAAGTACTGTAAACTATGCACTTAAATGAGCCTGTAAATTGTTCTGAATATGCAACTTAAATGGATTTTTATGTCGGTTTCAATTAAGAGAGATAAATAAAACTAGCACCAGAAATAGTTTATATCAACTTAAATCATTTATATTAACTGTGCACTGAAATGTTCAAATTTCTAGATATGTAATTCCTATACTCCACGGTCACGTTGTACTTTTAACGCTGTACTAAGGAGATTTTATTGGACATGTGGTTTGCAGGGTCTTGGAAATTTCTAGACACCACAAATAGCTCTACCAAGTTTCCAGATTTCAGAAAATCTAATGGCAACTCTGTTATTGAATTAGTTAGCAGTCCAACAAAAATAAATGGTGTACACTATGTTCAGGTGAGAATTTCAACATAATGAAGGAAACACATCATTTATGTTTGAAGTGTGTTTTTATCTTTTTAGTATTTGATTGCTCACAGTGAGCAAAGTGCTGCCTTAAGTGGTATGTTGTTGGATAATGGTTTTCGTTCATACATTTGATACAGGGTGTAATTATATTTCATGATATGTTTGACAATGAGCATAACGTTGGTGGTGCTCAAATCAGGGTAGAAGGTGTATATATATGGCCGTTTAGACAACTACGAATGGTTGCTAACAGGTAAAGTCTATAATTTCAGTGTTTTATCACTTCTAATTTTCTGTGTAAGTTTTGGCTAATATATTCTCTAGAGCATGTATCAATCAACATTTTATGCTTGTCTTTGAAGGTGTTGTTCCTTTGAGTGCAAAGTTTTGCTGCTGAAACTGATACAATTTAAAGAGTGATAATATATTCAGTTGTCTTGTAAATTTGTTATTCAAATAATTGTTATCTGTAAATGCATGGATTGAATTTGCAATGTTTTGTAGGTAGCAATCATTTTACACCTTATTTGTAAAAGTCATTGAGAATAGGATGTCATGAAATGAAACCTGGCTACTTTTTTAGGATGATAACTTTTGAAGATTTGTTCACCTTTTGAAAATAATCCAGCTTCTTTGCTGATTTGATCTATAATTTTTTTTTTCTATTAAAATCTAGATTCAGTTTAACTGTGTTAAAAAGAGGTGGAAAATAGTCAACATCTGGATGGCAATTTTGGCAACCTTAATTAGAATTATCCCATTAACTAGCTCTTCTACATCTAAAATTTGGGCATATTACTAGTTCTTCATTTAATGAAACTTTTTTCTTTCTAATTCTATGATTGCTGGTGATAATGTGAAGTTGGTTTCATTTCATGTCAACTCAAATTAACTGATTTTGCGCTTTATTTGTCTACTGCAGTGGAAAAGATGGGGAATTTGGCCAAGATGAAGATTATATTTTATCAAATCCATATCATTTGGTAATACATTATTACATAATAATTGATATGCTTTGAGTCCTCTATGATGTAGATAGTTTTTGGCTATTAGTTATTGATCAAATCTATATCTTTGGATACCCTGCATCGTAAATAATACGTCTTGAGTCCACATTCATCTAGGTTATGTTATACACAAAAGACATTGCTGACAACTTCTAATATTATACAACTTTTTGAGGCCTTTACTGAGATCATCAATTAATAGATGAACGAACAATGTCTGCCTTAAGAATTTCAGGAGAGGTCTTGTCCTTAAACTAGTGCAATCTCTGTAAAATGATATAATACCAAAAACAGCATCAACAGCAGTAACGTATGTCATAACACTATTGTTTCATAGTTGGATTTGGTTAGATTTTTCCTTTGTTTTCTTTTAATTAGCGGGATTTTAAGTGGGAAATTCTTTTTTTTTTTTTTTTTTTTTTTTTTTTTTGTTCAAGTATTCTGGGTTAAAACTTCAGTGCTGCCAGTGTCTGTTGTAGATAACTGCTTTTGGAGACACAAATTAATGTGTTGTCATGGTGGGAGACTATTTTCCATTTTAGTTGGATGCCATAGCCAAAATCCACCTTCTAGTTGTCAAAATCTACTCCTTATTTGCGTATAGTAAAAACATGAGATGGCCTGAGTATGGGTTTGAGTCAATTACCTTCAAGAATAATGTATATTTGATGATGATTGTGGACTGTTGGGGAGACTCAACTCACTCCAGCCAGAGTTCACAATTGCTGAAGGCTGTAACTCTCTGATATCAAATTAGTACTCCAATTCTAGACTCTCTCTTCCTATTCTCCTCCCTGTTTTTCTGTTTACATTTTTATCACCCAAATTCTCTTATATTATAGACCTGTGTAAACTCCAATAAATCTTTCTTTTTTGGACAAAATACCCCTATAGTTTAAGAGAATATCCATTCTTTGTTAGTTTCACACAAGGAGGGTTCTTTGTCAAATTAATATTATCTAAATCGACAATGGATTTTGGATACTATATTAAAAGATACGTTTTATTTAGTTTTTTTTAAATTAGCGGATTTTGACTATCAAATCAAATTGTAAGGGTGCGAATAGGATAAAAGTTCCATTTATTTATTTTCATTGATGGAATTCTGAGCACTAAGATGTGTTCTTTCATGAACAGCTTGGAGTTTTCTCTTCGCAGGTGTTCCAAGAATCTCCACGAGATAAAATATGGAGGAAGAAAAATTGTAATATTGTCTACTTATACCTTTTTGTTTGAAATAGCTGTGACATTTTCTTTTTCTATACTATTTAAGCTAAATCTTATACCTTATCATTCATGCAGCACCAATTTATGAGATGGAGAAACATTGTAATATTGAGATTGCTGCTCAAATTTCACGCATCTCAGCAAACCAGCATGGTGGTTTGATTTTTCTCTGCACATGAACCCTGTTCAATATATGTGATAGGTACCTGTATACTTAGTCTTTTCTGTTTTCTTTTCTTCAGAGAGTGATCATGATCGTTATCATATGGAAGGACTTATGGAGAGTCCTGCTGTAGATGATGATGGGGATTGCTTTTCTCCCCTACTACTGAATGCTTCTTCTGTCAACATTGAAGTTTACTATAACAAAGCAGTGAACTATACCTTAATGGTCACTTTTGTATCCTTTATGCATATTTTCCAGTGCTGTTGCTCATAACCGCGGTACTATCTAGTTTTAGATGAATTCCTTTACATTCTGCTCAGGTATCTTTCCTACAGGTTCTCTTATTGATTCGACAGATGGAACATAGCAACACTCAATCTGTAAGAATTTTACTGATCACACATCTTAAGAACATTTACTTGTTAAAACATATGAATGCCATTATCTGATTTTGAAGTCATGACAGTTATTTTTATTATGATCTGCTATTATTAGGGAGCTGCTAAAGTTTCAATTCTAATGATTGGGCAACAAGCAATTATGGATGCATATCTCTGCCTTCTACATCTGACTGCCGGAATACTGGTTGGTAAGTTTAGAGAAGAATCAATGGAAAAATAAAATCTCCCAGAATTTTTAACGCAGTCCTTCCTTTGTGTGTTTCCATGAATAAGCAACAATAACATCAGCAATTTTTTTATATTACTACTTGTTATTTTTAATTATGTAATAATATGCGTAGAGTAGAGTCTTTGGTGTAAGAGCATCCCTAACTTCATAGTCATTATTATTAGAATGTTTTTCTTATAATTCTTTACTAACAATACTCAAAAGATCAAGGCATCAGGAGCAGTTGTATTTTACTCATCTACACCGTGCTGTTATAGGGATTTTAGAAATTAAGCAAATTTGGAGATCGATTTGAAGCTTTACTTCAAAAAATGTCAATCCACATTGATTTAACTGTACACTCTCCATTTGCATGAGCATTAGTATCCAGCTTATTTTAGTTCCATTTTTTTCATATTGGTTTATAAATCTCATTGTTTCTTAAAAAAAAAAAATCCCATCAATTTGAAGCTTTACTTCAACAAATGTCAGTCCACATTTAACTGTACACTCTCCATTTGCATAAGCATTAGTGTTCCATTTTCTTCATATTAATTTATCAATCCCATTTTTTCTCCAGCTATTGGTATCTGTAGAACTTGCTATTGGTGTCTGTAGCAGTATTGATTTATATGCATGAAAGGAGCATTCAGCATTTATACTATGATCTGTGCTATTGGTGTCTGTAGGACTTGCACATCAATATACTTCCTTAGTTACTTTGTCTAGCCTTATTAAGTTGCTCAAATTTGTCAGTCTGAAATTTGTTTGCAAGAAACTGTTAGTAAACAGATCTTACTTTTTTGGTTTGCAGAGTCTTTGTTTAATGCCTTTGCAACAGCTGCATTTTTCAAGTTTGTAGTATTTTCTATCTTTGAGATGAGATATCTTCTTGCAATATGGAAGGCAAGTCGACCTATGAATAATGGTGAAGGTTGGGAGACTATGAGGCGTGAGCTCTCTGTTCTATATAGCCGTTTCTGTAAGTACTATTAACTTAACGTGGATTTTTTATTTATAAACGAGACGCCCTTACAAATTTATAGAATAAAACTCTTTCCATAGGATACCTTATATTCTTAATCAAATCTGGACAACTAAAATTGTGAAATAATAATCTTATATTCAAAATTTCCTACTTATATGATCTGGCTGTTGTTAATATTTGCAGACGGAATTCTTTTAGGAGGCATTCTGGTTATGTATGAATTTCATAATTTTCTGCGGCCTATTCTGCTCTTGATGTACTCTTTCTGGATACCTCAAATTGTGACCAATGTAATTCGGGATTCTAGAAAATTTCTGCATCCTTATTACATTTTAGGCATTAGTGTTACTCGACTGGCTATCCCGCTATATATATTTGGATGCCCTCACAACTTCATGCGGATTGAGCCTGATAAGAATTGGTGCATCTGTTTGTGTGTATTTATTGGACTACAAGCGTCCATTCTTCTTCTTCAGCACTACCTTGGGTCACGATGGTTCATTCCTCATCAGGTTAGATGAAACTCAGCTTTCTTTCTTCTTTTACTACTTAATTTGAGGCAAAGCACATTGCATAAATTTTCTGAGTGTTTGCAAATAGTGGGAATTTTATATTTTGCACAATTTTCTTAAAAAAATATCTCAAATGTCCACCCAATTTCCATTAATGGCAACTTTGGAACCTGTTTTTGTTAAGAAAAGTGAGTGTTTTTACAAGGTAATTTTAAACAGTGGTTCAAAATTGAAAATTTCCTTACAGTAGCCCAGGAAACAATTTTGCTATCATTACTTGATAATGTGAATTTGTAAATTTCAAGCTTCTTAAATTCCCTTAAAACTTGAATTCATGTACTTTTTACAACATATGCCATTTAGGCGTCTCTCTAAATTCAAGCTTATTGATCTAATGTTTTGCAGATCCTCCCTGAGAAATATAGCTACTACAGAAGAATAGACCCCGAATCAAATCATGCAACAGATTGTGTTATTTGCATGACGGCTATCGATCTTACACAGCGTTCGAACGATTGCATGGTAATTTGATCTTAACTGTTGATGGTAGTAGTGTTTTTGTAAAAGCTGTTATCTTAAGGGATGATGATATTATCAGGTGACTCCGTGTGAACATTTTTTCCACTCCGGTTGTTTACAACGGTGGATGGATATAAAGATGGAATGTCCAACTTGCCGGCGGCCCTTACCACCAGCTTAGAGATTATTTGGGTAATTGCTTCTCCAAAAATCTAACTTTCTATCATTGGGTATATAAATATAAAGAAGTGACTCCAATTTCTGAAGAATGAGAGGTTTTGTCCAGTTTCATTTTCAGAGATTGTGATCCTGATTATTTCACCCATTATATTGCTAACTTGCATCATTTTGTAAATTTGGAAAGTATGTAAATCCCTTCCGTTTTCAGTTAAAGTAATTCTCTGTTTCAAGTTCATTTATAATTTTCTTTCGTGAGAATGGGCCTCCATTATCTTATGCATCCAAACTTTTGCAATGTGTCAAGAAATCACAGACTTTGTAATTATTTCTAAGATCTCACAATGACTAGTTTCATGTCCATTTTATCCATTTCTGTAATATAAAAAGCAATACTCCCTCTGATCCAATATAAGTGAACCAATATAAGTGAAGTTTTAAACTTTTTCACTCTTATTAAGAAAAGAATGAAAAGGACTGTATAAACCCTCATAAATGCATTCTCTCTCCTTCTTTTACTCTAATTTTAGTAATAATTACTAATGATAAATAAGGGTATATCAAGAAATTTATTTAACTTTTTATCTAGAAAATTTAAAACATCACTTATATTGGATAACTTCAAACTCTCTAAAACATCACTTATTTTGGATAAGAGTTAGTACTACATAACCTATTATTTTGTGCAATCGATTGGACATTAAATACATAAAATAATAAATACATAAAATAATTAATAATAATTCAACCAGTCTTCAATGAGTAGGTAAGGATAGTAGTATAAAACGGTAGGCTATACAACATTATTAGGATCCTACCTTCAGTCCCCTAATCTAATTTAGAAACTATGCTTAATATCAAATATTGATTCTACTTTCAGTCCCCTAATCTAATATCAAATATTGATCCTACCTTAAGTCCCCTAATCTAATTTAGAAACTATGTTTAATATCAAATATTGGCCTGTATTTAGAGGCTATGGTAAAGGCATGATTGTGAAAAATATGTTTTGCAAGAACTTTCAACAAACTTTTACAACTATGGGTGTTTGACCCCTTACTCGCTGATCATGTAAGGTAAGCATGCTATTAAAAAAAATGGTACAAGATAAAATATAAATATTAATATTATTGAAAAATTGTATTTCACCGTGAAGTAATGAAGCAATTATTTGTCAATTTTAAATAAATAAAAAAAATATATTAATATTTTTACAAAATAAATATTATGTAATTTCTTTTAAAGTTTAACGAGGTAAAAAAATTTCATTATTGAATTAAATATATGTCTTTATATTATTTTACTTATAATTTAAAAAATATATATTTTTATCATAAATGAAAATAATAATTATATTTTAAAATAAAATTATTTGTCACTTTTTATTTATTTATTTATTTATTTTTATTTATTAGAATATTAGTCCAACTGAATGTCTATATGTCTATTGCATCTTGCATGATCTTGATACTCCCAGATCATAGAGATCAATGACGAAGACAGCAGCAAGATTCGATCTTTCAAAACCAACAGGACAAATTCTGGGTAGAGTGGAGTGTACACAAACAAAGAAACAAACACATGAAAACTCTATTCTGCTGATCCTCTCTGTATGCTCTCACATTCACTCAAACATGAATACGTTTATCTACAAACTTCAAATAAAAGAAACAACGTCGTCTATGTACAAGACCATTTAACTGATACAGATATATGTATTATTTAGATCCGAAACAAACACCCGTTTTCACGTACTAGTAGGGGCGGCAGAAGGGGACAACAAAGGCGCAGCAGAGGGCATTGCAGTGGGAGGCAAACCAGCATGAGTGCTGCTACAATGCTGCTTGTCAAAACACTCAACAGGGTGTTCAGCAACAGCTTGACATACTTGGTTACTCCTCTGGAGCGGTCTCTCCGGCAAACAGTTCCTCCTATCATCAAAAGCAACCCCTTTTGATGTCAAGTTCTTACAACTCCCCTCCTCTTCACAAAAGAAGTTATAAGAAAATGTGAAGTTAGCCAAATTAGGCAAGCAACAGACACCATCAGGCACAATACCACTCATCATATTGTGTGCCAAATTCAGCTGCTCCAAGTGAGATAGTCCTGCTATGCTGTAAGGTATTGGCCCCACAAGGTTGTTGTAGCTAACATCCAGTACTTTAAGTTTGTATAGATAACCAACTTCTGCTGGCAAACACCCTGATAGACTGGTGTTGATCAGCAGCAATTCCTCTAATGTGTTGGCCAAGTTAGCTATACTAGGCGGTAGACAGCCGCCGAATTTGTTGTTGGCAATGACCAAAACAGAAGCTGAGTTGTTTACTCCAATGTTAGTAGGAATGACACTGGTAAAACGGTTGTTGTTGACAAAGATAGCATCTAGTTTTTTGCTGAAAAGTTCAGGAGGAAGAGACCCTTCGAACTCATTGTATCGAATGTCAAGATAGGTTAGCATAGGCATAGAGAGGACCACATGAGGAAAAGGACCAACAAATCTGTTGTTACTAAGATCAAGCTCATACAGGAGTGTTAAATTGGAAAAGCTTTGAGGGATAATGCCACAGAATCTGTTGCTGTTAAGATGAATAAGCGAAATATCGACAAGAAGGCCTAATTCTTCAGGTAGAAATCCGGCTAAATCAGCGTGGTTCAGGTCTATGCCACCAACAACTTGGATTGAGGAATCATAAGGAGGAGTTGCACAATATATGCCTTTGTAATTGCACACAGAAGGACCAACCCAATTGGCTGTGTAGTTAAATGGATCAGAGTAGATGACCCTTTTCCATGCTTGGAGAGCAATGTAGGCTTGGTTGAGTTTTGGGTTAGTAGAGGAGCTATGGTGGTGACGGTTGTGGTGGTGGTGACCACCGTGAGTGGCGGCTGCTGCCTGATTGTTTGATAAGTGTAGAGTTAGGATGATGATCAAAGCATGGTAAGTTAGAGCAAGTTTTGGAGACATTTTTGGGTTTGTGGAGGTGATGAGATAGAGGTGTGCTGTGATTGTTTATGTAAGGAGGAGGAGAGTAGAGAGTCATCTTGGTGTTGAAGTAAGATTTGTAAAATTCTCTTGATCAATCATGGTGTCCATGTCCAATAAGAAGACTGGTTTTTCTCATATAGATGGTGATGTAATATCCTAAGAAGATGTTACAACGACCAGTTATAATGACAGTTAACCGTTACATAGGGACAGAAATACATGAGATGATTTTGCTGGTTTGAATTGGATTAATGTGGCCATTCATTCATACTCATTATCATTATTGAATGGAACTCTGTCTTCTTGTTTGCAGATTTTGTTGACCAGAAATAGTAACAATTTCATATTTTTATCTAACTTCTTAGAGAGAATAGTAACAATAGGATATAAACAAAACTCTGATGATGATAAAGACCTACTACCTCCCTTCTCCAAGTAATTGTCGGAGTAGTAGTTTATAGTGGAGATAGAGGAAGACATATAGATGTGTTCTTAGTTTCCTTTAATTGCAAGGGATTAACTTTAACATGTCTTTCAATTTCTAATCTAGAACACTTACACTTGATACAGTCACCAGTCGCTTTCCCAGAATAAAGCAATAAGTCACTAATTCAAGAGAAACATATCCATTATTCGCAAAAAGAACTAACACATCAAGTTTCTCATAAGTAACAAAAACACATGCACTCGGTATTCAGAATTCTTTCATAATTACTTTATAATCGTCTCATATCAAATATCTAAATACCTAAATACTGGGAACAGACATCATAGGCACAACTATAGATCATCCAAAATTATTCAAAAGTTTGGGGAGAGCACTACACAAGTTTCGTCACCATCTGTAAGCATCATCTGTAAGCATATTAGCCACCACCAGATCCATATTTCTTTCCAAGAACAAGGAGCTGCAGCTTGTCATAACCGGCAAGCACACCAGCACCTGCAACAGCACGAAGAATGTTTGCACCAGCACCCTTGAAGAGTGATTTAGTACCTTCATTCTTCATAATCTGAGAAAATGCATCCATGGAACTCTTGTATTTAACAGCCTCTCCGGAAGTCATCATCATCCTTCTACGCACTGTATCAATAGGATATGAAGCCAAACCAGCTCCAATGGTAATACCCCATCCCAGTAAGAAACTTGCCAGGAAACTATCCTGCAATGACCAACAGTTAACAATGGTTAGAAGACAGCTGTATTGATGATAAAAACATTGAAGAAGATATGTTTACTAAATGAAAGATGCATATATTTAAGCACCCCCATACTGTTTTTGCTAGTCCTATGATAGTCTCACTGCAGATGCAGAAGAGATGCAGAAGAGAACTTGAATCGTATTCAATCAATATAACAAGCATCAGCAAAAGTTGCAAACTTAGAAGCACCACGCCAAGAGTAAAAAGAAATATATAACGAAAACAGAATGTGTGCATTTGCATCACATACCTGCAGTCCCCCAACCAGTACCACAGGCTTCAGAGAATCATACATTCCAAAGTAGAGCCCGCGGTAGACTATAATTCCAACACAGGAAATGTTAAATCCACGGTAGAGCCCAGCAATGCCATCAGACTTGAGTGTTTTCTTGTAGACATCAATGAGACCATTAAACTGTCTTTCACCACCTTTTTTGGCAGCCTTTGCATCATTGGCTAAACGCGTACGTGCATAGTCAAGAGAGTACACAAATAGAAGAGATGAAGCACCAGCAGCCCCTCCTGAAGCCAAGTTTCCAGCAAACCACTTCCAGTAACCATCTCTGTCTTTTTTAAAATTGAACAGCCTCTTGAAGTAATCCTTAAAGGCAAAGTTCAGAGCCTGGGTCGGAAAATATCTGATAACATTAGCAGTGTTGCCTCTCCAAAGAGAAATGACTCCTTCATCTTTGATAGTCCTGGCAAAACAATCAGAGATTCCCTTGTATGGTTCAGATAGCCGACCAGACTTGAGCATTTCATCCTGATTTTGAATCAAGAGCTTCACTCGCTCAATTGGAGCAGCAGCTGTTTTGGACACAGCAGCAGATACCCCTCCCATAAGGAAATCCACAAGAAAACCAGTAACACCTTTCTCTGCTGGAGCTTGTACAAAAACAGGAGAACCAGCAGACACAAGTGCCAGGCTGGTGCCCTGATTTGCTTGATGGAAAGAACTATGCAATTCATTGACATATGACCCAGTCACACTGTAATTCCTGGAATGCAAATTGGGAGAGATTCTGGAGACAAAGTAGGAATTCCCCTGTATCTTCTGAAATATTGATGGATACTGTGATCCATCTGCCATGGTTTCAACAAAGGTGACCTGACCAGCAAAGAATAGAGTTTATTAAGTTTACACACAGTATAACTGTATAACATATTGCCCGGTGTTACTTTAGGCCGAACAGTTTAAAGAACATACACGGTATGTCTAGCAAACTAACAATAACATGCACATGTACATAATACTTGCAAATGGCCATAAACAGTATCGATAGTTACCAACATGTAAATGCCATCGAATTTATAGATAAAAACAATTGTTTATGGATCCTTTTTAAATCAGACATACATAACAGTTAACCCAAACCAGAACTCCATGAATGGTGCTGCTTAGCTTCAATAACAAAACCAGCAAACACTACCTCTGGCTCCCCACTACTGAAAATGTAGCTATCTAAAATTTTAAGCCAGAGATTAGAAAATATAACGTGCATGTTCAAAGCAAAAACAGGCAGCAACTGTGCATATCCTATCAAACTTCCCAGGACGTTCATACAAAATTAATGAATTTCTACTGAATAAACATCGAAATCTTACACAAAATTAATCATATCAGTAAATACTGGATGAAGATTTATGACTAGATAAAGTATCTTTTCCTACCCCTAGCTCAAATTATTAACAAAACAAACATCAAATTATTGCTGGATGAGATCGTGTTACTATACAATCCTAAACTAACCCGCAAACATTTCGAAACATCAAAGATATATACCGAAAAATGAACTTACTCACAGATTAAACAGGTACACACTAGACAATAACTACAGAACTATTCTAACTTGGTATAGACAAAAGTGGTTCACAAATTTTCTCAAACAGTGGCACAGTCAAACACTGATCTAGATGCAGTGACTTGGTGACTGGTTCAAAGCAATAATTATAAGCTTGAAATGAAGCTAAAGACGCCCAGGAACGATACAAAGTAAGAATACTACTGCATCAGGTCAGTAAATAAGAGCTGAGAAATGAAAATCCAGTAGAAATGGCGACGATCAAGAGACTAACCGGAGAAGGTCGCCAAGAGTGAGACCTGTAGAATCCAAACTGTAAGGACAACGAAACGAATTATACGAAATATTTAAAGCACCGTTTAGGGTTATGGTTTGTACAATTACAAACATACCCCTGCGGCGGCTTTTGATTTACGTTACTGGCTTTGACTGACTTATCCATTCCGGGATAGAAATTCAATTGAATTGATGGGGAGGTATGCAGCGTTACCGCGGAATACTGGAATTGCAAAGTGAGGTAGGATCCACCAATACACGTATACTTTGGGTTGGTTACAGGTTACGACTCGATGCCGTTTATTTTTATTATTATTTAAATAAAATTACTTAATCGGTTTATTTTTATTATTTTTGAAAAAAATCGAATCTCAATAAAAACTTAATTTAAATTACTTTGAAGTGGTAGACCATCCAAATTATTTATTTAATTTAAGAAAAAAATGGAAAATTTTTATTTTTAACCTTTTTAAAGTTTGAATTAAGTGAATTTTTTTCTTCTTCAAAGTTTCAATTTTCATAAAATGAGCTTTTATGATATTTTTGTCCTATCACGAATAAGTAGGGTCTTTCACAGGTTATGAATGATCTCCATCATAAGTCAGTGAAGGACTTCCATGAAAAGTCTCTAATTCATGATAGAGGCAAAAATGTCATGAATGTTCATTTCAAAAAATTCAAACTTTAAAAAAAAAAAAATTGAAATATAAAGTTTGTTTTGCTTATAAACATAAACTAAAGTTTAATTGGCTCATATTTTGAAATTTTTCTTTAAAAAAAATTAAAATATGAAAAGTTTAGATGTTTACAAAATTAAATTTTGGTTTTCAATTTATAAATTATTCATAGATTGTGACCGTAGTTTACAGACTATGAACGTACTTCAAAGAATCTATCAATTATATATATAAAAAAAAAAAAAAACCAGGAGTATTTTGAGAAACTCACATTATGAAGTGAAAACCAAACTTTTAAAAGTTTAAAATTTTTTAAAACCCTATAATTGTATGTTGAAGTTTAAAAAATCCATTTAAAATAATTTTTGCTTCAAGTATATGGTAAAATTCTTATTATTAAGGATGGAAATATATTAGACCTACATCTTCCTCACAATTTCATGAAGGGAATTTTTTTTTAGGTTATAAAAAGTTTAAGTAAATAATTATAGATTTGTTTTGAAAAGTTTACAAAACTAAATTTTGGTTTTCACTCCACAGGCCATTAACAGATTGTAAGCGTAGTTCACAACTGTGAGCGTAGTTCACCGAATCTGTGAATTGTAAAAATTTAGGGGTCTCTCCTCACTTGACGCACATGTGTCAATTAATGGTTGGCCGAGTCCAAATTCTACGTGTGGTTCCGGCCTACCTAAGTATTTTCCTGGGTGGAAAAACATCAAAGACAACAAGTTTGAAATTTCATCGTATTTTGCCAATCATAAAAGAACACGTGTCTTTGGTATTTTCTCCACCCTCCCATCAATGTTACCTTTCCCCTCCTTTACCTTCAATTTTATTTTCATTCTATTAAATATATTATCTATATTCTCTTTTAATAATGACATACAATCAATGGCAATTTGTAACATTATTTTCTCTCATTCTCGCTTTCTCTCCCAAATAGAATCGATAATGTCTTCTCTCAACTCTTATTTTCTTTTCCAAAATAAATTATGTCAAATCACTAAATAGGGCATTGTTCATGCATGTAGTAAATATCCATCATAACCCTTAACATATCATATCACATCGCTGACATCGATCACACCAATTCAATATCAATGGCTACTTACTTTCGAAAGATATGGGGTTAACAAGTACAGATATGGGGTTGACAAGTACATAGCATCTCATCCTTTCAACGTGGACTGAATTTGACTGAAATCCAATTCAATTTACCACCACGGATCAAGTAACTATATCTAACATTTCAATTCGTCGATCACTATTACGCGAACAGGTTGACATTTGCCATTATGATTGTGGTTTGATTGTAGTTTTTTGAGCTTGTATAATGATGAATGTGTTGAGTCCGTTAAGCTCGATGATACTGCAGCGAATATATATATATATATATATTTTACTGTTGGAGTAATTTTGTGAAATATATTTGTTTTTAGTGGTTGTGATATTATTTTCGGTGCATTTTCATCTTGTAGTGAGTTTGATATCAGATGAGAAAAATAAAGATAAGAAAAAAACAAAAACGACACAGAAATAAAAGTGAAAAGGAGAAGAGAAAGTGTTTCAAATATAGGATAGGAAGCGGAAGAGCATGTTTCAACGTAAATTTCAATAATTTTCCATTACAATTCCACGTGTAACATTGTTGTTTGACTAATATCATTCAAACTAAAAAAATCTTAGTTTTAACTATTTTCTATCTAAAGGAGTGTTTTCAGGTCCTACACAAATTCAATATAAGTGGCTACTTACTTTCGAAAGATATGGAGTAATTGTTTTGTGTAGGACGCTGAAAACACTCCTTTAGATAGAAAATAGCTAAAACTAAGATTTTTTTGAGTTTGAAAATACTCAAAAATCTTACTGCAGTCATGTGCTGAAATTTGACAATACCATTAATATTTAATGTTACCACAATAAAATTAGAACGACAAAACGAATTGAACATATCATTATCCTTCGTTGATGAGTCTTTACACTTTTCAGTTAGATTATCCCGACCAATTTATTTGCGAGTTAATATATATATATATATTATTTTTAGATTGTTTATTAAAATACTTTTTTTTTACATTAATCTTTTTGTTTGTTCAGATTCTATATTGTTAAATTGGTTCATCATCACAAGAATATAGGATATTAATTGATGTTAATAGTGATATTTCTCAGATTCCTTGTCAGGTTCATCCAATGTACGTTTTTATATTTTTATTTGAAAATTAATAATAATATTTATAAAATAACATAATTATAATATATATTTTTTCCTTGAGGTTTTAAAAATTTTCAACCCAAAAAGTTCAGATAAAGTTTCCATACTTTCATACTATTCAGAGGACTTCTATGTTTCGGATATTTGGTGGGTTCCACTATATCAAGCAGATTCATATTTGGATAAGTTAGTATCGAAGTCATTTATAGTCTGAGATAATAGTAATTAATATATATATATATATATATATATTTTTAGGGTTGACATCACATGTGTAACAATTCAAGTGGGGTGACATTTGAAAATAGAGAGTATTTGATGGGATGTTAGGATTGGAAAGACCATTTGTCCCTCACCTAAAAAAATAAAAATTGTAAGGTATTCTCGCACTACCTCTCATTTCAAGGAGGAGGATTCTTAGCCATCGGTGAAGATCCTCCCCTCAGTCTAATTTTTACATCCATCATCTCTTTCATTGGGACATTATATTTAATTTATTACAACAACCTAATAAATAAATTATTGTATACTTTGTCGCTAATTGAGATGATAGTTGATTAGCCTCTATCGTTAATTGAAATACTTGAGGCCATTATTTTATTTTTACTCTTTATTTAGTTTAAACAGCTTATAAAAAATTGTAAAAATATTCAATTCAAAACATAATCATTGAAAATATAATAATTTACATGGTGGTATACTTGGTTAATTTTCTCAGTAATCAAGGGCTTAAATCTACATATGTAATGGACTCACCCATTTTTTTTTACTATTTAAGAATGGACTTTTGCGAGCATGACCAGATGAATTAATTTAGATGGATTTTTCCGAGCCACATGTACATAGCCACATGAAGTAAATATTATTAGAATATTTATAGTAATATAAAAATATTATTATTATTTAATTATAAAAATAAAATTAAAAAAAAAAAGCGAGCTTGCCCACAACATGCATGGGCCTGATCACCCTATATGTCAAAAAATGAACTTTTAAGTTTTCGGGTCCGTGCCTACCACTACTCTATCGTACGATTAACATATTATTTTAAAGGCATGAGTAAATATCGCATCATATCACACCCTATAACTCTATAATTTACAGTTTTATCCTTAATAAATTTTTTAATTTAAAAAAAAAAATTTAAATTTAATAATATAACAAATTATTATTATTGAAAATTTAAAAAATAAAATGATAAAAGCTCTAAACAAAAAGTGGGATTAGAGGGCTCTAAGTGTACTAAATAAATATTTATCTATAAACCACGTAAAAATCTTATTTCAATTTTTTTTTTTGTTTAAACTAATTCAATAACACAACAAACATTATTTGTAATGATTCAAACAACAACTCAACTCTACCACTACCACTAAGTTTTAAGTATCCATATAAAGTCTCTTATCAAAATAATTAACTGTTTAGTTTATATATTAATCAAACTCATCATATATAATATAATAAATTATTAATTATATAAAATTTAAATATAAATTGAATTAAGACATCTATAAATTAAAATATTAATTAATTAAAAGGAAGTATGAATATAAATTGAATCAAACATCCTAAATTAAAATATTAATTAAAAATAAGGATAAAATTGGAAAAATACGGTATTAACTAAATTAGCGTGCGGTATTTACCGCATTTGTTTTTCTAATAATAACTTTTTTATTTTAATTGAAATAAAAAATTATTATTTTTTATTTTATTATTTAATAAAATAAAATAATTATTCTTAACAATTAAATTAAATATCAATTATAAATATCTTTATTTATATTTAAACAACTTATATATATATATATCAAATTATTGAAAAAATTGATTAGTAAATAATTTTTTATTATTAAATAAAATATTTTAATAATATCTAGAAGTGTTTGACATTAAAAAAAAAAAAAGAAAAAGAAAAAGAAAAGATATACTTATCAATATTTTTTTAGATTTTAAGAAAATAAGAATATAAACAAACAAAAAAAAAAAATATCATTTTAAAATACAATACTATTATCAAGTGATATATTTAATATTTTTAATTATAAACATTTAAAACTTTAATAATTAATATTTTTATAAATATTACATCATAAGGGTTAACCCGCACCCCACACGGTACTATGGCCCCCAAGCTTCAGGCACGGACTCGGACTCCGTCCTTGCTCATGGTCATGATTAAATAAAACTTTGTTTTTGCTTTCTACTTAATTAATTATCGATGGAATATTTCAAGCTGTCAATAGTACTATTTTCCTTCTTCATGTTGGTAGTATTAATACTAGTGTATTACATCTGGAACCGATTCTAAAATTTCCATTAATTTTTATTTTATTTTTTTATAAAAAAACCCTTAATTTTTTCTATATTCATTCATTAATGATGTTTTATATTTTTATATGAACACTACAAAGTTTACATTATTTATTGGTTTGCCATCCTGGGAGATTTGGATGGTAATTGACATAGGGAGCTATCAAATTTGGCTCACTTGTACCATTTCAGTTAAACAGATTAATTTAAAATTTAGAATTTATTTAATTTGATTGTAATTTCATTTCAAATAATGAATATAATGATTGGATATTATTATTAATTACAGGTTTCTAGATACGTTTTCAATCTTAACAAATGGAAGTTAGTGTTCGGACAGAAGATGCGGTATGGCAAATCAGTCATCATAGTGTATTGTGATATGTAATCCCGCTGTGGTTATTCAATCAATTATGAAGACTATACTGATGCTTTTTTTAGTGTCCATTGTCTCTTCGATTTATTTGTCAAAATTATGCTCGGTAGTTTTTTTAATTAATATTATTTTATTTTATAATTTTAAAATATTGGTCTGATGTGGACATGCGCAAAGTTGGTAAATAGAATAGTTTGATTCGGTTTGGTCGAATCCTGTATGATGATTTTTTTTTCTTTTCTGTATAGGCTGATTTTGCATCAATTCTAACTCTGTTGATATGGATGGTAGGTTTAACCCACTAATCCATTATCAAATATTAAAATTATTTTTATTTATATAAATTTTCAGATAATATGAATAATTTTTTTTTTAAAAAAAGTATATATATATATATATAATATTGAAAAAAATTAATAGTATCACCAAAATAACATTATTGATTAAAATAATGCAAAATTAAATAAAAACAAAAGTAATAACTTAAACTCATAATTAAAATATATGTACATATACATACATTTATCTACTTTTAAATAGTTATAGATTCTTATTCCACCTACTTATTTAGTGTATTACAATCTCATATATAATCTAATCCCAATATAATAATATAATTAAACGAATCATTAAAAAATGGATATCATAAGGTAATAACTAAATAATATATATATATATATATACTTTTGAAGGCTTATAAAACATATAACTAAACAAATCAATGAAAAAGATTGGATATTCCAAGTCATATAACTAAACAAATAATTTTTGTTTTAAAAAAAAGAAAAAAATTCAAATATTTGTCGAGACAACGAAAAAAAGAATTCAGCATATGCTGATATCAAATGAACTAAAATAGAATTGAAGTTAATCCACCCCTGCCCGTGTAAATCTGCAGTTTGTTAGAGATTTTTGTTATATTTGTCTTTCATCCTAAGTCACAAGTTCAATGATCCAATTATATTCATCTTTCATCCTAAGTCACAAGTTCAATGATCCAATTAATAAGATGATCAACTAATTTTGTTGATGATGTTGATGACCTAGTTAATCCTAATGTATACTCTTATACCCGTCTTTTAGAAATATTGGGAACGAAATATTGATTACCAAAATTGAAATAAATAATAAAATAATAAATAAGCAACACAAAAAATTTAAAATGGTATGGTATGTGCCTAATCCACCTAAAGATAGAATCTTAATTAAGAAAATAATGACTACAAATCATTCAGACAACACACTTTTTTTTATACAAAACGCTATCATATGTAGCAACGCTATCATGTACTACATAGTAATTATAAGGTTTTGAACCGAGAGATGACAGATACTTTACCACCAAGCCAACAACTAACTTATGTGTAATACTACAATAGTAAGTATATAATAGTTTTTAGTGAGCTGGGGGACCATCGCACTTGCCAGCCCCACGGATGAGATGAAATTGTTTCTTTATGAGATAATTCTATTTTTTTTATAATTAATCATAGTTTCCTAATTGATTTCCTTACCAAATAAGGAATATCAAATAATCAAATTAGAAAAATCAAATTCTTTGTAAATAAGGATTCTATCAATAAGGAAATATATTCAAATTTAAAATAGAAAATTTTTCCTAAAAGAAAATTTTTATAATTCAAGTAATGAGAAAATCCTTATGATTTCCAGACATTTTGACACCATTAAATATCATAGTATTTTGCACGACAAACTATTTAGGATCGGATTTTAGGTGTTGGGAAAGATAGTGTGTCCTGGTTGTAGAAGAATTTTTTCACACTCACCTATCAAATAAAAACATCCTAGCAAGTCTGTTGTCCACTGGAGAAGCTCCTCCAGTTAATTTGACTTAAACTCCCCTCATTCCTTCCAAGTAAGTCGTTAGTTTTATTTAAATAATATTCGTTTTACGTCAGGGACGGAACTAGCCCTAAGAGTTTAGGGGAGTCAAATTATAAGATTGGTTATTTACAGAGTACAGGGAACCACCTTGCGGTACTCCGATATATTTTTAATAAAATTTAAAAATATATAAAATACAAATTATGTATTATTTTAATTAGTGCGATATATATATATATATATATTATATTATTAAATGATTTTTTCAAAATATGTATATATATATATTAAAAATAATATATGAATTAAAACCTTTTATTTTGTAGTTTAAAATAATTTTCAATATTTTGTTATCATAAATATATATTATTTAAAGTTTAAAATTAATTACTTTCATATTAAAAAGAGATAGAAAATTCTTTTAAGTATATAATATGAACTTAAATTTATTAATCTATAGAATTGGTAGAGGAAAGTTATATATATATATATAAAATTTTTTTAGGGAACCATCATCGACATTTCTATTTTATTTTTCTTTTGTAGTTTATGAATACTTCTCACACCAATAGTGCTACTAACGTGTGGGAGGCAGAAATCGAATTCGAGACCTCCGCATTCAACCATCTTCATTAAAAGTAAAATGACCAACTAGGTAGTAGTGTCAAATGAGCATGCCCGTGCCCCGCCCGCTCGTACTTGTAAAAAGTTCATGATTTCACAATCTTAAACAGTGTTTTAAAAAGCGAAAGACGCACTAAGGCGCAGAAGGCTCCTAGATGTAAAATAATTAAGGATGGAAGAATTTTGGATTGAGAATATGTTTTCATTATAAGACGATGTGCCTTTATATACACGTAGTGTAACTAACAGATATACATCAAGACTAAAAGAAGTTCAATTGTACAAGAGTACTAAAGAGATAAATATACAAAGAGATAAATATGATATGGTTATGTTAGGGATAAACACAGCTGTTGTGTTGTGATTAACAGTCCCCTTCAAGCTGAGTCGGCGGAGACCAGAGACGAAGCTTGGCCGAATGAGATGAAAATAGAGCTTGACCCAATGGTTTGGTCATGATGTCTGCAATTTGATCTGTACTCTTGAGAAATCGGATAGACACTAAACCTCTTTTTACTTGATCACGAATGAAATGATAATCAATTTCCACGTGCTTGGTTCGTGCATGGAAGACAGGATTGGATGTGAGGTAAATGGCACTAACATTGTCACACCAAAGTTGTGCTGAAGTGGTCGGTGAACACCCAAGTTCATTCAATAGGGAGACCAGCCACATTACCTCAGCTGTGGTGTTGGCCAACGCTTTGTATTCACTTTCAGTACTGGGCCGGGCAACCGTGGGTTGTTTCTTGGAGTTTAATTTGATAGAGAAGGAGGATGAAGATGTAATTGATGGAGTAATGGAGGAGGAAGTCGAAATCGGAAAAAAAGCCATTAGGATCAAAGCTCTGATACCATGTAAAATAATTAAGGATGGAAGAATTTTGGATTGAGAATATGTTTTCATTATAAGGCAATGTGCCTTTATATACACGTAGTGTAACTAACAGATATACATCAAGACTAAAAGAAGTTCAATTGTACAAGAGTACTAAAGAGATAAATATACAAAGAGATAAATATGATATGGTTATGTTAGGGATAAACACAGCTGTTGTGTTGTGATTAACACTAGAGCCTAAGGGGGGAAGCGTTACATTTAAGGCGCGCCTCATATATTTGAGGCGCACTATTGTAAAATAATAGTAAATAAATACCGTATAACTTATAGATCATATATATTAAAAAATAAATAACAATTTAAATTTAAAAGAGGTGAATCTTATAAATCAAAACACCAAACAAATAGAGTATAGATTATAATAATGATCTATAACTAAACTTTTAAGTTAGAACTTACTCACTTATAACTTCATTTCTTTTAAACTTCTTACTTTTATGATAATTTAAAATATAGAGTACTCACAACTTTTCATTTTTATTTCTAGTTTTAGCATATATATATATATATATATATATATATATTAAAGCAATTATTAAAACAAAGGAAAAACTCTAATAAAAGTGCCATTAAATGCTTGGAAGCATTAACTATTTCATATTTTTTGCATTAATATTAAGCAAACAAGATAAGAAACCAAAAATAGAAAGTAATTAATAAGTTGCAAAATGGCAGAAAAAATAGAGATCTCGCAGCGTGGCCCTTGACGCTTAGGCGTGCGGCTAGGCGCGCCTTTTAATATACTGTTCCTAAATACAATGATTGTGTCCGTACGGTCACGAGCCGCCCACGGATTTTTACACTATTTTGGCTTGTGTTTTCCTATTCTAGCACGATCATGGACTTTTTTTTTTTTTTTTTTTTTTAAATTTTTTACAACACTACAACTAGGCCACACCTGGTTGGCAATTCTAACATTATTAATTATTCAGCATTTTCGACATAATTCCGAGTATTAATTTTTACTTTTGTGGATGAGCTACCTTGAGTTTAGATCCGTAACTATCTCTTATTAGTGAGTTTTTAAAATTTTGAATTCTATGAATTATTTATAGATTATTATTATGGTGCCGATTCAATAATATATTGATGATTATTTCCAGGTGGATGACCTTTACTGTCTTCGCATCTTTAAATCTAATTATGCTATTATTTTGGGAGATAAGTATGGATTAACCTCAAGGAAAAAGGTTTTGAAACATGTAATATCATCTCTCATATGACCAATTACTATATTATTTTATTTCACATAGCAGAATTTATTTTTATGGACAGTAGTGATATGCGACATTGAGATCTTTGATCCACCGAGACTAATTATAAGTTTACAAGTCTTTTACCATGTATGAAATTTTACCATACAATAGCAATTATAAAATGACTATGGTTGGTATATTTATATAAATACTTAACTGGTTCCAGGTATCGGAGGAACTCTAAAAATCACACATAATAATCTTTCTGCAGGAACACGTTACTATACACTCTAAATAGTGATACAAACTCTTATTTTGTGATATTAGTAATTCAACTATGGATCTATTAACTTCCCATTTTATACCAAATTAATTTGATATAGAAAATATAATAAAAGAGGTCTTTAAATAATTTATTAGACTTGGTTAGTGTCACTCTTTATTTTTTTAATATTATATAATTTTAATAATTTCACTTGCTTTGTTAATACTATTGGACTTAGTAAATAATTTATTGGACAGTTCGATCTAGTTTGCTTGAACTTTTGATGAAAATGGATTGGACTGGATGAACCGTATTTGAAGATGAAATTTAAATATATTAGTCTGTATCTATCCCTAATGACTAACATATGGATCCATACTGATCCCTATGAAATTACATGTGTTAAAAATTTAAAAAAAAAAATAGAAATGAAAATTGCATATTGTTATTAAAATAACATCTCTGTTAGGAAATGTCTGATTCTATTCCACTTTCTTCAATGTTCCGAGTTCGATTCAACTAAAATAATCAAACCGAAAACAAATATAATATTTAATGTGATTCTCCAAATTGCATAATCCACGGAAAGATAACAACTTTACTATGAGAAATAAGAATTACAAGTCATTCAGACAACATTCTCTTTCAACACAAAATTGCTTTCTTTCTCAAAATCTCTATGAAATCTCCTTACGATGAGATAACCCCCAAACAAAATCTCCTTACGGCGAAACAACCCCTAATCAAAATTTTCTTAATGATGAGACAACCCCAATTATCACTACCTCACTAGGTGTGACCCAAATCCAGTGATCACCACCCCCAAAGGGATGTGATACTTTCTTCTTCATGGGACAACTCTATTTATAGTGATCATCAAATATACTTTTCTAATTTATTTTCTTTTCAACTAAGGAATACAATCAACCAAATTAGGAAAACCCCAAAATAAGAAATCAAACAATTAGAAAATAGATGCAAACTTTAAATAGGAAAACTTTTCTAAAAGGAAATCCCTTTGATTCAAGGCAATCTTAACAATCCCAATGTATAATGATAAGAGTAAATAAAGACTCCGGTTCAGAATGCAAAGTCTTCAAATGGAGAATAATAATAAAAGTAAAAATGTATTTGATGTATCGGTTATACTAATAAGAAATATTGATAACCCAATAGGATTATGCAATGGTACAAGGTTGATCCTAACGAGGTTAGGAAGAAGAGGCTTGAAAGTTAAGATCATTCAAGGTCCAATTGTTAGGCAGAAGGTGTTGATACCGTGACTTACGTTGACGTCATTATATTGAAGATAACCATTCAAATTTAGGAGAAATTAGTTTTCTATATCTGTGTCATTTGCAATTACCATAAATAAGAGTTAGGGAAAAACTCTAAATAATGTAGGTCTTTATCTCAAAAGACTTGTTTTTCATCACAGTCAACTATATGTCGCTGTATCCGGGGTAAGTAATCGTAAAGGTCCAAAAATGCTAACTTTAGACAAGAGTACAACAAACCACAACCAATGTGGTATTCAAAAAAGTCTTCTAATAAGTATAAAAAATGTATAAATGAATACTATAATATATAAAATTCATGTAATAAACCTCATAAATTAAATGTGATTTTTATTTCTCGGAGCATAAATACTGGAACACTAATATTTATATTTATATATATATATATATATATATATTAATTTTGACTAAGGATACTTAATTACAAGAGACACCGACAATTATGATGAAGGGTTCAATTTTACACGAGCAGTGAGACCCATTTTCTTCTCCCTCGGATTTCAAAATTTTTTTTCTTGTTGTTTGAGAAATTTTAAAATAAAAATTTAGTTACAAAATTCTAGTAGATAAGTATAGTAAGATGGCATCCTATTTCTCATCCCATCTCATCTAGGTAGATGGATAAGAATGAGGAACAAAAGCTGAAATTGAAAAATAAAAATCAATTATTATTATTGCACACATTTTTTTAATGGGTATTTTGGTTTTAAGTAGATTACACGCTTATAGGATGTTACATTCGACATGGGAGAGAAAGATATATAAGAGTTTCCGCAAGTAAAAATCACATTCTCAAGCAGAACACAAGGAAGCCTTCTGTTTTGCCAATAATTCTATTAGCTTCTTAAGAAGCTCAGGATTAGAGCACAAATAATCATGAAAGGATTCTCTTAAATTCCTCAATACTTCTTTGTCGTTGCCGGAGCCTATGTTAAGCAGCTTTGAGAACAGATCCTTCCATAGTTCCACCCTCCAATAACTGAACAAAAATTACACATTTTACAATTGTGATAATTTTCATCATCATAGTTCTGTTCTATGGCGAGTGAAAGAAAGGTACCGTCTTAGAGAGGACTTCGGCTGATAGATGTAGCTACCGTCAGACGATGCTTTCTTTTCAACCTCCAAATGAGTGCCGTGCAGCATCATGTGAACTATAACGCACAGTCCGTAAGTGTCTACCTGGGGACGGGGACAGGAGATATGATCCAACATAATTTAGTAAAGCTAAAACTAGAAAGTGCAGTTTTTGAGATATATGGAGTTGAAGACTGGCCTGAAATTTCCATGGTTTCTTCTCCTGCATTTCAACGCAGCTAAAACCAGATGTTCGACAGTCTCCCTCGAAAGTTATATTGTCCGGAAAAAGATTCAGGTCTATTCCTCGTCCCCAATCAACAAGACAGAGACCCTGCTAACATGAGCATAATTAATAAACAACTAGGAAAATAAAAACTAAGTCTGTGGTTGTACAGGATCACCTGGTCTCGCCAGGAGCCACTCTGGTTGTCAAATCCATCCATTCTGAGATCAACTCTGCCAAGATGCATGAAATAATGTCATTTACCGGCAAAGTTCTGAACATTAATTAGGTTGTGGTGAAGGGAGAAATTATATCTAGTTTTCAGATCCCCAATCTTGGACAGTAAAGTAAAGGGTTTTACCTCGTGTAGCGCATGAGCAGATTATCAGGCTTGAAATCACCATGGATGATGCCGATACTGTGCAAAGATTCCACAATGCTGAGCATCTCTATTGTGTAATAAATGCACAAGACCTCTTCCATGGATTTGCCAATAACCACATAAGCATTTATTGCATCCTGCATAAAATATTCTTACATCACAATCACTGCAGAAGTGTTCTTTAATGACAGTCACAGAGGAAAATATAATAAACCCACCAGAAGAGTTCCTTGTGGTAGATAGTCACAGACGAGTATGCTACAGTCAGGATAGAGATGAATTTTGTGCGCAAAACCATATCTTGATCTCTGATAAGAATTATATATCAATTAGCATTCCTTAAAATTAAGAAGAGAACACTGGCATATGGTTAACCCAGAAAAGACATACTTCTTCAGCAGGGATGCGCCTATCAAGTTGCCGATACATGTAGAATTCCCAAGGGAAAGCAGGCTTTTGTATCTGTCAGAATCGGAAGATAATGAAACCTTGTTCAGAAAAGGCTTTTATGAGCTCTGCAATCGGATCAGAAATAGGAACAGAAAGATAACAATACCTTCAACGCTACGACATCGTCAGTATCACCATTTACACATGCTTTAAAAACTTGAGCAAACCCACCCTGACCAGCACATCCTTTAATCTGGTACTTCTTTCTACCTTTATGTATCAAGTATTAGCAAAGTGGTTAACAAATATTTGTAATAAAACTATTAAATGGTAGTTAAGAAACAAAAGTGAATGAATGAGAAAGCAGAGAACTAGCTTTTGTAAAGGTGATTAAATTAGTGGACTGTTTTTATACATACGACAAGCTCAGTTCAATTTCAGTAATCTTGAAGGAACAACAAATTTCTCAAGAGTCCAGACAGCATGCTGCCTGAACAAAATGTGCGAAAATTTACGAGAAAAACAATACCCTTACATGTAAACATGTCCTGAAATTAAAAAAATAATAATAATAATTTGATGTGCATTCTTCAATGCGGATGTAGGCATTTCAGTAATTAATAATCCATAAGTTTAAACATAGCAAATTAAAATGAAGAGTGCAATCACAGTAACCCCACTAGAAAGAATATCACCTAGCTCGATAATTTTATTCTTTGAAAAATTCTTCCCTGCAGGTAATCCCACTTTATTGCTTGCATGGTAGCCCTGAAATGAAAGATAATAGCAAAATTAACCTGATTGCTGATGCAATTACATGAAGATTAGTCAGGCTAACGAAAATGGGTAAAAACGCACATCATATTTTACTAGTTGAGCATTTATCTTCTTTAACAGTCCTTCCACAGTGGAACTGAGCCATGGGTTAACAGAACTTTTTTCGGGCTCAGTTGGTTTATCTTCATCCATCTGAAAAAGGGAAAATATCACTTTGTCACTTTCACAGTCCAGACTTTGACACGAGACTTTTTGAACCACCAATGGTCAGAAGGAAGTAAGAAATTTAATGCATAACAATGCAGAAAAAATAAACTGGACAATAATGGAATGGTTTAGAATTAAGTCTCCCAAATACAAAAATTAATGTACTTTGTGAATCAAATTAACTTTCTTACCGTGATATTTCACCCAACAAATCATGTCATAATTATATGAAAATCTCATTTGAAATTAAAAGGAATCTACCTTTTCAAGTGAAGAAGCTTTGAGTCTCTCAGACATTCTATCCATAAATAAAGACTGCTCTTGCTTCAATGTTTCGAGTGGTTTAGCTTTCCTATGAGCGAAAAATAATATCGAACATGAAACCAAATACTGATAAACAAACAGCTAACTGTAAGGAGAGATTGAGAAATACCTTAAAATGCCCATGTTATAAACAGTATGTGCATCCTGCCACTTCCCTCTGATTTCAAGAAAATGTGCATACCACTGATATATCTCAGCATGAGCAACACATATCTCATACTCTATCATATCTCTAAAAACCTTTTCAAAGTCTTGGTTGCTGTCCAACTTCATAATCAAAGAAAAAAAAAAATTAACCTATAGTAAAATCAAATATAACAAAACTGCAAAAGAACAATCATTTAGCTAATCCTCCCTGTTCTGGCCTTTGCTAAAACATTGCAAAGGTTTTACTATCTGAACAAGATAATCAGGGTAATCACCCTACCAAATTATTAATATCAAATAATTTAATCTAAGAGGCAAATGCTCCCAAGCTCATCTAAATATCATACCCTAAAAATACTCCCAAGCTCATCTAATTTATCATCAATCTCCACAAAGCACTATTAAAAAACACTACAAATCAAATCGCATCACCCTATAAAATCTACCAAGACTAAAATGGCAGCAATTATGAAATGTTTTAAAATTTCACAAGCTTCAGTTAGATCTCTTCGACTAGATGAAGTATAGTGCAAGAATCCATCAATGTTTATGACCACAAAAAATAATTTTCATCTGGAGAGTAAAGTAGCAGTCAAATGTACAACATGAACTCGGAAACTAATAATGCGGAAGTAGAAGAAACTCAAGGTGATTAGAGTGATTACATAGAGAAACCATATCTTGAGAAATCTGATGTCGTTTTTGTACTGCGAATGATGCTTGAAAGAATTGATGCAATCTGACAGAAGCTTGTCGAGTTCCGCCGCAACTGAGAGATTCCCTGCGTACCATTCGTCCAGCGCCTTCTTGATGGACCTACATTTTAACGAATTCACAGAAAATAAGAAAATAATTATCACAAAAAAAGAAATTGATAGGGAAAGAGTGCGCACAAGAGCCATGGATAAAGAGGATCGCTAACAGAGTTATCAGAGTTGGACGAAAGGACTCCCATGCCCGTCGTCTCTGATGAGAATTCCAAATTTCGAATGGAGAGAGAGAGAGGCACCACGAAAGAAGCGGGAATTCTTGCTGTTCAAATTAATAATGGGCCCGTTCAAGATCTCGCAGCCTAGTTGAATGGATCCAACATATTGTATTTCAAAAATAGCCCGCTCCGGCAGAAAAGTCACTGGGTTCGGATCCTTTAAATCGGGTCGTCAACGGGTTCAATTTCTGAATCGCCGACGGGCCCCACACCATCGCTATACCCATCAACAAGAGAGACGCAACGAATTTGTTTCATTGTCAAACTAATCGATGAACACCGTCAGCTATCAACGTGTCACTTTGTCATTAGTGCACACTTACAAACAACAGAGTCAACAGTCAAAATCAAGATCAAAACTCACTTGACTTAATTCCAATCAACCGCTGTTCAACCACCACGTCACCTTCTCCTTCTCCCCAATCATCCACACAATACCTCCTATTTGAGAATCATTTTATTTGAGTGAAGTAGTACCACAACGTGGCGCCTATCACGAAATTAGAATCAAAATAATCTCACTCATGACATTGACAGAAAATAACGTGTCACCAATGTATTCGTCCAAGGCAGATATCAGACAGTGCACATGATAAAATAAATGTATCGAATAATTCACCAAACGAAAACCACCGTTTCACCGGGAAACAGCGGTGTAGTAGGGACCACCAGTCACGAGATTTAACACGCCATGGCTGCTCAGTCACTCAATCAACCAAATTTTTTTAAATCTAAAAAAATAAAAGAGTGAAAAATAGGTGGGGGTAGATAAAAGTTTTCTCACCTGACCTGACCTCGTCTCTAAACAACAAAAAGGCAAAGACACATATAGCAAGAATAAGAAACAAAATGGAGCTTGAGCTTGTGATTGCGATTGTGGTCCTCCCTTATTTGCTGAATCTGTCTACTTCCTTTTCAACTTCGGTTTCTCTTTTATCAAACGCGTATTACTTTCCTCTCTGTTTGTTCTTCTATTCTATACTTGCTTAATTGTATTTTCCTTTGAACAAATGGATGTGAAAGTCGAAAACAAGATTAATTCTGATGAGGAGCAGCTGGTGGATGGAAGCGGTGTCAGTCGCAGGAAGAAATCACAAGCACTCGACGGCAAGAAAGCAAGTGGCGGTGGTGGTGGAAGTGTAGGGTTGTTGTTGAGGAATTGTCAAGTGGAGAAGTGTAGGGTTGATCTAAGTGATGCTAAGCATTATCACCGGAGGCACAAGGTCTGTGAAGTCCACGCCAAAGCTGAAGTCGTCGTAGTAGCTGGTACACGTCAGAGATTTTGCCAGCAATGTAGCAGGTTCACTTTCTGCCTGATTTCATTTAGGAATATTTTATCTACACATTTGAATTGCATATTATGGATGTGCAGATTTCATGAAGTTTCAGAGTTTGATGAGGCGAAAAGAAGTTGCCGCAAGCGATTAGCTGGACACAACGAGCGACGGAGGAAAAACAGTATCAATGCAGGTGAATCAAATTCAAATAGGGAAGTCTCTAACCGTAAGGGAGGATGCAAAGGGATAATTGAGGAAAATGCCACATTCAAACACTTCCAGATCCGATAGCTAATTATGCTCCCTCTCTTCTGTCATCCCAGGGGTGTAGTTCAATTTTATTTTATCAGTATATTGCTACTACTTGAGGCTCTGGATGTGTAGTGTACCAATTTCGTATGTGCTCCAGGATTTGATATGTAATAGTGATAAGCTATTTAACGAGGATAGAATTTGCTCACTCTGAGGTATCTTTTTTGGGTTGAGTTGAATTGTAATCATGAACCATCTCGTATTTTAATTCACGTTAACCGGAGTTATGGGTGGAATGATGATGGCACAATGATCAATTCTTTGCCCTGGTTTCAGATTCCATCAGATTTTCTTCTTTTGAACTTCAGTGAAAGATCTCAACATTTGGGATTCAGTGATACGATAAATCCAGACTGAATACGTATGACGTTGACGCTACTTAAATAAACTGTGTATTTCTTGGTTATTACTTTAGATTACTCGCGGATATACCTCCCTCGTCACACTCCCTCGTCACACTTGAGTAAAATAAATATATTAAAAAAAATAATAATTACGGAATTAATTTATTTATATACCCTTACATCATTCTTAATATAATTATAATTGGGTGAAATATTAAAGAGTAATAATGAGTTTTGAATATGAGTAATTTAATATCTTGAATGGTTATGTGTTGAATGGTTGAGGGTTGAAATAGATGAAGGATAAAAGTAGAACTATATTGACAAATTTGCAAATATGACACTTGGACAAATTTTTTTATTAAATTTGTTGACGGAGGTAGTTATATAATATAACTATTTATCTTTAAATTTATTTTATTAATATATGTTTATAAATAAAATTTTATTTTATGGAACAAATTTTTATCGGATACTCTTACCAATCATGAAAAAAAAAAGAAAAAAGTGCTGGGCCATAAGTCGATAAACACATGGACAAAATAATTGAGTCCAAAAATTGGGCCTTTAAGGCCGGTTTGGATTATCTACATATAAATTGTTCTTTCTTCAAATTTTATTTATTAAATTAATAGAAGATGAAATTGGAAAAAATATAGTGATAACTGACGAGTGATTTTGGACTTCGTTGATAGAGAGATTAAAGTTTTACTATAGCAGGTTCGTTTTTAAATCTTTGTTTGTTCGTACTTGTCTTTGTTGAATCAATCGTATGTTTGGTGAAAAGTTCTGAGTTACTGTATTTGTAAAATTTAGAAGATATAATATTTGTATGCAAATGGTTTGGGTCTGTATTATCTGATAACGATCTCTGTCAATGATTTCTTTGTTTAGTTTTGCTTTTATATTGAGCATTGAATTAGTATGTTGTGGTAGATGATGTTTCTGTGTTGTAAAGAACAATGGATTACTAGCAAAGTGTTTGATTATAGTAATGTAAGCAATTGCCATAGCTTTTGATCTTCGGTTGGTTTCTGCCAAGTATTTTTTTTTTTTTTTTTTTTATTCTTTCGCTATGTATATGTAGAATCATCTTTCTTTCTTTTTTTCCCCCTAAATTTCTGTATATGTGAATGATTCAATTTCCATTTGATGTACACTGTATAGGGATGAAACAAAAGCGGAAACGACCAGAAAGATCAGCTGATTCTCTAACTGATCATGAACGCATCCTCCTTGAGAAAATAAAAGGCAACAAGATATTGGCATATCGACACGAGATATGAAACGGGAATCTAACCTCCCTAACACCATCTTCAACAAAGCCCTTAAGTCACTCCAAGCTAAGAAATTGATCAAAGAAGTGGTAACCATCCAGAGTAGAGGACGAAAACATTTCATGGCAGAAGAATTTGAGCCTTCAGAGGAATTAACAGGAGGGGCATGGTATGCTGATGGCAAGTTAGATGTGGATTTCATAAAGATAGTTAGGTCACAATGTGTAAAGCATATAGTTAGGTTGAAGGTAGCTACAATGGAAGGTGTTCAAGATGCATTGAAAAGGAGCGGTGTCTTCGCAGTAGATTTGACCAAACAGAAAATAGAAGAGATCTTGAGAGCTTTGGTATTAGATGGCGAGGTCATTGAAGAGAAGAGCAGTGGGACTGGGGTGTTTGCGAATATACCAGTTGGGAAATTTTGTTATAAATCTATCAGTAAAGGAGGTAGCGCTGGTGGGCTGAGGTTAGGGGCCTTAGCTTCCACCCCCTGCAGTGTTTGTCCACAGACAAGTCTGTGTACTCCTGATGGTATAATATCTCCTAACACTTGTGCTTATTTTGCTAAGTGGTTTGATTTTTAGACCTTGCATAAATTACTGTTGCCTTCCACCATTGGACCTATACTATATACTTTATGTTGAATCTTGATATAATGGTTCTTCTGATTTTGATTTTTGGTTCATGGGTGGAATCATAAAACTCTTTGTAGATCATCATTATCTTCCTCACCAATTAAACCTTCAATTTGTCTATCAGTTTCGGGTCGGGTACGATCCATGAACTCTGCTTATACATCACTAGCTCAAAAGGCTTGATTCTCTGCTCTCTCATCTCCTTTTTGCTCTGCAAAATGTTGATAAGCTGTTGTATGATGAGTTTCTGTGCCAATGATCTTCAAAGTGATATCTTTTCTCTTCTTTATTGGTTATTCTTGATCTGAAGCTGTGTTATTGATTGTTTATAAAAGAATCCTAGGTTGTCAAGGCGTTGTCTGAATATGTGATAAAGTTGAGGTTTTGATGGTGAGGGTTTGTTGAGAGCTTCATTTGGTTATCTGGGTTGTGTTTGTTATTCTGTGTTTTGCTGTTGTCAATTTAATCCAATTGATAATTAGCTTATTAACTGTGGATGTCCCACTAGTGCTACTGTGGGAAATAGGGTTTTTGGAGATTATAGCTCTACTTCAAAGTTTCTTTCAACTCCTGATAATGTGCTTCTACTGCATTAAAATCTGTGTCTTCTTCTAATGATTTGCTGCTGTATAAAACTGCTAGGATTTTTACTGGATCCTCTAAGTATAAATTTTTTGTTAGGAAGAATGATAGGCACTGGATTTGACGTATTTCAATCTGTTTCTGTATGATAAAAATGATATGAGCAAAGCTAAGTTCTCTGTTTCATCCTCCATGGTTTTTCTCATTCAATCAATTAATGCTTCCCACATATAATAGACATTGTCATATTCCCATCATTACTGTCAGTAGAATCAGATCCGATACTAGTTTTGCTTCCATATCTTTACAGTTTCAGATTAAATCTTTTGTCCAATCAAATTACCATATGGCAGAAGAGAGATCAGAGTCTCGAATTTTAGAGAAAATGGTGCTGAGATTTGTCAATTAGCTTAGCTTCCTCTCCTGTCTGTTGTGATACTCATAATAGTGACTTGGTACAAAAGCACTTTTCCATTTTCATATACAAGTATTATTATCATTATCGTCATCATTTGTGATTGATTTTTCATTGTATTTCTCTATTATTATGATCATGGGGTGTTTCTGGTTCAAGAAATTAGTACTTCTGTTCACTTCTTGATTCTTCAAAAGAAGTTTATAAGTCAAAAGCATCTTTCCTAGCTTATATTCATAGGCTGTATTCTTATTGACATATCACCGTGCTGTTATCTTTGACTTCAGATTTATGTTTGTCACTGTTGATATGGATTCTGATTCTGTATGCGTGATTAGCTTGGATTAGGTAGTCGTCATCATCATCAGATTGTTTCTATGTTATTGCAGTTGTTGAAGCACAATGTTGATTACAGAATAGTTTGCTTTAATCATGTGTGTTGTGGGCATAAGGTGTTCCATTGGAGTGCTGTACATGTGAAGTGATGATGCAATTAAAGCTTGCTGTTGTGTACAAAGCATGGAGAATCAACAAGATTCCTGCAACAATTTAGAAAATATAACATACCTAGAGTATTCCGTGAGGTTCAAGTTACCCTACAATAAGCAAAAGAAACTGAAATGATGAGATAATGTGGAACCTGGAAAACTTTTCATGGTCTCACATGAATTTCAGGAACTGAATTATTGATATCATTTAAGTCATAAGATAAGGCTCTATTCACTTAATTGTGACCCCCCCATTCGGATATTATTTTGAGATTAGCTTGGAAGTTTAAATATGATCATCATCATTATGAGCAACATCAACTTTTTTGCAGAACAAGACAACAAAACACCCATGAAGTGATGTCCTTTAGCTTCACACTAAACACCACACACTCATTTAGATCTTGTGAACTGGGCACTCTAGCATCATTGATGCAATTTGAGATGCAAGAGGAGGCCATGGCCATATAGGTAGAGTGTTTAATAGTGTTGGTTGATATATACAATGCTAAACTAGAAAACTACAAAAGTTGGGAGGGTATTAAGGTTTTCTAAAATGAGTTGATTGATAAATCATGGTGGCTAAGTATTATGTGCTTGCTTTGTTAAATTGCTATGTTTCTTTTTATATCAATTAAGGGTTTGAAATAATGATGGTAATATCAATTCGGTATCACTCAATTATTAAATGTAATATATATGTATATATTATAATTATTTGACATATATATTAATTTTAAATATAATAATATTTTGAAAATTAAAAAAAAAAATGTTTGAATAGTATTTAACAAAAGTATTATTGGTTATAATACTTTTATTATATAGAAACATAAGTAAAAAATATTCGCGGTATTAGAATTTATATAATTTTATTTTTATAAATATTTAAGTATATTAATTATTAATTAATTTTTAATATAAAATAATAAATTTATATATTTATTTATATTAAAAAGATTTAATTTTTTAATCGTTACTTATAATCAAAATAATATATAATTTTGTGTTAAATAATTTTTTTTATGCATATATTTATTTAATAGATCATTATTGGCCAATAATCCGAATATGAACTTAGCGTCAACCGATTAGCATCACACATTTATCTTTTATAGTAGTGTTTAGAGTATTATTTAAAGTATTTAACTTTTTTAAATAGCGGCTAGTGTTTAGTGTTTTAACCGGTGTTTTTATTAATATTATTCGGTAAATTATTGTTTTAATTATCTAATGATGTAAAAGTAAAAGAACATATATTAAAAAAAATAATTATTTTTAAATTTAAAATATGATTTTAGAATAAAATTATTATTTTTTAATAAGTAACAAAAAGTAAATAATATATTTATAAAAATAAACTTTTTATGTCTTTATAACAAAATATTTAAATTTATTAAAGCCAAAATTAAAATAATTAGCTAAAAATACTTATTACAAACTAATTTAATAATAAAAAAAAATCAAAATAGTAGGGATAAAGTTAATATAGGAAAAATAATTTTAAACTCTCTCATCTAAACTCTAAACAACATTTCATAAACTTTTTGAATAAATGCAAAAGTATTAAATTTTTTAGAGTTCTAACTTAGTGAAAACAAATTCCATGAAAAACATTCATACCAAACATAGTCTTAAGCAATGTTTATATGTGATGTGAATGAGTAATTGAAGTCTCTTTTGGAGTTTAATACATGGTATCATACATTTTATTTATTTATTTTTTATTTTATATATATATATATATATATATATATAGAAAAAGTAGAGATGTTTTTGTTATTCTGCTTTATTTTAATTTTAGTGAGTTGATTTGAATAATCTTTTAGATCTTTATCATCTGATAAATTTAATCAAATGACTAGTTTTTTTAATTCAAGTCACATGAACATCTTCAATTATTTAACATTATATAATAATAATAATTATTATTATTATTATTTTTTTAACCAAGAGGGAAAAAAAGTCATTATAAATGCACCTAGCCGGCATTAAGAGTCAAGAGACTCGACTTCAAATCATCCACTTTTATGACTAAACATAATTCAATCGGTTTAGCTCCGGTCATTATTTATAAAATTTGATCAAGTTGATTACTAATGCCCACAAGAAATAACATTATAATGAAAGGAATTTGACAAAACTTGAAATGTGATGGATATACAACAATGATATAAGCTAAACTGAAGTTTGTTATTCACTCTAACAATCGAAATAGACTTCTGAAACTAAACAACTTCAAATATTTCTCATTAAAATATTATTAATATAGAATCTAACTTAAACCCCTAATTGTAGTATATTGTGCAAACCACAAAAGCAACGGAGAGATTAAATAAGGTAACAAAATTGATGACATATTATAGTATTCTAACATCTATTAGCTTAACCACTCTAGATAATTGAATTATAACCACTCTAATTGATTTATGTGAGCTATTCTCAACTCTTTTGTCATACAGATCTATTAATCTCATTCATTCCATACATGTTACCATCATGTTTTTTATAATTGACATCGTGAGCTTCAAATGTTGGCAATGCAAATTGATTCTTTATTGTCGTTCTTAACATTATTTCATGATAAGTAACTATTGGGGACAACAAGAATGATGAATTCCCTGCTTTCTTTGTATTGGATAAAGCATTACCTTGAATGTTTAGTGCAACAATAACTTCTTGTTCTGGTTCCTATAATGATATTTACTTCATTGAGATAACTAAGTATAATAGATTTTATATTTATGTGACATTGTAAGATACAAATGCATTATGTTATACCTTTTTGTTGAATATAGTTTCTTCTGTGAGTACTTCTATGTCTTGACTTATAGTTATGCGTCGTGAAGTATATATGATCTTTTCTTCATTTTAGACCTCTTGACTCAAAAATTTGAAAAATTATTTGATAAAAATATGTAATTTAAGCTTCTATGCAAACAATACTGATCAGGTTAATAGACTTATTACTTTCTTTGTTCAATTGTTTCATTCACTTCATCATCTTTGATATCAAGCACCGACATACCAGATAGGTCGCATGCCAATGGATTTTGTAGAAGAATTGCAAGTAAAATAAAATAAAACTTTTTCACATTTTGCAAAACTATGTTTAATATCTAACATATATGATATTGTGCCGCACACCTCATTCTATAAAGTAAAAGTGCAGAACTTCTATTTGCATGATCCAAAATAAGAAAAGTGCATAAAAGACCTAAAAAAGAATTAGAGAAGCCCTCAAATACTTTAAAAAGTCATAGTCTATATTATGAAGGGCAGAGAGTAGTAAAAGGCTTAAATTGTTTCCAGTAATCCTCTATTGGTAAATCACATAACTTAATATCCTATGAAGTTGCTCAACCTTATATATCAAGAATGCAATATATATATAAGATACTAAATCATCAAGTGAAAAATTTGATTATATTATTGTAGATTACTTTAGATATAGCAGACATTATGTACCTCCTAACAAATATCTCTACTGACAGGCATCCAACGTTCTATAAATCAATTCCAACACTACAACTTATATTGTCCAAGAGCAATTCAGATGATCTATAGCAAAACGTCACAACTCGACTTGTTAGAGGTTTATTTTGGTTTGATGAAAAATAGTTTGCTACTCCAAAATCACCAATCTTTAGTATTCCGATTCTTTTAATCAAAAGATCTGATCCCTTTATGTTGTAATGTAAAATCCTTATTTCATGAAAATGTTGCAGACCTGAGAGCAATTGATGCATGTAATACTTAACCTGTATATAAAAGCACTAACTATTTACCAATTGAAAATATGAGAACATAATTATAAAAACGTCTGGAAAAGAGATTGTAACATGTGGCCCAGTTACGCGTCCATCAGGGCGAGTGATAATTTTTTATAAATCTACTTGCATAAACTCAAAAACCAAATAAAAACTGTATTATTATTGCATTCTTAATGTTTCTAAACCTTTAAACTTTACTTTTATGATCAAGTTTCTGCAATATCATAATTTCTCTTGCCATGAATTTCACACTCTCAGGTTGACATTGTTGTTTGTACCCTACCAACGTGGTATCATGTAGCAAAACTTTTTATCATTTTCAACTCCCAAAATGGTCATAATCTAACTATTTATTACCCAAACCAATACATGGTTTGATTTCTTAATACACCAAATACAGTTCAATAACGATATAATCAGAAGATTGAAATGAAAAATCTATTACCTTATCAAGTTTATCATAAGCCTAAGCACTTTTAGAACCAAACCAGGCAAGACCTATCTAGGAATATTATCAGCCAACCACTTAGGCACTCATATGCAGTCTCTTCTTCATCAATATCGCTGCAACCACTGCCACGTATCTCTTCATATTTATAATTTCCATTAGCATAAACAACATTATAATTTATGTTAACCTTACTATAGAACCTCAGCTTGTGGGTAATAATGACCAAATTTATTCATGTCAGGTCATTATGTGACCAAGCGAAGCAGTTTTAGTTGCCCTTAAGGAAGGCTATCAGTTCATCCCTCGTTTGACCTTTTAGGACTACTACGATCAGGACATTTCTTTCATACTTCTCATCAAGTGGAATTTCATCTACTTCATCCCAGAACCCTGGATGTTTCCGGTCACTAAATAAACCACAACCAAATTACAAGGTTAAGATTGCTGAAAAATACCCTAAAGCTTACAAACAAAGCAATATAGCTTTCTGACTAAAGAATTTCAGATCCTTTTGTAACAATCATTCCCCTTATTTATAGATGACCTAATGATCTTAGTCTTATGAGAATTGTGTCTCCTAGTCTTTCCTGAACTAACTTACCTTATCATATTGAGAAAGGTATTCCTAATCTGACATGCTCTGCGAAATCCAATTTGGAATGGACTAGACTTGATGGTCTAGACACTACCGTCATGATAGGAAAATTCCATTGGGCTCGAGACGTCTTCGGCCGAAGGTTGACGAGACTTCGCCTGCTGTTTTATTGAAGGGACTGGACCTTGGAGGTGTCCCTTGTTTCGACCGAAAGGGTTACGTCCGAAAATGGCTTGGTTTTGGACCCAACCCATCTGGACTTGCTGTGCCAAACTTTCGACGCTTAATTTTTAGGTCGCAGCAGCCTCCACTAACTCTTGGAGATCCTAAGTTACTTTCCCACTACACTGATAACAATATTATTGAGTAATTTTTTTTTCTTTTCAAAATTTAATTAATTTTAAAATTGATATAAAAAAAAGTGAAATCGTCTCAGAAAATCAAAACACATCCCATATTTTGCTAACATAATAGTAGTAAGGGACATTTTGAGTGCCGCTTTGATTTACTTTTTTTTTTTCTTTTCTAATGAAAATATGATATCGATAATATTATGATTAACATTTTAGATTGTATTGAATTATGATTATATTAAGAATTACGTATATATTATAGGTTAATCATATAAAAATTTACTTGGAATTTTTTTAGGTCATAAAAAGTTTAACTATATAATTATAGGTATGTTGAGAAAAGTTTACGAAATTAATTTTGATTTTCATTTTATAAGGCATTCATATTGTGACAGTAATTCACAAACTATAAGCATAGTTTACAGAACCTGTGAATTGTAAAAATTCAGAGTATTTTGAAAAATTCGAATTATGGTTTAAAAACTACTTTTAATTAATTTTTATTATTTTTAAAACAGACCTACAATTTTATTTTAATTTGAAATTTAAAATTCTCAAATAAAATCTGTTATTTTATTTTTATAAGTTTATTAGTCTATTTATTTTATTAAATAAACTAAAAATTTAAATTGATTTTCCATACTGTGAAATCGACTTGATTTAATAATAACTAGAAGATATACTCGCGCAAGCGCGATATTTAAAAATTTTATTTTATCATTTTATACACAAATAATATTATAATATTAATTAAAAAATAATTTAACAAAAATAATAATAAATAATTTATGAAAAATGTAGAGATATTTATAATATAAATAGTAGTATGTTTCATAGTAATAATATATTTATTCACTTTTATTTGATTCAAATTTATAGATTGATAAATAAAAATAAAGCATTATGAAAAAAAAATTAATATCATTTATATTTCATTATATATAATATTTCAAAATAGGAGTATATGATATTTTACCTTTTCAATTTATTAAAATATTAAATTATGAGATAGTTGAAAAGATACATTAAAAACTATTATTAATTATCAATGGCATATAAGTAAATAATTTTTAAATTGAACCCATTTATTAAAAGAGAATGTGTATTAGTAATTACTAATGGCATATCAGTAAATAATCCATAAATTGAACCCATTTTACAATGGTGAATAGTGAAATTTTAGGCATGCCACATCAGCGTGTTTTGTAATTTTTTTATATAAATATAATAATAATAATAATAATAATAATAATAATAATAATAATAATAATAAAACCCAACCGACTTAACTAGTGGTAAAAAACCGTCCCTAATCCAGTCTGGTTTAATTCGGTTTCGTTTATGCGGGTTTGATATAATTTTAATTATAAAAGTATAAAATGAGTTATAAAATAAATAAATAAATAAAATAAAAGGAAAGCAGAAGAAGAGCAGAGCATTCGCAAATAAATCTGTCTTGCTCTCATTAAAATTTTGCTCTCTCTCTCAGTGCTTCAAGGGGGACTCAAACGAATCTCTTCACTGCGCCACCATCAATGCCTGCACAGAAGCGGTCTCTGCACGACAATCACCAACACGAAGAAGATGATGAAGAACCAGAACAACAACAACAAGTGCTTCTACCGCCCAACAACGCCAAGCAATCTCGACGCGAACACAACAACCTCCAACAGGATGGAGTAGATGAAGCAGAAGAAGACGAGGAGGAGGAAGAAGAAGAGGAAGAAGAAACTCAAGGGCAGCAAGAGGACATGGAAGTCGATGAAGACAGACACGATGATGGTAAGACTAACGTTGTTGGTCAATGCGTAACTGATTTTCGATTTGTCACTGATTGAAATAATGAATTTGTATCAGATTCCGAGGGAACCCCATCTTCCAACTCTGAGGAGAAACCCGAGTGAGTACTTTCTCTTTGCCTCTTCCTTTTTTCTATATTTTCTTAGCGCCTTTAGCTTCATTGATATTTAGGTTTGTTAAATTTTCACGGTTGGACGAGCGTACTCATTTCCCTAGTTTGCTTATAGTTGACCAGCTGTGAATTTTGCATTTTATTTTCCTTTCCTTATTTGCGCGGAGTGTTTTGATTTACGTATTTGAGGATGTGATAATTTTTGCTGGTTGAGAGGTGGTGGGGTTGTTGCATGATGCGATCTGTTTCTTTTTTATCGGGTTGCATGAAATTACGAGTATTCTTAATTGTTAATAAGGGTTCTTGCATGCAGAGATCTGTTTGTTGTTATCGGCAAATTATATGCGATAATGTTTGATGTTATTGCTGCGGGCTCTGGTCATGTCTTTGTAGTTTTCAGTGTTTCTTTCTTATATATGGGCTTGTATAACATCAGCATCTCTCTGCAATTTAATTTCTTATCAAAATCACACATGAAGTTCTTCCATTGGTAGCGGTGTAATCTAATATTTGAGACGAACTTAGTTTGTTTTTTTTCATTTAATGCCACTTTATTTTATCAAATTCACGAGTAAAATGCCTTAAATTAAGTGGCACTAAGTATTAAGTTGAAAAAACAAACATGTCTTCCTAATATAATTCTGAACTCAGGCATAACTTGTTTAAGTATTGAAGGAGCAAATGAGTTCTAAAATTGACCATTGGTTGGGGCAGACATGCATTGAATTAGTGATTTGTGCTAGAATTCAAATTGAGCTAGATGTTGGATCGGGTACACTAGTTGTGAAAAAGAAAACACTGATTTGTCCATCTGTGGTATCTTTAAGAGAGCACATATCAACACAGCTATGTTAATATAAAATCCTTCATACACGAAGCTCTTCTTTACAATGTATGTATGTCCATTATGTCTGAAGTTACTATACGGGACTGTTCTGCTGGACCATACTACATTGGTAGTCTGGAAATTTGTTCATTTAATGTCTCTTGTTGGTTGGTCTCAAGGGACATGACATTTTATTTTTGGCTAGAGGTCAGGAGACATATCACTTAACCTATCCATATGTGGATCCAGTATTACTCTGAAGAGATATGTTTCAAGATACTAGTTTATTTTGCTTCCTTCTTAACTAGGAGGAAGACACAACTGTTTATCTATTATGGAGATAACCTGCTATTTTCACATATTACAAATGTGTTTAAATTATTTATTAATCTAATTTAAAAGTTAATATTCGAATCATGTTGTGATTTTTATTGCAGATATGTCTTTGTAGAACTGCCTGACATTCGTAAAGATGTACAGTGCCCAATTTGCCTAGGTACTTGTGTATCTTAATTTAAATCTTAAATTCTTTTGGCCTTACTTAAGATAATTTTTTACATTATTTCCTCTGAAATATCTATTATGAAGTATCATGTACCTGAAATTTAATAATTGGCATATATGTATTATGTATATATTGATTCTGTGATTTGCACGAGGATAAGAACTTCAACATTTACTCTGATTGGCCTCAAAGAATTCTATAATTTTCTTTTCCTATTAAATGTTGCAAAAAAGAATCCGAACTCTAGTGTTGCTTTTGTGCTCTGGGATGTATTGAGTAGACCAGTGATGGAACCATAAAAATTGTATATTTTTATGAAGAAGGGATGAGCCTGAAAAATGAAGGCAATGACTATTCCTAACTGACCAGTTAAGGATTGAGACTCTAAGTAATTTGTAGAACAAAACATTACTTTGCAGCAGGTAACATGTGACTTCTGAAATTTTGGGCATGAAAGTTTAATTATAACAGGAGCTTTATATGAACAGGATGTAGTTTATTTTTTCATTCTTCTGTTGTAATTTGTGCATAACACTGTAAAGAGGTCTATTGCCAGTAAGGGATTTACCTTTTTTTCGTTAATTATTGTTTTTAATTTTAATCTAATTCATTTTGATCGTTAGAGAATTGTCTAAATTGTTGAAACTTTCTATGTAGGACACTGATACAATAATTATTATGACCAATTTTATATGGACCCTTTTTTGAGGATTTAAATTGTAATTATATAGATTATTATTGACAATTGTTTCATGTTATGGACTGAACAGTATTGATGTTGGATTATATTTTCTTAAGTCCGAAATTGGTTCGGATACAAGATCATGTTTCAAAGTTTAGCAGTTATGCGTAGTAATATTTCTAAGAAAGCCCTCTCTGCTTATTGTTCTTATCATTAATTTAAATTAAGTAAAATCAATTTAACAGTTATAATCTGTGAAAATTCCTTGATCAAATACTTTATTTGGGCTCACTCAAGTTGAGGCGCAGCAGAAAATTTTAAAGGCTAAGACTATCCTAGTATACTGATTTGTTGGATTGGATTTTGAGTTCTACTATGTTAGATAATAATATAACTCCTGCATTTTATTTTGGTACAGGTATCATAAAGAAGACCCGAACTGTAATGGAATGCTTGCACCGGTTTTGCAGAGAATGCATTGACAAGTCGATGCGACTAGGGTATGTGATAACTGATCAAACTTATTGTATAATCGTTAATATCATTTATTACTTCCAATTGATTGTCAGGGTATATGTATGACTTGCTTAAAGGATGAATTCATTACTTTAGATTGCATTCACATGCAGGAACAATGAGTGCCCAGCTTGTCGTACTCACTGTGCTAGTCGGCGCTCTTTAAGAGATGACCCTAACTATGATGCACTGATTGCGGCAATATATCCCGATATAGACAAATACGAGGAGGAAGTAAGCATTTGTGTCCCTTATCCATTTCCATATGCACTTTATTTTGTCATGACAAATTGAAAATTGATGTGCTAATTTTGTTTTCTTTAGGAGTTGGCTTTTCATGAAGAAGAAAGGACTCGCAATAAGCAGGTGAGCATCCTGTGGATACTTGTATTTCTGTGTGCTTGCAGTTCTGTTGTTAGGTTTATAAATCTGAAGCCAAGGAAGAGCATTTATTATGAACACCCATATTAATAAGCTTTCTTATAGATGTTGGCTGCCAAGCTTATGGCAGAGCATAAATAACCTGAAATTATCTGATACGCTTCTGTAAAATGCTTGCCATCTATGCGGGAAGTTCTGGTTATAAATTCAGATTCCTGTATCTGCTAGATGGACTTGAATTAGCAAAACATCATGCTACTAGGTTGTTGGGAGTAGAGCCAATGGAGCAAAGCTGTTTGAATGCAGCTCTGGCTCTGTTTGCTAGATAATAGGAACAATATTTTGATTAAGATTTCATAAGAACCCTAAACAAGACCCTATTCAAGATGATATAGGTAACAGGTAAAGCCATATATACATTGACATGGCCTGTAAAGCAACTTGGTGACGTGACTATGAGCTGGTGGTTCGTGTTTGTAACTTATTAAAATAACATAATTTCTGGGCATGTAACATTAACATAAAGTGGGGGCTGTCTTTTGTGGTCTAATATGTTAATGTATAATATGTTTTGATCTTGACTATGAGGTGGTGGTTCGTGTTTATAACTTATTAAAATAAAGTGACACTGTCTTTTGTGATCTATCAATTTATATGCCTATAAGAAATGTTGGAAGTCAAGAATTGTTCACTTTGAAGCTTTTACCTGTTTTCATTAATAATTGTTTGTAGTAATGTCTGAGAATATAATTAACTACAAAGTGAAGTATGTTTCCTGTGATAAATGTGATTTTAGATATTATATTAATTTAAATTAATGTTCATGCAATGCTTCCACAAATGAAAAATTTTCAGTTTTGTCTGAAAATTATCATTGGATTATTTGAAGCAGTTTGCTAGTGATTTGAACTTTTAGTGTGAGCTTGAGTCATGTTCCCAGCCTAAGCACAAATAATTGTACAGCTGTGGCTGATCATGAATGACCACATAAAACTTGGCTTAGCTTGTTTTATGTGTTTGTGCTAATGGATCATTACATTTTGTATATATTTTTCGAAATTTTTATATTTATGCAAGAGAAGATCATTATATGACTAATTCTGGACTTGCTTGAAAGTGTGGAACAGTTGATTGCGCATAAATTCCTTTTTCCTCGTATATGTTCCTTGTTTTATGTGCTTGTGCTGATGGATCATTACATTTTTTACATATTAAATTTTTATACTTATGAAAGAGGAAATCATTATATACCTAATTATGGACTAGCTCTTGTTGCTTGAAAAAGTGGAATAGGTGATTGTTGGACATAAATTCCTTCTTCCTCGTATATTTTATGCAGTTGTTAATTGTGTATCAAACTTTTGTGAGAAAATTGATTCTAGTCTTGAGTGTGCATAATTGAGGAACATTTTATGTTCCTGGTTTACTGTTCTGACTTTTGAATGGCAGATTCAAGCATCAATTGCACAAATATTCCAACGTCAATCTGAAGCACTGGTTAAGCGACGCACACCTGGTAAAGATCACACATTTAGCACTAGACTGCAGCGTAATGCTCGCAGTGGTCAATCAAGAAGGAGAAGAATTGTTCGGGGTGCTGAACCTCATGGATCTGAAGACATTGAGGACGAAAATGACGATAATGGTGGCAAAGAATCATCTTCTAATGATGAACGTACAACAGAAGTCAGACAGAGAAGACGCAAAAGAAGATCAGGAACCAGGGCATCTCAGCCTTCCTCTTCAGCTGCAAATTCAGATGGTGGATGCATTGATAATGATTCAGAAGTGGGCAGAGAAAGCAGAGGAATTTCGCCTGGTCTAGTGTGGAACCCAGAAATGCTTGCTTGGGGCAGGGGTGGTGTTCGCAGTAACACAAGACATGGTAATGCCAGTAATGGGCATAGTAAGAGTTCACGAGTTGCTCGCCTAAATAAGCTGGTAGAATATCTGCGAAGCTTACAAGAAAATAGTGATGAGGTATAGGTTGCCATTGTGATGTTTGTGTAAAATAATATGGTTGTGATATGGCAGTTCTCTATGCTGGAGATTACTTTATACTGGTGATGACAAATAAATGGGGGTTGCGATGCAAAGTTATCTAGTTTTTGTCTTACAGAAAGACTGCAGTTACTATTACAATTCACTGCCAGGGGTTTCACATTATCTAAGCTCAAAGCTTTTCTGTTTTGCAGTTAAACATTCACCTCATGCTTGTTTCTTTGGACAAGCAAAATGCACCCAGTTTGCAGCAACTATACCTTTGTTGTCGTCCCAGTTTGTCTGTTACACAGCTATGTGAAGTAAGATCCCTCCCCACTTTTTTCTTTTAGAACTCTGAAATTGAGAATTATGGATTTTGTTTCCAATACATTTAAATATATCATGCTTTTATTGATCTCCTGTAACATGCTATATGATTACATAATAGTGGAAATCTATCTACAATGTGGTTTGATTGGTATAATATCTTGACGGTCCTCTGGACCCTAAATCTTGTGAAAAGGACCACTGGACCTTAGAACTTGAGACTTAGGTTTCTTTGTTAATCATAATCTGAACATTTTGTTATTGATGTATACATCTGCTTGTGTTTTTATTCATATGGTTCTTTTAAATATTACTACATCACAATAATAAAAAAAAGCTATAATCAGAGTTCCTTAACTCCATAATTTGATTAAAATCTAGGAGATCATTTAGGAAATTAAGATGTCTAGGCAAATAAGAAACAAGCTAATAACATAAATTAGGAACGGTCACCAAATAGTAAACTAGGAAAACAAACCATTAATAATGGAAAATCTAACAAATTAGGAAAACCTATAAAACAAAACACCAGTTTCGACTGGAAGACCATGTCTGGAATATCATGCCTACAAGGGCTAGGACTGGTGAAAAGGGTCAATAAGCCGCCTATAGGATTTAACAACCACTGTGACAAGATAACAGATTTGAAAATTTCATGTTGGTAGTGGAATTTATTTGGGTCAGGAGCTCTACTTCATGTAGTTAGATTTTAAGGTGTGCTTGTGCATATTCTGCTAGAACCTAAAACCATTTAGTTTTTCTAATTGCATGCATTTGATCCCGAAGCTGCTGGTGTAGCTTACTGCTTTCTTGCACCATGTTTTGTCAAAGTTGATAATTTTCATTGCTTGCCGTCTTTGTGGGTGCTCTAAATTGTGTCTGTCGGGTACACTATGCAGTATGTTTCAAAGCAGACACCTTTGGAAGCTGAAGAAGTTGAAATACTGATGATTAAACAGCAGATTGATGCCAATACCGGCCACCATACACTAAATCCCTCTATAGATCAGGTGCAAATTTTGGGAGGTCAAGAAACTGTGGCAGGGCTTAGAGTCAAATACACTCTCAGTCAGGGTCATTTGGTCAGTATTAATAATCAACTGCTGTTACTTTTTGCAAACATATTGAAGCCCTTCATTTCCAGTATATTATGATGGTATCTAAATCCTATACTTTTGTTAGTGGTAGCACTTTTGAGATATGGAATTTAGGATGACATCATCCTTAGTTTTTTCAAGATCATTGGCTTAGCTTCTAAATTTTCATATCCCTGACACAGTTTCACATCATAATTTGTATTCTATCATTGAAAAGTTGCAATGTTCTTCTAACTTTGTATATTCTAGTCATCTATAAAAGTGATTGCTGGTATGCTTCTGCACCAGCTACTGACTAGTTTCTTGTTTGCCTCTCCATTACAGATTCTAGCATATCGGGGGAAGCAGAATAGTAGCATATCAGTCAAAGCAGAATAGCTAGCAAATACTTTTTTTTGGTTTCAAAATCAAAGCTGCCTACAGGATGAAGAGATTGACTCATAAATTTTGTGAAACTGTTTCTATTTGCAGAGCCTGGGCTCATTTTATGTTAGCATTGTGTAGCCTTCAGCGTCTTAATGTATATTTAAGTAATGATATAATTTATTTTGTTTTGGAGAAAACTTATTATATAAAGAATTATAACCCAAATTTACTTGAAAACAGTATCCGGAAAATTTAGTAAATGCGAAGTTGTAATTTGTGCTCTTTTTACACGGTGCTGCAGTAAATTAGTAAACCGATTATGTAATTTTGAAAGCATCTTTAGAAGTTAACAAATACCATTTTTTCCTCGATAAAACTCTGAACAAACGGTTAAAAAATAAATGAATACATTGTATTTGTCAATTACACCAACAGAACACAATAAATCTACAACTACACCATTTCTACACGTTCAAGAGTTCTTGAACAGCCCCCATTGCTCCCATTCAATTATCACCTCATTTGTTGGGCAATGGTGCTGGAAACATTTCTCATCCTTCTCCTTTGAAGCACACGTAGCTGTGGAGATTTTGCTTTTGTAGATTCTTTATTGGACCTAATAAAAGATACACATTCAGACCATTAAAAAATGAAAATGAAATAGGAGATGCAAAATAGCTGATGATGAGATGATGATGGTTTCATGAATAATTCCTTACTTCTGAGGGCAGAAAGGATGTTCAAAATTTGGAACTGGCCTTGCATGAGGAACCAGTGTCCTTCTCAACTGTTTCAATGCCTTCTCTTCCTCTATCTGCACCATGACCACGAACAAATAATATATTACATCTCACATCTAACAGAAAAAGTATAAAATGACTTTTTCTCATTCATACCATCTTTGCTGCCTCACTTTCTTCTCTGTATCTCTTGTACATCATTTCCTTCTCCTTGATCTAGAAAAGTTAAAATACATATATAAGTAGTCAGAAAATGAAATGTTTAACTATCTATCCTAATAATTTGATCAAATTGTTTACCTTTTGATCAAATTCTGCTCTTTCTACAGCCCTATGATCTATATGTAGATTGAAACCCTGGACTTCAGTCAAAGGTCTTCGTACTTTCTCTGGAACTGGAATTGGATCCCTGAAAGAACCAAAAACAATGTATTGATATTCAGTTATAATTGCAATTAGTAGTATTAATAATGACAATCAAGAGAGAGAGAGAACTTACTCTTTCAAGATTGGTTGTGCTTTGAACAATCTCATTTTAGCCTCTTCTTTTTCCTTCCTTTGTCTCTCTTCCAGTTCCCTCTGCATTTCTTCCTCATGTCTCATCAGGCTCTCCAATTGAAAAGGCTCAGGTTTTGTGCAATGTTTCGGAGTTGGTTTTGGAGGAATCTGCAAATGATAAAGAGATATAATCACTTACATTTCCAATGACATTTTGGAAAAATTTAGCCTGTATCACAATTTCAGGTTCTTTACCACAGGATAATCGGTTGTATATGGATAGGGGTTAGCCCTTGGAATCCTTGCTTGTTCCTCTTCAATTTGTTTATGGATGGCTTCCAGCACAAACCTTCTCTCCTTCTCAGCCCCCCTTGCCTAATAATTTCACAAATGCCATATAAATGAGTACATACATTATATGGAGCAGCTTCTTCTATCAACCATGGTATGTGGAAACAAATGAGTATACCTCTGTATATAAATTGAATGGATTTGGAGTTGTATTTCTTGGTATTGGTTTGTACATAGAACCATCTGAATTCAACGACAACTGCAGAAGAATTTGGAAAAAAGAAAAGAGGCATTGTTCAATAAATGACTGCAAAGAAAACAAGCTGTAAAAGAAAAAAGAGGCAAACCCATTGTTCAATTAATGACTGTTCATATAAAACGGAAGAAGTCTTTTACCTTGTCAAACAAATCAGTAACAGAAGAAGATGGAGGAGGTGGTGGAATCCTTTCATCTGTGCGGAAATGAAACTCTTGGGGTATAGTCACATGTTTCTTAGTGTTGCAGAAAATCCCCAGTTCCCCTTTACTCTCAAATATCTACCCAAAAGAGAAACTTCTTTATATACTCATCATAAAAGAATGAAATATATATTATCCACTATAAGAAAATCACAAAAAATACAAACCTTCTTGTTTAGTGGCTTTGCCTTAAATTTAGGGGCCTTCATTAATTCCTCTAATTCAAGTTCAGCAGAACTTTTAACCTTGGTTGGACGAGCTCTTAGAAATGTCTGAAGCACAGGGCTTTTTGGTTCAGTGAGCTGATTAAGTTTCCTTTGGGCATTCTATTTTCAGCAAAATATAGGGAAAGTTAGGTAACTTAATAGGGTACAACAAGAAAGTTCATCTCGAAGTGTTGAGCCTTTGCCTTTATTATATACCTGACGAGAAGCTTCTGTTGAAGCTACTGAAGATGTTTCTGCATGTTGATTAGCTCTCGCCATTGTCTCAAAGTGAAACTCCTGCAGATGTTTCAAATTCATCACTAAAACTTATCCTAATGATTATCATTGAATTATTTTGATATCATGATGAGGACATCAATTCCCAGTGCTTACCTGAAATTCTGGAGGTTGTGGTGTACTTCTTGGCATAGCAGGCACTGCTGATGCTACTAGAATCTGATATCACATAAAACAAATATAAGAACATACCAAAAAGGGAAGGAATGAAAAGAACCTGGAAAGAGAACAGATACCTTCTTGTTCAATGGTCGTGCTTTAAACTTTGGAATCTTAGCCATCATCTCTTCTTCAAGTTCAGCTGTGCTCTTTATCTTGACTGATCGGACCCTTTGAGATGTTTCCAGTTCAGGTTCTTTAGGTCTTGTCAATGTTAGTCTCGGTTTAGTCTGCACATTAGAGAACCAACACGTTAGACGAGATGGCATGAAATTGATGATCAAAGTGAAACCCAACTAAATAAAATGTGATAGACATCTCATTACATATGAGGTAGAAGATGGCAGTGACAAGTCTCTGGTACTTGAATTGAACTTCTTTGTCATCTCAGCCATTGAAACAAAAGGTGCTTGTTCTCGGTCACGAACATAAACCTTCATAATCACAATTTGATCAGCAAGAATAGAACTTCCGCAATGAAATACAAGAGTGCTATATAACCACGCAATGGACATACCTTTCTCTCTTCCTTGCTTGTTTTATTTGTAGAAGCTGAGAAAAAATTGGAACTGCCATTGATCGTACCCAACTTTGATTTGTGTGGTAAAGTTTGAGGCTTCACATTGAGAATCTGTGTTTCCAAAAAGAAACCGTAACCATTCACAACTGTTCAGTTAACAACTACGTGTGTACTGCAAGGAAGAAGACAAGAACCTTAAATGTTTACCTGTCTTGATTTTCCACCATCCAATTTCTGTCTTTTGATGGCTTGGTTTTCCAAAGCCAAGTTGGGAGTCCCAGCAGTGTTCTTATTAGTAGTGCCTCTGCAAGCATAAGTGATGAGATGCAATTTAATCCAGAAAACAAAAAAGATATATTCAAAGCAGAAATAAGAAAATTTCCACCAACCTTCTAGTTTCTGATGCCTGATTTTTCGGCTTCAATGCGGAAGGGTTCCTAAGCATGCTAGCTATCTTTCTAGCCGTCTGCTTCTTGGAGTCAATTACCCCCTTTTGAGAAGTTAGAGTTGGCTTTGGTGTACAGACTTCACTTACTTTGGATGATAGACTCTTCTGTTTATCACTAGTAGCGGGTTCTTTTACTTGCGCACTAATATCAAGAGCAAAAAAATGTAAAACAAACATAAATTAGATTTTGGTCAGAGCAGAATAAGACGATGATGGTGTTAAATTTAGAAAAACACACCAAACTGTGAAGCTAAATTAGATTAACCAACCTGCCATTGATTTGACCACATTTGTTTCTTCCCAACTTGTCTTTACAAACATCCTAAACAATTAGAAAAAAAAAAAATTACTCGAAACCAAAACATGATGAGCAGTAAGTTGTTCCAATCAATGGATAAACCACTTACAGTGACATCTGCACTCTTTTCTTCCTTTGTCTCCGAGGTGTTGGCGATCTCCTCAGTTTTGTTTGCAGTGTTAGGCGCAACAATTTCAGTTTGAGGGTTTGTTTCTGGGGGAGTGTTGGAAACAGCTGTGTCTGACGATTCTGCAGCCTGTAACCAAGTTCATCAACCTTGTTAAACACCAAATTAGTTTCTTCTTCCTAATCATAGAAACTTCACAAAATATAACACAACCATCATCACCTTCTCTATTTGCTCTGCCGCTTCACTGAAATTGCACAAATTATCCACCTTTACTGATCTATCAGTTTTGATCCTCGGCATAAAAGCTGCACGGATCAAAATCCAATACAATCAAAATTAAACAAGATTCTCCACCTTTACTCCAAATTACACAGCAATATTGTATTTAAGAGAAACCCCCCAATGGATCGATGATCAAAAATCCTAATTAAGTCTTGACCTAGGAAAGTCAATAAATTCTTTGGCAAGATTCTAAAAAACGCAACACATCCTAGAGCAGACTAACATTATCTGAAAACCTAATACTGATGAATAAGTTGAAGAGAGAAGAGAGACTCACGAGAAGGGGCGTGGGTGAGAGCGGAGTCGAACCAGAGCTCGGCTAGTCGCGTTTCGTCCTCGGATTCTCCTTTAATGAAGTCGAAGAATTGAGGCGCGGAGAATTCGTAGGCGTCGTCAATTATCGACATCGCAAGCAATTATTGAGAGGAGAAGAAATCACAAGGTTTAGTTTGGTTTAGGATCCAAATTAGAGAGCGAGAGGAGTAGGAGTTATGAGAGGAAAGCGAGGCAGTCTAAGGGTATAACGTTGAGATCTCCAACGGTCACAAATTTTTGAAAGTGCCTTCCATTTCAGCTTCTGCAACGGTCTTTATTTCACTCTTCTAACGGCTATATTTCTCTGTGTCTGAACTGTCATTGAAACGCCATCGTTTCACTATTTTCTGGTTTTGTCTTTTCGCTGACTGAATCACCGATATTATATTATAATAAAAATGAGATGGTTAATAATAATAATAATAATAATAATAATAATAATAATAATAATAATATTATTATTATTATTATTATAGGTGTTTATTTACCTTGATAAATGGTCAAATGTGATGCTGAAGCTTTCTTATTCTTCTTCTTCTCTTTTTCTTTCTTTTTATTTTTTTATTTTTTTATTTTTTTATTATTATGTTTATTGGTGAAGCCCTTCCATTTTGACTAATATTTTTTTATTTTAATTTATCATTTGATTTGATGTTGAATTTAATTTTAAATTTCAACGTAATTAAAGATATTATAATTAATTAATTAATAAGATTAAAAAAAATACTATATATTAGGAGACAGATACAATTTTCACTTTCTTAATAGTACATACATACCTAAACAACTGGAAAATCCAAAATAACATTAATCAATCAAAAATTTTAATCTAGTACTAGTACCATATGATATAATATCTAACAACCAAAATAATGTTTTTAAATAAACTAAACAACAGATAAGTGAATAAATTCTAACCACTCAAATATCGAACCATTTTCTAATGGTATTCATTGAGAAGCACCTAGGTGTATTAGTAAAAATTAATCATGCACAACATTAAACATAAAAGTAATTGAAATTCATATGCATTGGTTAAGTTAATACTAATAATGATCATCAACTAATTTTTATCTAAACAAATATCAAATATCATATTAACATGAGAGTTGACGAGAGGTTCCTAAAAATTTAAATTTCTTTATTTTTAACATCAGTTTTTTAATGTTTACGAAATTAATTTTCTCGGTATGGGAGTGATATAATTTTGATCAATTTTTTTAAACAAAAATTTATGATTAAACTATTATGACGATAGAAATAACAACGAAATTACAGTTAATGTGATTTGATGAGGTGAGAATATGATTCGACAACATTTTACATGAAATATATAAATAATTTAAATTTATGTCGATCAATTAAACTAACATCATTACTCATGTTAGGATTGTCTTGAATCACAAGAATTTCCTTTTAGGAAGATTTTCCTATTTTGAGTTTGGATCTATTTCCTAATTTGGTTGATTGTATTTCTTAGTTGGAAAGGAAATAAATTAGGAAAGTATTTTTGATGATCACTATAAATAGAGTTGTCTCATAAAGAAGTTAGCATCTCATTCCTTTAGGGGTGGTGATCATCGTATTGGAATCTCATCCCTTTGGGGGTAGTGGTCGATGGATTAGGGTCATGCCTGTCTAGTGGGGTAATGATCATTGGATTGGGGTCATGCCTGCCGGGTGGGGCAATGATCATTGGATTGGGGTCATGCCTGCCTAGTGGGGTAATGATCATTGGATTGGGGTTGTCTCGCCATTAAGGAGACTTCGTATTGGGGCTGTCTCGCCATGGTGGAGCTGGTCGCCTAAAAGAGATTCTGGTTGAGAAGGAAAACAATTTTGTGTGGAGAGAGAGTGTTGTCTGAATGACTTATAATTCTTATTTCTCATAGTAAAGTTGTTATCTTTCTGTGGATTAGGCAATTTGCTGAACCACGTTAAATATTGTGTTTGTGTTAGGGCTGATTGTTTTTTGGTTGAATCGAATTAGAAAATAGGAAGAAATTGAGATAGAACCGGAAATTTTCTAACAAATTGGTATCAGAGCTTTGGTGGATGTTTGTTTGAAGTGGACTCCTCGATTGGAATTAGTATCCATGATGTATATCAGTGAGATAATTTTAGTGAATATTTTTATCAGCAGAATTTTCTGGACAGCTTGGAAGAATTGAAGATTTCTCCTTAACCGACCGTTGAATGATGCTCAAATTCTATTCGAATATTCTACACATATATGTCTAACTTTTGACCGTTCTGGTTTTGAATTAAATACTGGAATAAAGAGATATGACATCAACAATTGGGTTTATGGATTTCACGGATCTGTCATGCGCTATCAGTTTAAAAAAGGCATATCTCTTTAATGAACCGTTGGATTAGGCTGAATTATCGATATATTGTAGAAGACACATTAAGGATAAACTTGGACGGTGGAGATGGGTTTTGGAGATTTCTAGAAGGAGCAATGTTGAACAAAATATGACTGTTGCGTATTGGAAGCATGGTAAAATATGAGATTGAGTCAAGAACTGAAAACATCTGGATTTGGGAATCAGTAGTTTCTCATTCGAGGTGGAGAAATATTTTGGATTTGATAGAGAATGAATTGAATGATGGAGACAAAATTGGTTTGGTAGCGATCAAAGGAAATAAATTCAAAAGTTTGAGGTGATTCAAGTCAAGGTGGAGATTTGTTAGGATTGCCTTGAATCACAAGGATTTCCTTTTAGGAAGGTTTTCCTATTTTGAGTTTGGATCTATTTCCTAATGGTTTGATTTCATGTTTTGGAAAGATTTGGTTTTCCTAATTTGATTGATTGTATTCCTTAGTTGGAAAGGAAACAAATTAGGAAAGTATATTTGATGATCACTATAAATAGAGTTATCTCATGAAGAAGTTAGCATCTCATCCCTTTGGGGGGAGTGGTCGATGGATTAGGGTCATGCCTGCCTAGTGGGGTAATGATCATTGGATTGGGGTCATGCCTGCCGAGTGGGGCAATGATCATTGGATTGAGGTCATGCCTGCCGAGTGGGGCAATGATCATTGGATTTGGGTCATGCCTGCCAAGAGGGGTAATGATCATTGGATTGGGGTCATGTCTACCTAGTGGGGTAATGATCATTGGATTGGAGTTGTCTCGCCATTAAGGAGACTTCGTATTGGGGTTGTCTCGTCGTGGTGGAGTTGTTTGCCTAAAAGAGATTCTGGTTGAGAAAGAAAACAATTTTGTGTGGAGGGAGTGTTGTCTGAATGACTTATAATTTTTATTTCTCATAGTAAAGTTGTTATCTTTCCGTGGATTAGGCAATTTGCGAACCACGTTAAATATTGATTTGTGTTAGGGCTGATTATTTTTTAGTTGAATCGAATTAGGAAATAGGAAGAAATTGGGATAGAACCAAAAATTTCCTAAGAAATCAAATATCAATCCATTTCTATCTAAAGAAAATATGATTGCGGAAGTTGAGGAGCGTATATTGAGGAGGTCTTACAAATTCTTTTTTTTATTAGGATCCGTCTTTTAACTTCTATATAATTAATTTCCTTGAAATTGTAATGATACAATTCTGATCAACTTTTTTGAACAGGCATTAACCTGTTATGGTGATAGACACAACAACGAAATTAGGGTGTAATGTGATTCCACAGTGAGATTGTTGACTGGTAATAGTGAATATGGAGATGACAATTAACATAATTTTTTTACGGTGAATAGTGATAATAATGTTGTTGCCGAATTTTAATAATGAAGTATAGTGATTAACACACATTATCAACAAATATTATTACCTTGGTTTTTGTTTCAAGTAAATAGAATAAGATACAATGGGAAGAAAAATTCGATTAAAAAGAAGTGAATAGGAATTGAATTCAAAACTTAATTGGTAAATTGGAGAGTATATTAAATTTCCATTTAATCTTCATTTCTTTTAAAAGTTTTGTTTAACTATAATTCGAAAGATTATTTTAGTTTATTAATTGGAAAAAAAATTATTGTTAAAATTTTAGTTTTGCATAGTTTTAATATTAAGTCAAAATTAATTTTTAAATTTCAAAAAGTGAAAATAACCCCTTTAAATTTACAAATTTCTAATCAATTTTTGAAATTGATTTGTGAAATAAAAATATAAAATTTTAAAATATATCTAAAAATTCAAAATCTTTTTTTTATAAAAAAAATACAATTTATTAATATTTTTAAAATAAATTTATAAAATTAAATAAATTATTTTAAAATATATTATCACTGGTTAAGAGTTAGTACGATATAATACTCAGAATAATTCAGATATTTTTTAAATAAAATACCTATAAAATTACGTTAAAAATTTCATAAGGCAAGTTTTGCATACACAAATTATGAATAGGTTGGTCACACTCACAACTCACTACAGATCTCCACACTTTGGAAACCTCGAGTGGCTACAATAGAGACAGACAGACTATCTGGGATTTTTATCATTCATGTCTTGATCTCCTTAACTGGAGTAGAATCTGCAACATATGCTCTTCATGAGAACATAACTTTTTAAATCACGACATGTACATAATATCCAAATAGAAAGAGAAGTGAACAAACTCATACATAAACATGAGGAATCTCGTTTATTTGACGTTTTTAATGTACATCCTCTTACCCTGACCCGTTGTGTCAGTATGTGTTAATTTCATTTCCTTATTGCTTTGATTTTCTAATGGGAGATTGGTTCAAACCGTCACGCAAGTGCTGTAACCACGTCAACAAACTTAACATTATCGCCAACCATCGAAGTGGTAATGCTCGACTCCACGTACACCTCTCCAAACCAAACCTATCTGAATCTCAATATTATCTCTGTAATATAACCTTTCTCATTTATCTTTGCAGGGTAACTCTTGATTAGAGCATATTTTCTAATAATGTCTTCGAAAGCTATTATGGTCGACATTATGTCTCAATTGATACTTGCTGGACTGATTCAATTGCGGAACAAGATTGACTAGACAAACCAACAGACTCGGATTCTATCAATTTGCCGCAGACGTAAACTAGTTCAAACCTGCACATAAGTGACCATTATCAAGCTTTTATTATTTATTATCATAGTTATTGAAAATTAGAATCCGTCTACTGTAAAATTAGGACAGATTCCTGTATGAGACTGTAATGGAGGATAATCCAAATTGAGATGATAAAATTTAATTTGTAACTGGACCGGCACAATTTGATTGCTATTAAGCAATACAAGGACTTTAGTCAACATCCAAATTTAAAATATATATATTATATTAACTTTTACGTTCAATACTAAGACTCCAATAGAACTGCAACTGTATACATGTGAAATGTTATTTCTCTCAATTTGGACTTCAATGGGAGACCTTAAAACCATCTCCAATGGTCATGGGACTCAGATCCCAACTCCTACCCCACCCCATTTACTGTCACATCATAAAGGTTGGGCCTGGAGCTCTTTTTCTCCAGTGGTGGAGTCCCAACCTTGGTGCCAACCATTGTTGACTAATGTCAACTTAAAAAAAGAAAAAAATAATTAAAAAATAATGATAAGACGTGGCTTGGGACGTCCTTGCGCAGGGACGTCCCACATCCCACGTAATTGGCACAATGACGCGATCCCGATGATGGGACGCCACGTAAGGAAATTGATGGGCCTGAGACGGTATTTTTGAACCGTTGGAGATGCCCTAAAATGATCACTTCAACTCTTTTCACTTACAAGAACCAAGAAACACAAATTAATTCACCCTTCTTGTATTGTTATATGGAGCTCCAATTTCTATCTTAGTAAGTGGCAACTTATTAGTTGGAATGAAAGGGAAACAAGAAACATGCACTTGTGTTATTTTCAGATAGTGCAAAACCTTACTAACAACTTAATAATTACTGTAGTTTCCAATAATAATAATAATAATTACATTCAGAGCTTATAAAGTTATAAACTACGCCCAAATATAGTTTTGTGTTTATGGATAAATAAATCTCCGGGCGCACAAATTTTCAAATGGGAGTCATTCAAGTATGTTAACTGCAGTGGTGGGAAGGATAAAAAGGTCTTTTACTTGCATGGTCTCTTCAACATTAATGCTAATAGTGTAGTTGTTAGGAAAAAAATAAAAAAGATTTACAAGAATGGTTTGATTAAGTTATCTCTACTCTCTACATCTCTCTTACTGCGCTTTTTAATTACCAAGAAATCAAAAACCTCCAAAACACTGATTATAATTTGTTTTGATCATCATGTTAGTACTACCATTGTAGAGTGAACAAGCTTATTCAGGTTGTTGGTGTCGAAGACGAAAAATATTATCAGGTATGCCATTATAATGCATGTTATCATTGTAATGTTGTTGTCTTTCTGTGAGAATTAAATATGTTACGTTTATGTCATTTGTTGTGCAAAACTTCGAGGTTTTATGGCTAATGATGTTCAGTTGTTGCAGTTGTATGGTTTGCTATGAAGATGTTAATGAGTGTTGATTTATTACGGTTTACATATTTCCATTTTTCTTGTTGTTCCGTTATTTTGTTGGGATGATGAATAAAACTGCGGAGTGTTGGTAGCGTTCTGGTTCATGTTTATCAAACAACTTGAGATTTTTCATTGTTTACAATTAACTTAGAGAGCTTACAAGATTTATGTAAATATTAAAAACATGAAGTATTTGTTTTAGGGTGAGAGATGTGAGTGTTTTGTTGTGAAAATGAATGAAGTTAGATCCAATATGGCTAATATGGAGGAGATTACCATTGCCAACAGTTAAGAGTTCCTTGCCCCATACTCAAAACTTATTTCCAAGTTACCTTGATACCTTGGTCAGCAGTAACATGATTTATAGCTTTACTATCCAGGTACCAAGTAGGATCTTTCACTATTTCAGGAGTAGTTAAAGGTTGGTAATTTTGAACAAAATAGGCATGATGATTTGTTGATGTTTGATTTCATTGGCTTGATAGTTGCTGATGAAAACCATGTCTTTGATGTTGAGTTCCTTGCCAACTTGAGCATCTCAAAGCATCGTGCCCTGGTTTTGAACAAACTTGGCAATATGTTCTTGATTCATTTCATCTTCCACGACTTCTTCCTTCTCTTTCTTGATTAATGTTTTGCCACCTTGGTGGTTTTTTCTTTGAGTTACTTCATTATTATATATAACCAAACTTGTAGTGCAGGCCTAGTTACTAGATTAACTTGAGCTGAAAAGTTAAGTTGTTCAGCCATTTGTTCACACATTATAAGTGTTTATTGAATATCTTGAAGAGTAGTTGTCTAGATGTTGTGGGTGATGAATACTACTACAGAGTCATAATCATGCCTAAGTCCATTTAAAGCACTTAGAACTAGTTCATGTTGAGTTATAACATAACCAGCCACCTGCAAAGAATCACCTAAGCTTTAATCTTTTATATATATTCATGGATAGTCATGCCTCCTTTCTGAATGTTGCTAAGTTGGTGCTTTAGCTGTAGTATCCTCACCATTGAGGTCTGAGCACATAACTTCTCAAGAATCTTCCATACTTGAAGAGATGTAGTTGTGTGATTAATTTGAACATCAGAACTAATAGTTGAGTAAAGACAACATAGAAGAAGTTGATATGCTCTTTTTCAGTTCTTGTATTCAATAGTAATCATGTCTCTAGTTTCATCTGACTCACTATCGGCATATTTCTGAAGTAGTGTTTTTGATTCACTTATGAGATCCTCCAACTCTAAAGCTCTTATAGTTGTGAGAACCTAAACTTTCTAATAAATGTAGTTTAAGTTCTTAGATATATTGAAATTGAGAGTTTTGTCAAAGATTAAAAACTGAGAGTTGCTTCATTGATTTTGAGTTATTGAAACAAATGACTCAGTAGCCATCTTAATGATGTTGGTACACTAACTCTGGTACAATCAAAATATTATAACAAAAGAGAAAGTCATGTTTTTTTTATATCCCTGTTTTTCTGAAAATAAAGCAGAGAATATTACATGGTTTGAAATACACAAGACAACATCTCAGCTCTACATTTGTAAAGTTATTTTTATGGTTATGATCTCTCTGGAATAGTGCCACCCATTTTTCTTTGTATAGTTGTATTTTTTCTTGTAACCCATTGAGTGAATCCTCCTATTATAGGTAAAAAAAAAAATAGAAAAGAGCATATCATTGTATTGAGCCGACAGTTATGGAGTAGGAAATTTGTCGCAAATATTGGACTTCAAAATTTACTGGACTTAAATGTGTCATGAGGCTTTATATTCCTAAACCCAAATGACTTCTTCATGGCTCTCTATTTTCTTTGACAGAGGTATCCTCACTTATAACAATAAAAGTATAACCAAAAGCACGAGGAGAATAAAGAAGTAAAATGAGAGGAAATTCGTAGCTAATTCAAAATTTTATCTAACATATATGCGTTATACATGATTGGATTTATAATTATATATATACAACATTGTTGAATATTTTTTTTAAAAGTTATTTATTTATTCTCTTACATACTAGAGTTTAAAATTGATTAGGTTAATATACTATTTAATTAATTATATTAACTTATATAGAATTTAAAAGTAATTTATTAATTCAATGAATAATAATATTATTATATTATTATTTATATTTTTTTATTTATTATTATGAATTGATTTTGTTTATAAATATAAGGAGTTTGGATTATTATTATTATTAAATTAATTTTAGTTGATACCTGAATTTTTAGAATGTCTAATGTGTACAATTTGAACCACTATTAAACAATTATTAACTAAAAATGTAAAAAATAAATATTATTTATTAGGGAGATTTTGGAAAACCAACCGCAGATTTGAAAAATTAGCCAAAAACCTACGGCTTTTTCATTTTTGGCCAAAAACCAACATTCTGACAGATTCCATCCATTTTACTATTCATTCGTCAGTTGATGAACAGTAATAAGGGGTATTTTTGTAATTTCCGATTTTTTTATAAAAAAAAATTATTTTCTTTTACTTTATAGTGAATTTTTTTTTTTAAATTGAAAATTACCAAAATACCCCTGGCTATTGTTCATCAACTAACGAATGAACAGTGAAATGGATGGAAACTATCAGAAAGTTGGTTTTTGGCCAAAAATGAAAAAGTTGTAGGTTTTTGGTTAATTTTTCAAACCTCCGGTTGGTTTTTGGAAATAACCCTATTTATTATTATTGAAAATAATAAAAATTTCATTTTTAATCACTTTAAAGTTTGAATTAAGTTAATGAGCTATATAAACTTTATTTTTCAAAAATAATTTTTTTAAAATTTCAATTTCACAAAATGAGCCTTCATGACTTTTTAATTCTCTTCACAGGTCAAGAAGGCCCGTCACGGCTTATGAGTGACTTTTATCATGGTCGTGAAGGATCTCTAATTCGCGACAAGGGAAAAAATGCCATTATAACTCATTTTCAAAATATTTGAAATGTTAAATTTGTTTGGTTATATATACTATATACATAGGGTTTGTATCTAATGAATTTTTGAATGGGTGGTTGAGGAGAGAGAAACATACATAAATCTCAGCCGTTGGATGAAAATCTAACGGTTGAGATTAACTTTCTCATCTCTCATTGAGAGATGACTTTCTCATTAGATACAAACAATATATATATATATATATATATATATATAAAAGTTTAAATGGCTAAAATTTTCAAATTTTCCCTTTAAAATATTAATTTCTTGTGGCATGTGATATGCATCACTATTTAAAAAAATAGTAATAATAATAATAGTTATATCCACAAAATTTTATATCCTATAATTTATTGAGGGGAGGGGTTTATCTGGTTGAATCCGACCCGCTGCTACCACCGATTATTTTAATACTATTATTATATAGGTAATGTTGTTGGGGTGTCAAACTCAATACCACATCGATAATACAAGAGAATAATGACTTGTATATAAAGTATTCAGAGAACTCCATTAATACGAGGCCTTTCAGGTGGTGACAGTCTCTAGTTTTGTCTGGAAGTCGCCCTTGTCCTTCTTAAGGGACTCGCGGTCAGCACGGGCCTTCTTGATGATGGAAGAGTGGCGGTCCCATTCACGGTTAAAAGCATGAACAATTTGGACGAGCTGAAATTTAAAGAACTTAGGCATTAAGATTCTGAATAAAAACTCAAGACCCGATAAATAGTGATTCGAAATTTACCTTATGACTCGCCAAGACAAACTCCTCAACCAGATCCTGGCGCTTGTCGAGAAGATATCTCTGGTCCTCCTCCAGAACGAACCCGCTCAAAGACTCAAGAGCCGTCTTTGACTCCTTAAAGAAAGAAGTGCCAGCATGCCCTGTTAATGTCCGAGGCACAGACTCGGAACCCTTCTCAAGTATTTGGACCTCCGGAGAAGAGGCCCTATGTTTCTTTGAGGTCGAAAAGACCGACCCATCCTCCTCACGGGTTCGAACGGATACGACCCCCTTATCCTTACTTGGCTTCCGAGCTGAGGCACCCGGAGTTTTTTCCTTTTCCTTTTTCTTATCCTTCCCTGCCCCGGAAGGACCTCCAATTGTCATGCCCCTATCCAAGCGTTGACCCATCAAATACTTTAGGGCATCTACCCCCTTGGAAGAACCCTTATTCTTCTTCTTCTTCGAATCTTGGCCAGCCATCTTCGGAGCCTGACCCTTTTTCGTCGGATCAGGAAGGACTGACACTATGGGTGTCAATTCGTGTTAGCGAATCGGGTTTGACTGAACCCAGCACGACTCGTTTACGTTTATGTCGGACACGACTCGACACGTTTAATAAACGAGTTGCAATTTCTCAACTCGATACGAATCTGTTTAGTACGCGTGTTAACGTGTCGACACGATTAATTTGGTTAAATAACTCAAAATTTGTAACGTGTAATTACCTGTTTAACCTGTTTATCTGTTAACTCGTTGAACCCATTTGTGCATTAACTCATTTAACCTTTTTGTGCGTTAACCCATTTAACCTTTTTGTGCGTTAACCCATTTAACCTTTTTGTGCGTTAACTCATTTAACCTATTATATTTAGTTTTTTTTTTAATACAATAATGAATTTAAATACAAAATAATAAATAAAATAATTAAATTACAAATACAATCCAAATGAAAGTATTCAAATATTAAAGCTTGAATTAATTAAGAATAGTATATCACACTCAAGTACTAAATTAATCAATCAAAATCTATATATCCTCACTTGCAAATTTGATTAAAGCTAATAAAATAAAGAACAATATATTAAATCGAAGAGACACCCCAACCCCTAAGCTAAAGATAAAAGAACTAGGACTGAAACAATTAGTGTTAGAAGAAACATACCACACGAGAAATCGACAACGAGGGTTGACAACACTAACAGTAGATAGCCACAGATGGAAAGTTTCATCTGAGGCAAACCACGAAGAGGGAGCAACAGCAGTGATATTTGAGTAATGATTGGTTGATGACGAGACAAGAGGTAGAGAAGAGAAAATTGTGTCGGGTGGTTGAAGGCAGGAGATGAGGCAGATATGCGAAATAGCTTCTAATTTTTTAAAAAAAATTAGGATATTTGTAGATTGATAATATATATAAATTATAATATATTAAAAAAATATTATTTAACCCTTCAAAATTATATAAAATTTATTTTAACTTCAATTATGCGGATCGACACGTTAACCTGTTAGTTAAACCCAACTCGACTCGTTTATAAGCGGATTAAACGTGTCGTGCCATAAACAGGTGAAAACTCATTTAACTTTAAACCCAACCCACTTATTTTTCGCGGGTTCGTATCAACTCGTCGAGTTATGACCCATTTTAACACCCTTACGATAAATAGAGATAATATATTAATTTTGATTTATTTTAGTAAAAACTTTTGAAAAATTTTAATTTTATAAAAATATTATTTTTATTTAAAAAATTTAACATTTATATTAAAAAAGTCCAAAAATGCAACGGATCTATTAAATATTTAATTTTTTTTGGCAGTAAATAATAAAAATGGCAACCAACCAAACCCTACCGTCGAAAGTTAACTGAGTCGGAATTTGCAGATGGGTCTCAAAATCACTTCTCCTCCTCTTCGACAATCAATATCTATGGCTTTCAGATGCAAACATTTCTCTCAAAAACCCAGCAATTCAAAGGACGTCGAAGTATTTCTCATGGACAAATGCAGATCAGGTAACATCTCTCCTCATGAAGCTCATCGATTGTACAATTGCTTAATTGAGAGAAACGCTCGTCCATCAGTGTTCACTCTTGTTTTTAGTTCTCTTGCTAGGAATAAACACTACAATACTGCTATTTCTCTTATTATGAAGTTGAACTCTTCTGAATTGCCATCCGATTTGATAATCTGTAATATATTGATTAATTGTTTGTGTAATACAAGTAGAGTTTCGGCTGGTCTGTTAGTCTTGGGGAGGATGTTGAGGTTAGGTTTGAACCAAAGTGTTGTGACTTTTAACTGTTTGATCAAAGGTCTATGTGAGGAGGACAGGGTCCTTCAAGCTGGCAAGATGTTGAAGAATATGAGTAGTTTTGGTTGCAAACCAACTGAGGTAACATATGTTACCTAGTAAATGGGTTGTGCAAAACAGGCAATTTGGACCTTGCTCTTAAGGTACATGAAGAAATGGTTAAAGGAAATATGGAATGTGTTGGTACTTATACTTGTTTAATTAATGGTCTTTGTAAGGGTGGGTTAATTGAAAAAGCTTGGGAACTATTTTTAGAGATGAAGGATGGAGGAAGGCGTCCCGATGTAGTTTCATATACGTGTTTGATTCATGGTCTGTGTCATTGTTGGAAATGGGAGGATGCTACAGCTTTGATCAATGAGATGGAAGATCAAAAATTGGAGCTTAATGTGGTGACATTCAATGCGGTTATAGGTGAACTTTGTAAAGATGGAAAGATTGACAGAGCTAGTGAATTATTAGAAGTGATGATTGAGAGAGGTGTGGATCCCAATACAATAACATATAACACCATGATTGATGCATTTTGTAAGAATGGAAATGTGAATAAAGCAAAAGAAATATTTGATTCTATGATAGCCAAAGGGGTGAATCCCAGCTCGCTCACATTCAACAAATTGATGAAAGGTTTGTGTGGGATAGGTAGACCTAATGATGCTTGGAAATTGTTTATTTCAATGAGAAATTATGGGTGTAGACACGATGTTTTTAATTACAACGTCATGATGGATGGGTGTTGCAAACATGGGAAGATAAACAAAGCAGTGAGCCTCTTTAAGGAGATGGCTGCAAGAAGAGTTGTACCTAATGTTATTACATACAACACCTTACTCCATGGCCTTCTTCAATCTGGTAACATTGAACATGCAAGAAAGTTGTTTGGGGAGATGTTGCAAAGTAAGGTAGTGCCCAGTGAACATACTTATTCTATTCTTATTGATGGATGGTGCAAGAATGGTTGCATGGATGAGGCGATGAAAATATTCGATCGTTTAATAAAGGGCAAGTTCAATATTAATATTCGCATACTGAATTGTGTTTTAGATGGACTTGGTGAATCAGGAAAGCTTGAAACTGCTTTTGAGCTGTTCCATAAATTCTCTCAAGGAGTGCCACCTGATGCGGTCACATATAGTACCATGATCAAAGCACTTTGCAAAAATGGGCAGTTAGAAGATGCTAACAAATTTCTGTCTACTATGGAAGAAAAAGGTTGTGCTCCTAGTGTATCATGTTTTAACGTTCTTATGCAGGGGTTTTTGAAGATTAATGAAACAGCTAAAGTGGCAGATCTTCTCCAGGAGATGATAAGGAGAAATATAATTCCAGATGCGATTACCGAATCCATTGTAGTAGGCCTACTTGAAAAGGATCGATAGGGTTGATGTTGTATGAATCTTCTTCTTTTCTCATTCATTAATTGGGCAACAGAGTTGGAGAGCAAGCCTGTCTGTGTTTCTAACTAATGTACAGTTTAACTATAAGCCTGTTTGAGGAAGCCGATGTTGTTTGTCAAGTTGTTGCTTGATTTAATGTACTGGATCTGATGATTTTAATGATGGAAAACAAAACTCTCTCTTATAAATTCATTACTGTCGGAGGTGTTGAATTCTTTAGTGTAAGAGAAAAATAAAATACACTGAATTCATAAATGAACTGATTTATTTGAATACTTGTATATAATTGACTGAACCAAATAGAAGGATTCGGCTAGCAAACAGTTCGCGACGGGTTAAGTATTATAAAAACTAGCCGTGTATTACATATTTTTATATTTTTTATAAAATTATATTAAAAATAATATATTAAATTAATATTTTATTTAATATATGACTCAGTCAAATTTTTGAATTGAATTTAAATTTATATATAATTTATAAATTTAAACTTAAACACTAAAAATTTAACAAATTTTAACTTAATTTGAATTAAAACTCAACTTTTGATAAACAAGCCGAGCGGTAAGCCGAGCTCGATCTTGGCTCCAGTACAAACCCAGATCCTAAGGAATCCCAGGTTAGAGAATAAGCAATGAAGGTTAGGTTGCATTGCATTGCATTAGGTAATTGAATCATTCGTGTTTTAAATAAAATAGTATGTATAGACAGTGAAGTGGATGGCTTTTATTAAATTAGTACATACATGCATGCACCCAACCCATACTTTATATTCATCGTCAGATTGACAGCTGTCATATCTTTTATTTCTGTTTCCATTCCCGGATGATGACTTATACTATAAGCTTTTGAAATGTCTGATATTTTCAGAACTAATTCATCATATTCATTCAAATAGTAATATAATAACAACAAAAGGTTTTTCCTTCCAGTCATTAATGAAGTAACTTTTTTTTTTTTTTTTAACAAATGGTAAATTTTGAAAAAAATACTAACAAAAGTTAACCGCAATTCAAGCCTAATTAATATTAAAATTTTAAAATTATTGATTAAATTAAAATATTATTAATAATTTAAAATAATTATATTTTTTAATAAATTAAAACAGTATAAAAATAGTAATTGCAATTATAACTATTAATAGGTTAATATTTATGGTCATAAAAGATAATAAACAATATTAAAAAAAATATTCTTCAACAAAAATTTAAAAGCACTGTCAAAATTTGAAAGAATAAAAATTTATGTCATTATACTTTATTTTATTTTTTAAAATTTTCTACAACTAAACTTTTAAATTTAATAAATTTTTTTATTTTATTTTTAATTTTTCATTTATTAAATATCAAAATTAATAATTATTTATTAAAGATTTTTTAATTTTTTAATTTTTTTATTAAAGACGAATTACTGAATTTCAAAATATCAGGATGAATTTATAATTAAAATTTGATAATTGTATTGAGATTTAATTTACAATCAAAATATTAATGTATATATAATATATATATATTTATAAAATTTTAATATAAAAATAATATATATTTAAATCATGTGACTTTAATATTTAAATACATCTAATAAATAAAACTATAATATATTTAAAAAATAATTAATTTTTAAATTTAATTTAGATATTAGTTTAGTAAAATATCTATAAAAAAAATAGATAATAATATCTAAAAAAATGTTTGGATAATATTATAAATGTCGAAGCATTTAGTCATGGAAGGTTATAAATGCTCTAATTCAATAATGTGATTCTCATGAACTTATCATATGCTCTCATTCCACCTCTCACTCAAAGTCATTAGATACAAATTATTATTGGTTAAATAATCTTAAAAGGAGAAAACAAATCTGATTGATAGGCAGCCAAAATTGAAAGTGAATGAATAAAAAATCATTCTAATACTTATCTTAAATATGATCACTCCCTTTCTACACAAAACTAAATTAAATTCCCACAATTTGTCAACTTGCGAATACGACTTCACACCCAACTTGTCGGACATCACTTAAACACCAACACCAACACCACTTCAATTTTATAAACACAAATAAAACACCCAGTCGTCGGCTGGACCGCACGGCCGTTATATTTATCATTCATGTCTTCTCTTCTAAGCCAAATATTTGTCTTGAATCTTTCTTTATAATCTTATACATATACAATTTACAAACATTTCCTTTTCTTCATCTCTAATCTCACCATGACTGGCAGAGAAATTCTTCACATGATGAAGGTCAGTTATTTTCTTTTAAAACATTCATCTTTGCAAAAATTGGACTAATGTTGGATTAGGGATTAATTATATGTAGGTGAAGGTTGGGTTGGGATCTTCTACAGCTGATACAGGGAAAGGTAAAAGCAAAGTATCAAAGAATATAAGTCATGGTTATCACTTGGCTAAAGGAAAATCGAATCATCCTATGGAAGATTACTTGGTTTCTGAGTTCAAGAAAGTGGATAACAATGAGCTGGGTTTATTTGCCATATTTGATGGACATTTAGGCCATGATGTTGCCAATTATCTGCAAAACCATCTGTTTGATAACATTTTGAAAGAGGTAATACTATTGTAGTAATAATAATAATAATAATAAATGTCGTTTCATTGATCGGTAGAGTGTTGATTATGTTTGATTTTGTTTAGGAGGACTTTTGGACAGATACAGAGAGTGCAATCAAGAGAGCTTATCGTTCAACAGATGCTGAGATACTGGAGAAAGCATTTGTTCTGGGAAAAGGTGGATCAACTGCTGTAACAGCAATTCTGATAAATGGTCAGAAATTGGTGGTTGCTAATGTAGGTGATTCGCGAGCTGTTATATGTAAGAATGGTCAAGCTAAGCAACTTTCCATTGATCATGAACCTACTAGAGAAAAGAAATCCATTGAGAGCAGAGGTGGTTTCGTCTCAAACATCCCAGGTAACAATTTTTGGCTTCTGCAGAATAAAAAAAAAGAACGATGTTCGACCAATGATGCCTACTGCAATGCCAATTAGATTTTCCTTATAAATACCAAAAATCATATTTTCAATTTCATTTTTTTCTTTTCCAGTCACACTGCGAGCTCATCAAATTCACATATACCAATCATTAGCTTTAGTAGATATCTGATTGTATGTGCTAATATTTGGAACTTGTAGGGGATGTGCCGCGAGTTGATGGACAGCTGGCCGTAGCGAGGGCATTTGGAGATAAGAGCTTGAAAATACACCTAAGCTCCGACCCAGATGTTAGGAAGGAGACTATAGATGATACAGCAGATTTCATTGTACTAGCAAGTGATGGAATATGGAAGGTCAGTTATATGTCATATATTTTACATTCATGATTTGTTGAGTTGTGTGTACTAATAAGTGTATATGCAATGCAACTAACAGGTGATGTCTAATGAGGAGGCTGTTGAGTGTATCAGACACATAAAAGATGCTCAGTCTGCAGCTAAGCACTTGATAGCTGAAGCTGTTAATAGGAAAAGTAAGGATGATATATCTTGCATTGTTGTAAAGTTCCATTGATAAATTATATGTTTTCTTATTTTGTTGTAATAGCAGGATTTATTTACTTTTCCTGTGAATTTTTCTGCTCTCTCTTCAGCCATGAGTACTTTCTATGTGTATAGGATGCTCAAATTTGTTGTTTTCTCTCTACCTGTTATGCAAAATGTTTCATGTAGATTAAAGCAATACAAAAAGTAATTTCTCCCATTTAAAACATCTTACATCTTCATTTGTTTAGGAATTGATCGGCTATAATGAAAATGTGAAAGATTATATAATTTTTAAAATCAAATTAAAAAATCTAAGAACAATAATCAAATACAATTTTTAATTTAAAATATAATATTTTTTTTAAATATAATCAAATATGATCAACAAGTTAATTTACAGACCAATCTTTAGTAAATTATCTTTTTTTTATTATTATTTTAAGAATTTAGTATTTTAGTTCTCCAATCAATTATAAAATATCACGATTTACTCTCTAGATCATAGCAAATTTAAATCAATTAAACTGTTATATGTAGTTCGATCCTATTTAGTAATTGCAGGAATCAAATATTTTTTTATGGACTCAACATCTGTTGTCCTTACAAAATATGGGTAGGATATTTTTAAAGTTAAATTTATTTAAATATGACAAAAAGTGTTTATTGTTATAGTTTGTTTGGAAGAGTTTTTCGTAATAAAATGTTTAAATTGATTAAAAAATAAAATAAAAATAAAAATAAATTAGTACGAACTTTTAGTAAAACTGTAGTTGATGGTCTTCCCTCAAAGACAATCGAGAACTTAGGGTTCAAGGTCAATAGTTTCTGTGTTTCGAAAATCTTTTCTATCATCGGGAAATATAAAAAACCATTTTGAGAGTATTCCCAGAAATATTCATTTTCCAATGTACGCCTAATTTTGAAATTTTTTTCCAAACTAGCTTCATTTTTCAAAATGCTCCCTAAATTATTTTCAATTTAAATTCTTTCATTTCCTTTTGGTGAAAAATGTTAGTAGTTTACAAATAGCTAATAGACAATATTATCCAAATTACCTTAGTTTCGGAAAAAAAAAAATCCTTAAATTATCTTCAAATTTCCAAAATGATTGATTTCGAAGGGGAATATTATGAAATTGTAAATGTTGAGTAGAATTCCACCATTCTAAAGTGGTGTCAATATATAGGTGTTGGTGCTAGGATGAGGGGTGACGTGGTCCTTGATTTGAAGGGGAGAATTATTAAGGTGTTAAACTTAATACCACGTCAGTAATACAATAAATATATTGTATATGTAGCATTCGGAGAACTCTATTAATATTAAGTGTTTCAAGTGGTTGTATTAAGAATAAATTCCTGCAGTTGCCTTAATCCAAAATAGAAAATATCGTATAATGTGAGAGTTAAGGAGTCACTATAGATGATCCAACAATGGGAAGATGATGGTTAGGAAGGTTTTTTCTATTCAACCTATAATAAAGCAAATATGTGCCTTTTTATTTTGACCCCTAGGGTAAGAAGTTTCATTAGATTTTCTATTACACTATACATAAAGTGAGGGGCTACTTGATATATGGTATTCAACACTAATTTTAATCAAGTTAAAACAACCTCCCAAATAAGCTGCTTGTACACATGAATGGGAATGAGAATTCGGGATTCACTCCTAAAAATTCACTCCCGCCTACCCCTAGGAAGTTAAGTTTTATTCTTGAGTTTTGCTTTCTTCATTCTCTTCATCCATTTCAAAACCAACATCTTCATACCTTATGTCCATTCCTCCATTTGTTCGTCTAAGTTTTTACCCTTTGCTTGCGTTTATCTCTCATCTATCAACCGTCTCCCTCTGTCTTTACTCATTCTTATTCCGTTATTCTTAACCATGTAGTATTAATAAAATCATGATTCTCATTTCCATTAAACTTTCAATCGCTTTGATTACCCATTCCATTTCAATTTTTGAACAAACAACCCTTAATATACTACTATTCTTTACCCGAAATAGGGGTTTTTTTTCTTTATTTGGCCCCGACGTAATTGGTCTGACTTCATGTAACATCCCATATTGATACAGGATTAAAAGGAATTGAATTGTTATCCATACCATCCATGTGCAGATTGTTTTTCGGGAGTCCAGAATTTGAGAACTCTAAAGTTAAGCGTGCTTGACTTGGAGCAAATTTAGGATGAGTGACCTTTTGGAAAGTTTCCCGGAAAGTATATGAATGATGACAAAGCATGTTGAAATGTTTAATGGTGGTTGTAGGGTTAGTGATCAGCATTAAAACCGATTGTAAATGATGTGGCATCCTGTCACCGTGCCTCGAATCATCCGGAGGCGGGAGCCGGACGTTACACCTGGAAAAAGTGGTAAAAATTGTACGTGAGCGAGTGAAATATATGAATTAGACTTTAGCGTTAGAAACAAAATTAAATGAATTTTTATAGTAGAGTTTTCAAAAATTTAGATTGGTTTCAACATCTGAATGCGGGGGGATACTAGTGGTTTTGTCCATCTATTTGATACAAATAAATATGTGGTAGGATAGGATAATCCTGATAAGCAAGTGCTTGAACAGATTTTGAAATGAGGTGCTCATATGGCGGTTATGTAATAATACACCAGTAACGTGTGCTTTGGGTTTGGGGAAGCGACAATCTAGTAGTGATCTTAAAGAGGAAATGATGTAGGGTTTTGTTTGTATTAGAAAATGGACAAAATAGGCTCACTTATCGTAAGATTCCAACAACCCACCCACCCACTTTATACCTAGCTTTTCTTCGACACCTCTTCTTTCGTCTACTACCATACAGTAATCTCTAATAATAGATAACATACATAACTGCATCTGCACTCACTTTAATATCTAGTTTGTCTGTATGCGTCGGCCCAAATCCCTCCCTACATTGGCCCAGCCCCATTACTTCTTCAACTTTGCTACCTATTTCTCAATTATTCTTCCATTTTATGTTGCTATATATAATTTTTTTTAAAAATTTTTTATGCTTAAACAATATGGTTCATATTTCTAAGTTTATTTTTAATACATCGTAAAAATTAAAATTAATACTAATTTATAAAAGTAATTCTTTCCGACTTTATTTAAAATATTTTGTTAAGAATTTGTTTTCCAAAAAAATATATTAATTTAAAAATAATAATTTATATAAACTAAAAAACAAAAAAAAATTAAATTGGTCCAAAAATAATTCTTAATTTGTATCTTACTCGAATATTTTTTTTGAAAAATAATAATATAAAATTTTATTTTTAAAAATTTTAAAATTTTCAATATATATTAATAAAAATTTATAAAAAGTAAAAATAATTTTTTATTTATTTTTTCTTATTTATGAACAATTTAATTTTTTATATGTATTTAAATTTATTTATTAATAAATATTTATAATATTTGTAGATGAGTATGAATAATTATAGTATTATAGATTTATTTATTTTTTAAAAATTTTTTAGTAATGAAATTTCTAGATATAATTTAATAATAAACAGAATTTTGAAAAATATTTTTAAAGTATATAAAAGTTAGAATAACTATATAAAATCAGTATCATATTAAATTAATTTATAATTTTATTTAAAAATTTACACTAAAAAATAATTAAAAATATATATACAAGTTAAATATTGTTTTTTCACATAAAATTATTTTATAATAAACAACAATAACGATTATAAATTATAAACCAATATATTTTTGTATTAATTGATATTAATTTTTTAAATCCAATTTTCTATTATTACAATGGGATAAAAATTACTTTATTTTTATTTTAATGTATTTTATTTCTATCGAATTAAATAAAATTTAAATTTTATTAAACTATATTAGTTTTTTTAAAATTAAAATTTAAGATATTTTTATTTTTATTCAGTAAAATAATTAATAAATTATTAGGCTACAAAAATATTGATAATTTATTAAAATTAGTAAATCAAATTTTTTTTACCATTATTAAAAAATATTAAAATTATATTATTTTTTGTAGTTTATTAATTAAAATTACATAAAAAATTAATGGTAAAACTATAAATTTATTTAAATTATTAAAAATGAAAATATTTTATCAACAAATTAAAAAAATAAATTGTATTTGATGAATTATTAAAATGATTAAAATTACTTAATTATTGAAATCAATCAGCAGAACTACCTACCACGATTGATAGGATTATCAAGATTTGAAAATTTATGATATGAGAAATGATAATTTTATTTTCAAATCCGGCATTTGGGTAGGATTATCATTGATAATGATGGTAATTAGAAAAGCTGACATGGAATATAAAGAGTGAACATAAGATTAAAACAAAAAAAGAATAACTTGAATGGCATGCAATGGAATATTTGGGTTTGCAAATAATATGGCAGATACAGATTTTATTAATTGCGAGATCTGAGTGAAAACACTAGAAGCAATAGAGAGGAGGAAGGAAGAGAGAGAGAGATAACATAATTAATAAATTAATTTAAAAAAATAAAAAAGAAAGAAGTAAATCCAAAAATGGTACATTCTTTGACAATGAAACACATAGCAAGGTGTTGTGTGCTGCGTTATGCGAGGAGTTGACACCTATGCCTTTTTGCATGCTGACCCCAAATGTCGACTTGCCACGCACACCCCATCCCTATTATTTAACATTACCCTTTCCTTGCCTTTCTTCCTCCATCACCACATCACATCACTTCACCTCTCTCCATTGCTATTATGAGCAGCACCACCATTTACACCGATCAAACCAAGAAAACCAAACCCTCTTTCAAAGAAATCGAGGTTCCGCCGAGGAAACTCCTCGTCAAAAAAAACCACCGCCACTGCGACCCTTCAATGATGTTCTTCCCCGAAGACATCACCACTCTCCACAAATTCCTCCCTTTCAACAACACCAACACCGACGCCGACTCCGACCCTGACTCCGACCCGTACGCCTCCGACCACTTCCGTATCTACGAGTTCAAGATCCGCCGCTGCACTCGCAGCCGCAGCCACGACTGGACCGACTGCCCCTTCGCCCACCCCGGCGAGAAGGCCCGTCGCCGCGACCCGCGCCGGTTTCATTACTCCGGCACCGTCTGCTCCGAGTACCGCCGCGCCGGTACCTGCTCCCGCGGCGACGACTGTGAGTTCGCTCACGGCGTCTTCGAATGCTGGCTTCACCCTTCCCGTTACCGTACGGAGGCTTGTAAGGATGGGAAGAATTGTAAGCGGAAGGTTTGTTTCTTCGCTCACTCGCCACGTCAGCTTAGGATTCTCCCCGAGATCTCAACCTCTTCGCCTAAATACAGCAAAACCCAAACCCAACAACACCACCATCACTGTTGTATGTATTGTCACGGCTCTATTAACTCGTCTCCCACCAGTACTCTCCTCAACATGTCGCAATTCTCACGCTCGCCGTCTCTCTCGCCTCCTTTATCTCCCGTGAAACACAATTTCTCGCCAATCTCGTCTCACCGTTTCACCAAGCTTAACAACTCCGAATCCCTCACTTACAAAGACGTGCTCAACGAGCTTATATCGTCTCTCGACAATATCAATTTGAATCTCAGTTTCAACGACGCCGTTTCCATTTCCTCTCCATCTCCTTCACCTTCTCCTTCCACCAGTACCACGTCACCATGGCTCGATGTCATAGATCATCATCATAATCATACTCATCAACCACAGTTTGTCCCATCTCCTTCCACACCAAGCCCATCTGCCACGTCATTGAATTATTTTGCTAACAACTCTGCAGATCCCGATCTCGGCTGGGTCAATGATCTCTTGATGTAAGCCAAGCCGAGCCAAGCCAGACCGCTATTCAATGAATAACAAGATGAGGAATGTTGTAAATACAGCGCCTTGCACTGCACCGACTTCGACTCCGGCTCCGGCTCCGGCTCCGGCTCGTATTAGATATATATTATATGTGATTTGGTGTATATTGTTATTGTTGTTTACTTCCGTCGGATTAATTTCAGTATTTTGTCTTGTTTTTATGTCGGATTAATTTCTCTTTCACAAGCCGGAATGTGAGAGATTTTAATTTTAATATTTTGTTTTTTCAAGTGTATTACTGACTAGTAGTTTGTTTGTATGATCTTCAAGGATCATCGTCGAAATGTAATCGGAAGGAAAATAATTTCATTGTCAATGGAGAAGATCTGTTGTTTGTTTCTGATTTCTTTCTTTGTGGTGTTGTGTACGTGTTTAACCTAACTACGATAAGACAGGTTCGAGATTCGTGAATTAGATATTTTATTTTATTTTAGGGAGATATGGGATGATGGTACACGTGGAGCGCATGCACGCAGGGTGGAGTAAAAGATATGAGATTCTCAAGATATTTTTGGCAGCTTCTAGTCTGATCTGTGTTTGAATTTTTCAATTGTTATCTCCTTATTTTACTACTACTTTCAGTCTCCGCATCACAAATTTAGCTAGCTTTATTTACAGTGTCTAAATTTGAAGGGGGCTGGTCCTAATCTAATGAAACTTGGGAAAATGTTCTAAAAATAATGAAAGGAACTTGTGAAATTTAGGAAATTTGTCAAAGTGCAGATTCAATTAAGACTATGATAGAAAAGTTTTTTAAAAGTACACCATGAAAGCAACTTCGATTTGCACTCCTTTCTTAAAGTAGGATGATGGTTTATATATTTTATTGATACATATGAATTATATTTGTTTTAATTGAATTTTATTTAAATTTAATTTCCAGTTAGATATGGAATTTTTATTTAATTATCTTTAAATTTAATTAAAATTTCAAATATAAATTTTATATTTCTTAAATTTATGTTTTTTAATTGTTTATAAATTTTATATAGGGTGATGCTCTTAGTAAAATTCCTTAGCTATTATAAAATTTATATTTATTAATTTTGTCAGTGGAATAAATATTTAAATGTAAAAATCCTATTACAGTGTTTTAATTTGATCAAATTCCAATACCAATCCGGCCATGTCTAGTGTATGTCGGCCAGTTACTTGAAGGTCCATTGTATCATAAAATTGAAAAGGAATTGATTTGTTGAGAAAGTGAAAAATTCAATTGCTAGAAGAAAATTAATAGAGAATTTCAATTGGATTAAAAATATATATATTCAAAAATAAACTTCTTCTTCAAAACCATATAGTTCAGAGTCATATTTCAATCAATCAAATCTTTTAACGAAGAATCTATGTAAATAATTTTCCAAAATATCTTCATGTTATGGTCTATAAATAAGTGAAAATAGTAAAATTAAATTTTATTTTAGAAAAATCTTAATTTTAGACCAATTTTAAATTATTTACATTTTAAAAACTTTTTTATTAAAATAAAAATGCAAAACTATATTTTTAAAAATAAAAATTACAAAAATAACTTTCTGGTGGACCGGAAAACAGTTATATTTAACTGCTTTTCGGTGTAATTTTACTTCCCAGTATGATTTGTTCGGAAAACAAATTAAGACCGGGAAGTAGGGGTATTATAGTTAGTTTGGTCATTTTTTTACAAAAAGTTTAGTTTTATAAACATTTTAATTTTGATTTAAAAATATAAGTTTTTTAAATAAAAAGTCCAAAAGTGTAACGGACCGTAAATAATGATGAATAAGTATAGTAATATAATTATACTTATTTGGGAGAAAGTAAGTAACAATATCAATTCAAATCAAATGATAAGTGAACGAATAATTGATGGATGAAATAAATAGTAATATTTTATTTATTTATTTTCAATACGGGAAAAATTTATTAACAAAAATTAAAATTAAGAGTATACAAAGCCACATCATGTAAAATGCAAAAATATTTATTTTTAGAAAACCCGTCAAAGCATTATATTTACGAAAAATATGAAGGATGAATGGAGAGAAGAGAGAGTTAATCTTAACTAAAATGTATTTGATAATGAACTTAACTTTTGTAGGCAAGGCAAATGTGTTAGGAATAGAGGAGACAGAATAGCACCAACCAGAGTAGAAACAGAACAACAAAGTATGGAAAGTAGAAAGGGACACGAGAGATTTAACATGGTTTGACAATGTGCATACTCCACGAAGGAAGAGAATAACAATCTACTATAATAATTAAAGGGATTACAAGATATCACACAAAATAGCCACAAAAAGGCTACACTCAAATCTCACAACCCAAAGCACCCAAAACTAAAACCCCTAACTCTCGAATGTGTTTCCCACACTCAAATATGTGTAATTCTCTTTAGAACTGGATACTTTCTTCTTTGTGAGATGCCTCTATTTATAGTGATCACAAAACCCACTTTCCTAATAGTTTCTTTCCAATAAGGAAAAGTAAACCATAACAATTGGGAAAAACAAATTTCATCAAATTAGGAAAACTAGCAAATAGGAAATAGATCCAAAAACCAAAATAGAAATTCCTTCCAAAAAGGATTCCTAGTGAATCAAGTAATTTAGGATTCCTTATGATTCAAGGCATCCTAACAAAACGAATTATGGATAGTCTCTGAGTTAATAGTCGAAATAAACTGTGAGTTAATAGTTGAAATAAACGGGACTTTAGGAGATGTAATAGTGAATTAGAATCAAATTATGATGAAGATCGGTAAGGAAGGAAGATAGATCACTATCATAGGGGATCTTTACTAGGGTGAATGCTTAAACATTGTGAAATGACTCAAATGGAAGACAATTTGTTATGGATGTAGTTAACTATACGTGCATATAAAAAAGAACAACAAACAACAATAGTAACATAAGAGATTCAAGCTGTTCTTCATCAGTTTCAACGAGTCTTTCAGATGCCAAATTCTTTACCACCCATTAAAGATTTGGAACATGACATACAGTTGAAAGAGGTTACTGATCTAATTAAGGCGGGACCTTACCGCTACCTACAGTTTAAAAAAATAAAATTGAAAGGCTGGTTTAAGAGAGGCTTAAGGCAAGTGTAATTTAACCAAGCATATATTACCATATGCAAGTACTGTTTTGTTGGTAAAGAAATAAGATGGTGGGTGGAGATTTTGTGTAGGTTACAAGGCTTTAAACAAGGCCACAGTGACAAGTTTTCTATTATCATAATTAAGGAGTTACAGAATGAATTACATGGATCCGATCCATTATCATTAAAAATAGATCTTAAGTCTGGTTATCATAAAAAAAAATATGTATGAGAGAGGTAGACATTGAGAATACAACATTAAAAATTCATGAAGGCCTTTATGATTTTTTTGGTTATACTTTTGGTTTAATCATTGTTCATGCCACATTCCAGTCTTTGATGAATCAAATATTCAAACCAAATTTGAGGAAATTTGTCTTCGTGTTCTTTGATGACATACTAATCTACAACAAGTATATACAACAGTAATTGCAGATTTGCATATTATACTGCAAATATTAAATGACCATCAACTATTTGCAAATCTGAAAAACAATGTTCATTTGACTAGTGAATTTTGGAGTATTTGGGTCACATTATTTTCAAGGAAGAGGTAGCAGCAAATCCATCCAAAATTGAAGTTATGCTCAAATGACCATCACTAACCAATCTTAAGGAATTAAGGAGATTTTTGAATATAATTGGGTATTACAGAAGATTTGTAAAGGGTTATAGTATGGTAGCAGATCATTTGATACTTTTATTGAAGATAAATAACTTCAAATGGACCGTAGAAGCTAAAGATGCCTTTAAGAAATTGAAACAAGTGATGACAACAGTTTCAATTTTGACTCTTCCTAATTTTGCACAACTATGTTACTTTGAAACAAATACTTCATCTTAGGGAGCAGGAGCAGTTTTGACACAAAAAGGTAAACTAATAATTTATTTCAGGCAAACAATTAAGGAAGATGAGAAGAACACTTCAACATATGCTAGAGAATTAATGACTTTAGTTTTGTCAGTTAAGGGATGGAAGAATTATCTCCTTTGGTATAAAATTTCCATCAAAATTGACAAAAATCACCTAAGTTATTGTTGGAACATCAAGAAATTAATCCTCACTATCAAAAGTGGGTAATGAAGCTTATGGAATATAATCATACCATGCAAACTATTTGATTACTTGTGTTGAATTCAAAACGGGTTTTATAATGATAAAAAAAATTAGGGAACCATACTAATTTCAATCTTCTTATAGTGAGTAATAATCTGTTTGATTTAGTACTTAAAATCAAACCGGAACCAGCAAGATCATTTTGAATAATTTGGAATCGAATCAGATCGATTTGTTTATGAAAACCGATCGGCTTAATTCTTGTCGGTCTAGATCGGTCCGGACCGGTTTCAGGTCTTAATTCTTGGATACATTGTAATGATAAAATACTTTTATTCTTCATCAAAGTAAAGAAAAACTTTCTCCATGCTTATAATATTAATAAAGTCTTTTTTCAATCTCTTGAATCAAGAAAAATAAAAATAAAATAAAATAAAAATCTCATCTAAAGTAAGAGATAATAAGAAGGAGAAAAGGAAAGCATATGAAATAATTTGGAGGATAAAAATAGAGTGAAGAATGAAGACAAAAATGAGAAAAATAAGAAGAAAATTAGAAAATCGAAAAAAAGTTATAAAAAAGAATATATCATCAATTCTTTAGTTTCGGACCAGTAATTTAATAAATTTTTAATTCAAACCGATTTAAAAACTGTTACAAAATCCACGATTTAGATTTAAACAGATTTGGTCTTCACTGGTCTGGGTCGAGCCCAATTAATTTGTCCACTCCTACTCTGTAGTGGGCTGGAAATCCAGGCCCGGTTCGGAACCAAGGCTCAGGCTCAGGCCTAGGCCTGTTGATACTGAGGCCCAGGCCCAGTGATTCCGAGGCGGTCCAATTCTTCCGAGGCCCATCGACCGGGTAAGCGAGCTGTTGAAGAAATCCCGGATCCTGCGGAGATCGTTCCGCGGAGATCTCGTTGAGATCAGGCGACAGCCCTCCAAGCCTCTATAAATGGAAGGCCTGAATCTCATAAAAGGGACACTTTTTTGCTTACCGAAACTCTGCGAAATTGCTACTCACGCCATCATAATCTCCGATCAATCTCCGGTAGCCCATTGGCATCTCTGACCAATTTACCGGTCACAATCAACTGAGCCCTGAGTTCACATAAATCTGTCGACGACCTTCCGAGGCAATCCTTCCGACAGGAATCATCGGCTACAGGAAGTTAACTCTTTCTTTTGTCTGTTTTATTTCTCATTTGTTTTCAGTTCAAAGCTGACTTGAGCGTCGGAGTGCCTACGGCAGACACCACAACGGTGTCCCCAGGTCCGCTCGGACGTTACTTATTCTTTTGCAGGATACCCTTACTTTTGGAATCGGTCCCAAACGAGTCCTGAACCATCCGGTCCAATCAGTCCGGATCAACTGTAGTTCCGAACCACTACAGTTTGGCGCCCACCGTGGGGCCGACGATAAGTTTCCTGCAAAACTATCGTCTTTTACTTTTTTCTGTTGTTTCAAAATTCGTTACTCTTATCATGGCTAACGATGCGACTGTTGAGCAATAGCTTAGAGCAATGATGGAACGCATGCGCTAGTTGGAAGAAGAAAATGCCAGAACCAAGGCAGCAAACCAGGAGCTTACGCAGCGGATGAACAATATGTCCAATAATGGCACTACCCCAAATGCGAATGGTGACAATGCAGTCAATCTTGAAGCCAACAGGCTCCTCCTCTCGGAGATCCAGGAGATCAAAAGAGGCATAGCGAAAGAAGCTGCAAACTTCCAAGTCGTCATCAGGACCATTCCTGGTATTCCGGCACCATTCGAGCGCTCTGTTGTGGACACCCATATCCTCTCCCCATTCGTGGATAGGATTGCGACGGTAGAAATACCGAAGAGGAGTATCCTCCCAACCTTCCACAAATTCCGAGGGGATTCGGATCTGGCAGAGTACGTGACCGAGTACCACCAGGAAATGTTCATGGTGAACCTTCCGAGCGACACTCGCGAAGCCATAACTTGCAAAACGTTTGGTAGTAGTTTGGGCGGTCCAGTCCTAACCTGGTTCCTTAATCTTTCGAACAACTCTATTCATTCCTTTTCTCAACTGGTGGATGATTTTGTTGTCAAGTTTTCTAGCCGCAGGCGTTTCAGGTTAACCACGGATCACTTATTTTCCGTGGTAAAAAAGGAAGGTGAGAGCCTCCGGGAGTATGTCTCTCGCTTCACCAGAGAGTACATCAAGATCTCAGATGTCGTGGAGTCAACCACTGCGACTGCATTCCGGAAGGGTCTACCCCCATTCTCACGTCTGTACGAGCAGCTCACAGAATGCGAGCCTCGGACTCTAGAGGAATCCCTTGCAATCGCGACTCGGCAAATCAAGTTGGAAGAAGACCCTGCGAGGGCCGCCATGGCTAAGAGCAGAGCAAACGGTAAGTCCGAGCAACGCAACAACAAACCTCACATGGGGAGGTTCGAGCCATATAAAAGGCATAACCCTTGCCCCAATTCGGGTCCGTCCAGAACTCCAAGTAGGAACAGTGAAAACAAACCAAAGCGACCGGTGCCGGCCTATGACCTAACCATAGAGCCAAAAGCCCTAGTCGCTATAATGAAAGACATGGGGTCCTCTGTTACTTGGCCAGAACAAATGCGGACTCCCGCACACCAAAGAGATAAAAACAAATTTTGTCAATTTCATAATGACCACGGCCATAAAACAGAGGACTGTGTGGCATTACGGTTTGAAGTAGCCTCCTTACTGAAGAAAGGACGCCTGCGTGAGTTTTTGTCCGAAAAGGGAAAGCAAACGCTTGAGAAGTCCGAGGAGAAACGTCATGAATCCAAAGCGATCAAAATGCCTGACGAAGCTCCAGAAGTCGAGCGGATAATTGGAGTTATTGACGGTGGCTCAGTGGTGAGCGGAATAACCCAAAGTTCCGCGAAGAGACATACGCGAGAGCTAGTCAACATAAACGAAGCTTCCGTGCGGCCAGGTGAAACCCCTCTTACCTATAAGCTATCATTTTCTGACCAAGACATGCAGGGACTTGCAGACCCGCACCACGATGCGTTGGTCATAACTCTGCAAATAGCCAACTACAAGTTGAAGAGGGTCCTCGTTGACAATGGAAGCTCAGCGAATATCATGTTCCTTCCGGCTCTCAAGGAAATGCATCTGGATGAGTCACTCATCATCCGAAGCATGACTACACTCACCGGATTCAGTGGAGTATCGAAGCAAACTATAGGTGAGGTTGTTTTGCCTGTTTTTGTAGGTGGCCTTAATCTCGTGACCAGGTTTCTCCTAATAGATGCGCAATCATCTTACAATTTAATTATGGGAAGACCTTGGATCCACAAGATGAAAGCAGTCCCCTCAAGTTATCACCAGACTCTTCGATTCCCCACGAAATGGAGGATCAAAGAAATCAAAGGGGATCAAAAAGCCTCAAGGGAATGCTATCACACGAGCTTCAAGAAAGCTCCAACAGCATAGCAATTACAGAACGAAGCTCCCGCGCATGGCCGAATGGAAGTTCCGGTGCCAGAACCCCTGGAGGAAGTCCGAATCGATCTGGAACATTCCGACAGGAAGATCCAGATTGGCTCAGCCCTCTGTCCGGAACTTAGAGGTAAACTCCTAAACTTAATTTCGGTAATCTCGATTGCTTTGCTTGGTCCCATGCGGACATGACAGGTATCGACATAGGCATTATCGCCCACAAATTAGGAGTCGATCTTAAGGCTAAGCCCATCAAGCAAAAAAAAAAAAGAAATTCGCCTCGGAAAGGAACCAAATCATTAATGAAGAGGTGCAAAACCTCCTAAAGAATGGTATGGTCCGAGAGGTGAAATATCCAGACTGGTTAGCCAACGTCGTCGTCGTCAGAAAGAAAAACGGCAAGTGGCGGGTGTGCGGAGACTATTCCGACCTAAATAAATTGTGACTAAAGGACCTATTCCCTCTTCCTCACATTGATACAATGGTGGATGCAACTGCGGGACATGAACTCTTAAGCTTCATGGACGCCTTCTCGGGGTACAATCAAATCAAGATGGACCCAGCAGATCAAGAAAAAACAGCGTTCATAACCGATAGAGGCACCTACTGTTACAATGTGATGCCATTTGGATTGAAAAATGCTGGAGCGACTTATCAACGCCTAGTCAACCAAATATTCTCCGAACAAATCGGAAAAACTATGGAAGTTTACGTGGACGATATGCTTGTGAAATCACTAAAAGCCAAACAACATATCGAACACCTACAAGAAGCCTTCCAGATCTTAAGACAATACAACATGAAACTAAACCCGGCGAAGTGTTCATTTGGAGTTGGTTCTGGCCAATTCCTTGCATTCATGGTAACAAAAAGGGGGATAGAAGCAAATCCGAGCCAACTGGAAGGAGTTGTAAAGATTCCAATTCCAGAAAGCAAGAAAGACATCCAACGTCTGACCGGAAGAATCGCGGTCCTCAATCGATTTCTTTCGAATACCTCAAACCCCTTTTCTAATTACTTCAGAAGGGCACGAACTTCGATTGGTCATGCGAAGAAACCCTACATAGAGTTCAACTCCACCTTGCAAAGGCACCGGTTTTAGCCAAACCAAAATCCGGGGAAATGTTGTATATCTATCTGGCAGTTTTCGAAGCTGCAGTCAGCGCCGTCTTGGTCCGAGAGGAAGGAAAAACTCAACGACCAATCTACTACACCAGTAAGTCTCTTGTGAATGCAGAAACAAGGTACAGTAGTGTGGAAAAACTCGCCCTAGCCCTGGTATCAGCCTCTCGGAAGCTGAGACTCTATTTATAGGCCCATCCCATAACTGTCATTTCATCCTACCCAATCAGGGCGATCTTACATAAACCTGAAGTTTCTGGGCAAATGATAAAGTGGGCTGTGGAATTAAGTCAATTTGATATCCATTACAAACCTCGTACGGCAATAAAATCACAAGCATTAGCCGATTTCGTGGCGGACTTCGCAGCCCCTCCTTAGAGTGTCAACACTACGGAAGAAAAATCCGAGACATGGATTCTAGAAGTTGATGGAGCCAGCAACTCACAAGGAGGCGGTGTGGGGATTGTGTTGATAAATCCGAATGGATAACTATTAGAACATTCCTTGCACTGCGATTTCCCAGTCACCAACAATGAAGCAGAGTATGAAGCGTTGATCGCCGGTTTAAAGCTAGCCCAAAGCCTGCACATCAAGAATCTGCTGGTCAAATGCGACTCTCAACTAGTCGTAAGTCAGGTCACCGGAACCTATCAAGCGATGATGACAGAATGAGGACCTACCTTGAATTAGTTCAAACCATCCAACAATCATTCTTGACAATATCGTTTGAACAAATTCCAAGGGGGGAAAACAGCCGTGCGGATGCTCTTGCCTCTTACGGTTCAGCAGTCAAGGATCCAGGCACCAGGTACGTTCTACACGGACACATTGAAAAATCCTCCATCAAGGCAGAGCCACTTGAAGTCCTTCCGGTCAGCAACCCGCAAGAAAATTGGATCAAACCAATTCTCGAGTACATCCAATCTGGTACATTGCCCCAAGACAAAGCTTCAGCTCGGAAGTTAATTACATCCGCAGCCAGATTCGCAGTAATCGAAGGGGTACTCTACAGAAGATCTCTCAGCGGCCCTTATCAGCTATGCCTAGATGAGAACAATGCGAAAAGAGTTTTACAAGAACTTCATAATAGTCAAGTTGGAAACCATTTCGGGGGAAGAAGCCTAGCGTTCAAATGCTTCCGAGCCGGGTATTATTGGCCAACCATGAAATCAGACGCAAAAGAATTAGCCAAAAGATGTGACAGTTGCCAAAGGTATGGAAATTACATTCACGCACCGGCTGAACTTCTGCACGGAATCTCATCCCCATGGCCCTTCTCCAAATGGGGAAAGGACATAGTGGGACCACTCCCACCTGCTTATGGGAAAGGCGAAAGGTTTATCCTCCTTGTCACCGATTACTATACCAAGTGGGTAAGAGCCGAAGCATTCACCAACGTCACATATTTGGCCGTTAAGAACTTCGTGTGGAAACACATTCTCTGCCGATTTGGAGTTCCGAACGAAATAGTCACAGATAACGGCTCCCAGTTCATATCCAAGGTATTTAAGGACTTCTGCATCGCTTGGAATATCAAACTGAACTTCTCTACCCCCAGATATCCGAAAGCGAATGGTCAGGCCGAGGCGACAAACAAAACCCTCATGGCCATCCTCAAGAAAAGACTAGGGAAGCACAAGGGTGCATGGGTTCAGGAATTGCCTGGCGTCTTATGGTCCTACAGAACAACTCCCATGGTTCCGACAGGTCAGACTCCCTTCTCTCTAGTTTTCGGAATCGAAGCAGTACTTCCTTCCGACGTGGGATTCGGACAGTACCCACTCCATGATCAGAATCAGGTAATATTAGACTTCGACCTCGCCACAATCGAAGAATTACGAGAAGATTCCGAGGTAAAAATGGAAAAATACAAAATGACCATTGAAAGAGCTTACAACAAATCTGTCCGTGCAAGAACTTTTTCCGTGGGGGATTGGGTACTCAGAAAAAACTTCACCGCAAACAAATTGGACGAGTCCTGGGAAGATCCGTACTAGATTACAGAAATAATGGGCAAAGGAGCATATCAACTCCAAGATGAAGCCGACAAAGCAGTCCGAAACACATGGAATGCGGCTCACTTGAAGAAATTCCAGTTCTAAACGAACATAACCCCATGATCTCCGGGGACCAGGTTCCGACCTCAAACCATAAATTCTTTACGTTCAATGTTTTTCAATTTTGATTTGCCTTCAGAATCAATTACTGACTTAAGCATCCGAGGGTCCTCAATAAGCTGAGGACCATCCTAACCTTTTTATCACTCTGCAGTCAAAAGCCAACGTCCGCCCAGACCATCAACCCCCTACGAGGGGAAATCAAGTTTTTCTAAGAAACCCATTCAATACTTGCACATTTTATTTTGATTTTCCTTCCGAATCGATTACTGACTTAAGCATTGGAGGGTCCTCAATACGTTGAGGACCTCCCTCACCCTGTGTTGAAATCTCAGGTAATACGGAACCAAAGGCAAAAAGCTCATACATCCTGGAAAGAGAATAACTAATCAAGTTAAGTCCAGAGTCCGAGACATGAAAGCCCATATTACAAAGGTTCCGGATCATGCTCTAACCCCAAAAATTCATTTTTTGCGAGGTGTCCGCATTGACGCATCGAACAAGAGCATGAAAAATTTCTCAAGACAAAGAATCAAACAAAGAACTGAGCTCAGAAGAATAATCGTCTTGAAGATTCCATTCGGGCACAAAATAAGACCCCACATAGCGCTTTTCTGAATCAACACTTGTAAAAAGTTGATCATTTATCATGTTGTGTACACAAATCCGAAAGGACAATGAAATTGAAAAGTCCGACAGGACAATTGTTAATTAACGTCTGAAAAGACCAAAATTATTGTATCTGAAAGGACAATCCCGATTCTATCAATATATAAGCCGAGCATCGACTCGGAACCGATATTTTATTAAGGCGTTGCTTACTCTTTAATGCAATGATTCGTTAATTAGTGTCCGAATGTTTTGTATTCTGTTTCAATACTTAGCAATATTCATAAAAAAGGCAATCGGAACGGAAAACGTGAATTTCATTAAAGTGAAGGAAAGAAGTACAATAAGAGAGAAAATACAAAAAATCCTAAACGGCCAGGTCATCAAGGACAAAATCCGCCTCGACATCGGGGTCAGCAGCGGCAGCTTCCGAGGAAGGATGGACGACGGAGATCGGTTCCATCTCGACCACCGTAGAAACTTCACCCTCAGCTCCCTTCTCGGCCTCGGAAGCATCCTCCCCATCTTTATTCTCTTCTTCTCCAGCTTCCTCCTCTCCTTGAACCTCCGCATCCTCATCTTTCTCCGAGTCACTATCCTCGGCTGAGCTCGGAATCTGGGCTCCCGTCGTCTCGGCCAGTTGAAGCCAGTAGTCGAACCTCCTTTCAGCCACGCTCTTGGATAAGGTACCAGCAAGGAATTTCTGGTATATCCTGCCCTTTGCCTCAACTTCCGCCTTGACTTCAACCTGCTTGGCCCTCTCGATTGACGCGGAAAGACTGACTTCCATCTTGGACATCCGAGAGGTCAGGGACTCAACTGTTCCCTTCAGCATGGAAGCTTTTTCCAAGGCTTTCTTGGTCTTCTCCCTTTCAGCCACCAGCTCATTTTCTTTGTCCTGAGCAATCAACCTTAGGTTTCCCAGCTCGGAAATAGCAGCGTCAAGCTTCAGCTGGATGTCCTCCTTATCCTTCCTCGAAGAATCCCTATCAGCACGGGCCTTCTTCACAATTGAGACATGTCTATCCCACTATTGGTCAAAAGCATGACCAATTTGAACCGGCTGAAAAACGGAAGAAAGATATAATTCCGAACGGAATATACAAAGATCAAGTATAGAAATTACCTTGTGGCTCGCAAAAAGAAGCTCTTCAACGAGGTGATTACGCCTCTCGTAGAGGAATTTCTGGTCTTCCTCCAGAACCATTCCCTTTAAAGCCTCGAGAGCCTCCGCCGGCTCCTTAAAAAATGAAGTGCCCGAAGGCACAGTCAAAGTCCGAGCCCCAGACTCGGAGTCCTTCCAATAATCTGAATCTCAGGGGAGGAACCCCTATGTTTCTTGAGAGAGGGTTGATCGACGTCGTTTTCCTCCCGACGGCGCGTCAAAGCGATTCCCTTGTCCTTGCTCGGCTTCCGAGCCGATGCAGCCTTTTCTTTTTCCTTGCCCTTTTTCTTCCTCGCCTCGGAAGGGCCCCCAATTGTGATACCCTTCGGCTTCTGGCCCATCAAAAACTGAAGAGCTGCGGCCGCCTTTGAGCCCTTCTTCTCCTTATTTTTCCGAGGATTCTGACCCGTCATCTTCGGACCTTGACCTTTTTTCGTAGGGTCAGGAAGAATAAGGACTAAGTGCTAGAGGTCCCTGGTCTTCGGATCAAGCCGCAAGATCTTTTGGATAACAGCCTTGCTGTTAAGTCCGTACGGACAGTTACCCTTCCCTAGTTCCACTGCAAAAGAAAAATATATACATACGTAAGTGACATGTACTAATAACACACACGTACATGAGAAAGGAAAGGCCTTTCGAGGTCCGATCCGTTCGGACAAACTCGTACATGACTCAGGAGTCCACCAAGATGGGATATCACCATCCGCCTCCTCCCTCCAGTGACCCGAGACAAAGAAATATCGCTCCTTCCATCCTTTGTCATAGGAAGCGGGGTTCAAAAATACACGAGTCTGATCTGAATGACATTGAAGGTTAATCCGACCCGGATCACCATTGACCTTTTGAACGAAATAAGCGAAATATACGTCTGCGACCTCGCAGTGTACCCCTTTCAACTCGGCCATTTTATCAAATGACCGCAATATTCTCATGGTGTTGGGGTTGACTTGGCTCGGAGAAATCCGCAGCCGTTTACAAAGCTTCCGAAGCATCCCTCTGATGGGGAACTTAAGCCCCATGCTCAGTAGAATGGTATACATCGGAGTCCATCCCTCCACGACACAGTCTACTCTTTCGCTACTCTCGGGAGCACGGATCTCTACATCATCCGGAATACAGTAGGCTTCCCTTATGGCTTCCATTTGTTCCGGACGGATAATTGAAGGGCAGTCTTTCTTTTGAATGCCCTGGGGACCAAAGGCTGACGGAAAAACAACCTCACGACCGGTCACTTCATCCACCACTTCGACTATTATTCCGGCCGGTCTCGGTTGTGCGGAACTTTCCCTCTGAAGTTCAGTGCGGAGCCTCTCAATGGTTCTCGGACTTAAATCCAAACTATTAGAACCGCCCCTGGATCCGGATGTAGATGGAGTGCTTTCGTCTCCGGACGGATCCTCGCCCATTATCCTTAGGATTTCTGATTCTGTAGACTCCCCTGACATACCTAATCGGAAAGTTTGACAATCAGAACAGAAGACTTTTCCGGTTAGCCGGAAAACACAATTTTCAGTCCAAAAATGCCAGAAAACACTTAAAGTGGCCGGAAAATCCCACTTAAAGTCCCACACGGTTGGTCAAAGCCTCTCACACTCCCCCAAAACTCGTATTTCAGATTCTCAGCGGCGTTTCACGCAAACCCTTTACCTTCTCCGATGAGAACAAAGTGAACAAGCAGCAACGAACAAATATGAAAAGCAGAAATAAAGGTAGGAGTTTCACGAAATGAGTTACCTTGAACTTGATCTGAGAATGATGCAAAACGCGAGGCGAGGTTCGTCGGGAAATCGAGAGATTCGGTGCTCTGTGTTTTTTAAAGGAAGACTGAAAGTTTTTGAGTGAGAGGAAAGAGACCTATTTATAGGTTGGGGAACGAGGCGTGCTGGGGAAGCTTCTCCACGTGTCGGCACACTAATGGAGAGTTTTCTGTGATGTGACATTTTCGACAGCTGGAGGGGACTAGTGGGTTCTTCAACCGTTTCGTCTTCATCCATCCGCTCGGAACCGTCCATGCGGATGAATGGGGGAATCTGTAGTGGGCTGAAAATCCAGGCCCGGTTCGGAACCAAGGCCCAGGCTCAGACCCAGGCCTGTTGATGCTGAGGCCCAGGCCCAGTGATTCCGAGGCGGTCCAATTCTTCCGAGGCCCGTCGACCGGGTAAGCGAGCTGTTGAAGAAATCCCGGATTCTGCGGAGATCGTTCCGCGGAGATCTCGTTGGGATCAGGCGACAGCCCTCCAAGCCTCTATAAATAGAAGGCCTGAATCTCATAAAAGGGACATTTTTTTGCTTACCGAAACTCTGCCGAAATTACTACTCACGCCATCATCATCTCCGATCAATCTCCTGTAGCCCATTGGCATCTCTGACCAATTTACCGGTCACAATCAACTGAGCCCAGAGTTCACATAAATCTGTCGACGACCTTCCGAGGCAATCCTTCCGACATGAATCATCGGCTACAGGAAATTAGCTCTTTCTTTTGTGTGCTTTATTTCTCAATTGTTTTTAGTTCAAAGCTAACTTGAGCGTCGGAGTGCCTACGGCAGACACCACACCAGTGTCCCCAGATTCGCTCGGACGTTACTTATTCTTTTGCAGGATACCCTTACTTTTGGAATCGATCCCAAACGAATCTGAACCATCCGGTCCAATCAGTCCGGATCAACTATAGTTCCGAACCACTGCATACTCCTATTGTGACAGATTAATTGATAACTATCTGCATTCTTCATCTCATAAGTAATTAAGAAAAGTTCGCGGGCTAAAAAAAACAACTAAATTAACAATAGCCGAATTTCTTTACAATCGTATCAGTCAAATAACCCAGTTTCAAACTCCTCCGTCGAAAACGATCCTGTTATGTCCGCAGCTGTTCCTTCCGATTCTAAGAGCAAGATCGTTCCCTCCTCTGCGGCTCTCAATCCCTGCTTTCTAATGTCTGTTTCCTCTATACAGTAACCTCACAGCTTCTGTTGGTCATAGCCGCGGACACGCATAACTCAACGCCACAAGATCGGCGACACTAAATCCTGTGAAGGAGGTCAACGGAGAGTGTTTTGTTCCTGAAATTGATGGGTTGGTTTCAACCCAACGTTGCCGATTGACTACGAATAGACGCAGGCAGCGCCAAGCGGGAGATTAAGGTACAATCACTGAGTAAATGATGTTTCTTCCTACTATTTTCAAGCCTTCGATTGTAGATTGGCTCATATTTTTACTATGCGGATCGAATTCAATTTTTTCACATTTATCGTGATTGTTTAATCTGCTTGAATGGTTGTGAAGTCCTGTTGTCATTTTCAAGTTCTTATCTGCCTGAGGTGTTTGTGTGCTAAGATGCAGACATTTTAAATTTATTGTCGATTGTATTTGTGTTGCTTAGGCTTTTACTAATAATCTGTTTATGATGTTAATTAAATTCTTGGTGGAGTTGTATCATTTGGGATTGTGACTACCTAATTAATCCACGGGTACTTCAGCTGAGGTGACTTGTTTTTGAAGTGTAATAACAGAGAATATTGCTGTCTTAGTATGCATTTGGTGGTTCATGCTACCTGAAATAGACAGTCTATTTAAGAAGTATATTGTGTCATGCATTTGTCTCTAGATAGAAAATATGTTCCCCAAAATAACAGGAGAATTCTATAGGACAAAGCTTGGAGAATGCAGCGGTGCCCTTGTCTTTTGTGTTTTTGGGAGGAGTTTACTTTTAAGGTACATAACTTAAATCGATTCTGTTCTTTATCTCATTTTTGCTCTTTGGAGCTGTCTTGATTGGTCATATAAATTGTGAGGATTTGTGGAATTGAGTGATTTGCTGGTTGTATGGAACACTAGACTATACTCAGTCTTTTATCTCATTCTGTTTTGTCAGTTTCAGTTACGGATTGTCTATGGCCATTATTATGCCTTGTTACTAAATTTGAGTATTGATTGTACCATCAGGCTTGATAAATCATTGCACTTGATTAAGAAGTTGATTATATTAATATAAATTGATGTTAACTTGTCAACTTATTCTGTTTGTACTTGTCTATTTGTTGCGGTATATTGGCCATGCTAGTGATTGTTTATATTGAAATTTGATTTCATTTCCTTATGATAGGGCTCCTTAATGTTGTCAATCACTTTGGGGAGTTTCAAGAAGATGCATTAATCAATGTTATTTGTTTCCTAAACAAAATGAAGCGATATGTTTATATCAACGATGATGAAGCAACTCAAGATCTTTATTGTGACAATCGCTTATCCAACAGAAAGTATACATTATTGAACTTTCTTCCAAAAAATTTATGGGAGCAATTCAGGTGACTTTTTATGTCTTGTGTAATTTTTATGAATGTACACTAATTAGCGTTGGATTATTTCACCATTTCTTTGGTCAAATTTTGCCTACAGTTCTTCAGTCTTTGATCATTAACTTATTACATATTAGTAGTAATGGCAAAGTGGGCATGTGCGGTCTGCTCTTGTCTTCTAAAAGCGATCTGGGAACTGGATCATCTAAAAGTAAATTGGGCTGAATATGACTGCTTTAAAAGACACTCATATATCTGAGTCCGGGTTCTCTCATGACTGTTCGGCAGAACGTGTCTGAATTATATATTTTTTTCCCTTCTTTCTTGAGAAAAGTTTTAAAGTATTGCAACCCAATTTATTTTGGACTGAGGCTTTTATAAACATGTCTGCAAAATTGATTTTACTCCCCATGGTCTACTTTTTTTCTGAGTGCATAAAAAAAGTTGCTTTGAAATATGGGAGTAAATTTTCAGCTTGCTTTTAAAGGGGAATAAACTCACTATCCAAATCCACTTAAAATGAGGGCAAACCCGAACTGTCAGTCGAGTTTAAACCTGCTTTGACATATACTACATATTAGAAAATTTTAGGCTATTCAGTATCAGCCGTGTTTTTGACTATATTAGCCTATTGGCACCTTGTCTTTGACTCTTACTGTATTCTCTCTGGCCAGCCGATTCATGAACCAGTACTTTCTGCTGATTGCTTGCCTCCAACTGTGGTCACTTATTACTCCAGTAAATCCTGCCAGTACATGGGGTCCTCTAATTTTCATATTTGCTGTCTCAGCCTCAAAAGAAGCTTGGGATGATTATAATAGATATCTCTCTGACAAGAAAGCGAATGAGAAATTAGTTTGGGTTGTGAAACAAGGTGTCAAGCAACATGTACGCAAAACTTAATTGCTTTAGTTTCCTGAGCTAATATGTCTTTTGATTTTATTGTTACTACTCCATTCATTATCTTGTCTTCTATTGTTAAAGGTGCTTTACTTAATTTATTGCATTGTATGGTTATTATTTCGGTACCTTGTCAAGTTGTGAGTGTTTATAATAAAGGTTACTTTGGCTGAAACTTCTAAGTGATGGATTTTATACAAGTTAAGAACTGGAATAATTCTTATTTTGTCACATTTTTTTCTTAAACTTCAACGCTTGTGTTTTGAGGAGATTGCAAGTGAGTTAATGTTGATGGTTCAGGACTTTCTCTCTCTTTTTATAATTTTTTTTTTTTATTATTATTTTTTTTTAAATTCAGTTGGCAGTTCCAGTGCTGTTTTAATAGATTTTTTGTGGAAAGTTGTGTTATTTACTAGGAATTGGAGATAGATTATTGTAGAAGCCTAATTACTTTGGTCTTCAACCATTGTAAAAGCTCATTCAACTTAAGATTAATGGGTTTAGCTTTTACTTAACTATCGGATGAAAGATAACACCTTAACTGGCTCTGGAATTCTTTATTTTATTGTTTCATTCTTAGATGATATGCTAAAAACTATATTTAGTTTCTATAAGTTGCAGATTTGAAGAACTAACTTTTGCTGCTTCATTTTGTTTTCGTTGATGATTTTCAATGTAGATACAAGCACAAGACATACAAGTTGGTAACATCGTATGGCTTCGTGAGAACGATGAAGCACCTTGTGACCTTGTTTTGATTGGTACATCTGATCCTCAAGGTCTTTGCTATGTAGAGGTATAAAAACAATTCTTCCTGATCTTGGTTTAAGGGTAGTGGTGCAACAAGCAATAGGTTTTCCAAGTTGTCTTTTTTTTTTTTTCTTTTTTTTTTTTAATATTTAGGATGTTGGACTTTGCCATCTTTTGCCTGAGCTTCAGTTCTTGCATCCCTCATGTAATGGTAGACTAGAATTTCCTTTCGATATTTTCTTCTCTAGTAGCAACCATTACTAAATAAACCATCTGCTCTACCTGAGTGCTACTTTGTGAGGGCTCTAGTAGTGTTATTATATTTTTATTTTTCTTCTTTTTTTTCCTCCAGACTTCAGCCCTTGATGGTGAAACTGATTTGAAGACAAGGGTGATACCTACTACTTGTACAGGAATTGATTTTGAATTGTTGCACAAAATCAAGGCAAGAGCTCACCATTTCATTATTCAAGATTTTTATCTGGTAAATCTCATCATGACAATATGTCATTTTTGTTGAATAGGGTGTTATCGAGTGCCCCAGCCCAGATAAGGATATTATGAGATTTGATGCAAATTTACGCTTGTTTCCACCGTTTATTGATAATGATGTGTGCCCTTTGACTATTAAGAACACAATTCTTCAAACATGCTATCTACGTAACACGGAGTGGGCTTGTGGAGTGGCTGTCTATACAGGCAAGTTCATGTTTAAATAAAATTTTAGATGCAATAAGGAACTTGTCCAAGTGGCTTACTCTTCTTGTGTTTAAAATTTTATTTCTTGATTTTTTACTATAGATAGAGGGGTGATAATAATCTAACAGAAAAATGATGAGAAAATGGGAAATTAAGATACAATTGTTTGAGAAAGAAAAAGCATAAGGTGAATAAATAAGAAACAAGGCATGTTCACCATGATATATATTATATATTCATTTGCATTGTTTTGTGTAGGGATGATTTTGGGATTTCCTTATCTTAATTTCTGCTGTATTGGGAGTAGAACTTCGAAAACATAGTTTGTATCTTTAGTGTAGTTTAGTTGGGCTCATATTCTGTCTATTTTATTCATATACTGATTACTTGTATGTAATTAACATGTGCACCAACCAGTTTCGCAAAGTTTTCCTGTTCTGTTTTCATCTCGATGTGATTGCAGACAACTAGAATCATATAAATTTTTGTGAGCATGTGCAAGTTCAATCGATGAAATATACTTCTCAATACATGCCATTTAAAGAATGGCTTGCAACAAATGAGCTATTAGCACCCCTAAATTTATGCCCTCCAAACTGAAGTATGTGAAATATGATATCTTCCCCATTATTGCTTAATTTCAGACATGAACTATTGGTTCTGAACAATTTCTCACAATATTTAGTCGCAATTATAAATGGTATTGGATTCTGGTAGACACGCTTGTATTCAGATTTTGGCACAAATTACTGAAAGCCTTTTCCTTTCTTACTCCATCTCAATGTGTTTGTAAAATTGGTTCATGAGTTCTGTCTTTTTTTCTATCTTTTAGGCAATGAAACAAAACTGGGTATGAGCAGGGGTATACCTGAACCAAAGCTTACCGCCGTGGATGCCATGATTGACAAGCTGACTGGGGCTATATTTGTTTTCCAAATCGTAGTTGTCATTGTTCTGGGCATTGCTGGGAATGTATGGAAGGATACTGAAGCCAGAAAGGTTGGTTATATTTAATGAACTTATTTTCGTATATTAGCTCACTATAAATTTACTTAGGAGTGTTCTTCATGATGAATAGTTTATAGTATTCATTTCTGACTAATAACATAATGACAAGTAGTAAACAACTTATGAGACAAGGCTCTTGCATGCTGTGTTGCATCGTGTTTTTTGGATTGGATTGGATTAGTGGGGTCAGATTGTATCGAGGACACGCCTTTGTTTTCTTCAGTTGCACCAGTTTTTGAAGTAAAAGTAACAATTTTATTCATTGTTTAAATAAAATATGATTATGGATATTAGTAAAATGCTTTTCTAGAATGAAATAAAAATTTATATTAAAAAAAATTGTTACTTTTTTTTTTTTTTTCTTTGAGCTGTATATACAATGCGGAGAAATTTCTAAAAACATATACCAGCCTTATCATAAATTAAATGATCACTGATCTCACTATGTATTGTGTAACCTGATTCAATGTTTGTTAGATTAGTGAAATTCAATCCTGTTCTCCAACTATCTTATAAATGTATACTACATTCCAGATATAGAAATTAAATTCTCAATTGAGTAGAGACCCCAAAATTTATAAGTCATAGTCTAGAACCTAAATATTTAATTGCTTAGTAAGGAACTCACAAACTTAAATGATGTGCAACTTAAAGTGAAATGAAGACATCTGACTACACTGACTCTGAACTATGAAGGTATAGGAAATTTTTGTGGTACATGTGGCAATTCATTGAAGCATCTTGCAAAACCTCTGTTAAAATGTTTTACTTTTTAGTCTGGAGTATGGATACATATGGATGCTCATGGAATCAGACTTCTCTATCTGGATGGTTGTTGCAGTTTAAGCAGTATAACAATCTAGGTTCCTTGGGGTCAGTTGATGTTATAATTGTCTCTAACGTTGAATCCGGAAAATTTTCTTTTTACTGGTGTGTCCCTATAAAATGGTGGATAAGAGATTGCTATCCTGGGAGCCAACCTATTTTTTTCTTCGTCTAGTTGTGCTTGGTCTAATGAAAATGATATCCTCTAAAATGCTAGAGGTCATTTATCCATCTAGTAACTTCATTATGCTTACTTGGGCTTTGAACAAAAGGATCAATCATAGAGATGTACTTTCATTATGTTTCGCTTTAATTGATCCATAAAGTACTGACAATTTGTATAATCATTTCTTCCAACTGATCCATAATTTATATCAAGCTGTTTTTTGGTAAAATGATTCATGCTGTAAACCATTGACTTATAATCTTTTGGTCATGTTGCCTGTGATTTTCATTTCTTAACCAAGCTCGCCTATTTTACTTTGTGAATAAAGCATTGTTTAAATTTATCCGTTTCTTTATCAATAGTTATATATCATAATGTCGGTAATCATATTCTTTTTTGTTCTACTTGTTATGCAGCAATGGTATGTTATGTACCCTCAAGAAGGTCCATGGTATGAACTACTGATAATTCCTCTTCGGTTTGAGCTTCTTTGTTCCATCATGATACCTATATCTATTAAGGTAATTCAATGAGAATTACATGTTCTGATGGTGAAATTCATCTTTCTGCAGTGGCATATTGTATGTGCAGTATTTATAATTTGGGCCTGTTTTGTACAAATGGTCATTTTTCAAGTGGAAATTGGGTTTATTGCTCTAGGCAGCACAATGATACTTTTTGAATTGTATATTGTTTCCTGTAGAAACTTGTATAATCTGAATTTTCCATTGCGACTTTTATTCTTAGTTATGGTTTTTTTCATGAGTTCAATTATACTGTAAGGAATTCGAGAAGTGTTATATCTAATTAAGTGCACAACTTACTCAAAAATTTATTATGTTGCAGGTTTCTCTGGATCTTGTGAAGAGTTTGTATGCTAAATTTATTGATTGGGACAATGAGATGATTGACCATGAAACTTCTACCCCATCCCATGCTACTAAGTAAGATTAGTTCTTTGAAATTCTTGACTGATCAAATTAGGAAAAGTTTCTTTCATCCAGCACTAAAAGTTAAATTTATGTGGCAGCACAGCAATTAGCGAAGACTTGGGACAAGTTGAGTACATTTTGACCGACAAAACTGGCACTTTAACTGAAAATAGAATGCTTTTCAGAAGATGTTGTATTGGTGGCATTTTCTATGGGAATGAGAATGGAGATGCATTGAAAGGTTAGTTTTATTTTTTATTTTATTATTTTTAATTCACATTTAAATATTGTAATTCAAATTTTCATGCTCTGTTGATCGTATCAAATTCTGCTTTCCGCGCGAGGAGTTATAGATAACTGTATATGCATATTGTATATTATAGCTGCCTGATTTTTACTTGAGATGCCTGTATGAATTTCTGGCAATTGAAAGTTGTTTGGAGAAAATAGAATGCAGCCATCTATTCACTTCTTCATTCTCAGCACAGAAGACTACTATACTTATTTGAAATAACATGCTTTCCCAGTCACTATCACCGGCAGATTTAATTGTTACTTGTCTGCCAGTCGGGGGTTTTGTAGGAGAAAACCAGATGCTGGGAGCATCTTCAAAGCATACTTACTAACAGTTGAGGACTTATTTAACTTGTGTTTATTTTGTTACTCAGATACACAGCTGCTTAATGCTATTGCTATCGGCTCTCCTGATGTTATTCAGTTTCTAACTGTCATGGCTGTGTGCAATACTGTTATACCCATACCAAGGTGACTGAAGCTTCTTTGATAGAATTCGAGCTTGTTTATGTGACTTGCACTCAAATTGCGGCAACTGTTGCACTCTCAAATTTCTTCTAAATTACAAATGATTAATTGAAAGTTTACATTTTCCTCAGCAAAACTGGATCTATCTTGTACAAGGCACAATCACAAGATGAGGATGCTCTTGTTCATGCCGCTGCTAAGTTGCATATGATTTTTTTCAATAGGAATGCAAATATTCTTGGTACAAGGGTTTAATTTTTTCCTATGTGATTGTTCTGTGTAACTGACAGTTAACAGAGTGGTGACCTAATTTTTTTACTGGATATTTGCAGAGATCAGGTTTAATGCTTCAATTATACAATATGAAGTACTGGAAACTCTAGAGTTCACTTCTGATCGAAAAAGAATGTCTGTGGTACTGAAAGATTGTCGAAGTGGAAAAATTATCCTTCTTTCAAAAGGCGCAGATGAAGCAATTCTTCCATATGCTAGTGCTGGTAAATTGTATTAATAAACCCACATGTCTTCTCCATAAAAGTTCGAGAAAACAGATTTCATGTCCGGCCATATAATATTAATGTAGTATATAATTATCCTTGGGTTTTGTAGTATTCTGATCTGAACTGAGAAATATGGAAAACCAGTATCTCAAATGCAAATTAAAGACATACTGCATGATCATACTCTTTTATATTGTTGATTATATAATGATAAGAACTTTCGGGAGAGCCATCTCTTAAAAGTCAGCATATGAGGGAGAGTTAGAAGCCCTTAAAATTCCATACATTTGTTGTACATAGTCAATGTGAGATTCACTTGGATTATAACATTACCTCGCCCTTCATAGTTGATGTCCAAGATGACTTTCTCTTTGGGCAGCTAACTTAGCACCTTTGATGGGTCGCAACCCTCCTAAGTACCCCTTTTCGTGTCAATGTTGGCACTGCTCTAGGTAACCTACTCGGCCCCTTTGGCTGGTGACAACCCTCTCCGTGCATGAATGTGGAGGCATGTGGCTTTGATTCTAATACCAAATGATAAGAATCCTGGGAGAGCCACCTGTTAAAAGTCAGCTTATAAGGTGGGAGAGCCCAAAATCCTTTTAAACCCCGCACCAACCTTTTACATTGGCAATGAGTTTTCAACTCCCATACCTTACATTTTGATCCTAACAAATAAACTCAGGATGGCCTGTCATTATTATGGTGATATGCATGCTTATATGTGGTCTTGATCACTATCAAAATGACACATGTATTTTATCTGTTGCTGTGAGGGAAATGATTGAAGTTGCATATTAATTAGTCTGCATACTGTGTATAATGCATTTTAGAGGGAGTGAAATGTAAGTTCATTATGTATGAACAATTGCAGACCTGGACTGGTTTCTTCATTATTTTGATAATTCAATTTTCTGCAGCCCAGCAAACGAGGACCTTTGTTGAAGCTGTGGAACAGTATTCTCAGCTGGGCCTTCGTACATTGTGCTTGGCTTGGCGTGAATTAGAAGAAGAAGACTATCAGCAGTGGTCTTTGACATTTAAAGATGCTAGTAGCTCATTGGTTGATAGGGAGGTAATGGGCACTATATATAGTTTAATTTTCTGTACTCATTTCGTATTCATGCTGTGCGCATCTTTGGCAATCAACACATTTTAGTACCTTAATTCACTATTATTTCTGCAGTGGAAAATAGCAGAGGCCTGCCAAAAGTTAGAACGTGATCTTGATGTTCTTGGTGTCACTGCAATAGAGGATCGTCTCCAAGTAAAATACTCTTCGATAACTGTGGTGTATTTATAGAACCACTGAATAATGATGTATACTGATATCTGCCAACTGATATATTTTTAATTAATTTTCAGGATGGCGTGCCGGAAACCATTGAGATGCTTAGGAAGGCAGGAATTAATTTTTGGATGCTAACAGGCGATAAGCAGAATACAGCAATACAGATTGCTCTGTCATGCAATTTTATTTCTCCTGGTAGACTTAAATTACATTTTCCTCACTTTTTATTTTATTTTATTTTAATTTATTACCTCAATTTCAGTAGTTCCTGGTTTTTGCATGTGTTCTTTATCCAAGTAACCCTTGACTGTAATGTGATTTCCCATTCAAGGAACTATGATGTGCATAGGCAAGGTTCAGTAACTTCTTGACTTGCCTGGTTATCAATCTTCTAAAGTGTTTGAAAGCTTACAATTTGAACTGAGCAGGATAATGAGAGAATTCTTGTCCTGCAAATATAATGCTGAATTCAAATTGATTCTTGTGTTTCTACTTGATTTTCTTTTCATTATCTCTGTCCATTGATACGCACCATAAATTTTTTTGTAGGTAAATATATTTGTAAATTGAATCATTGCTTCAACTTAAATTATTTTCAAATCTAATTGTTTTGTGATTTATTATAATGTTGTATTTCTTCTGTAGTTAAATGCGTAACAGGTTGGAGGTTTGAATTCTTTACCTTATATTGGTGATCTACTTGATGTTTTGCCGTAATTGGGTTGTGCTTAGCTTAGATCGTGCTTTGTTCATTGAAATTAAATATATCATGTTGTAAGTCCTTTTTCTCCCAACTTGCAGAGCCGAAAGGCCAGCTTTTGTTGATTGATGGAAAAACCGTGGAAGAAGTTGCTAGAAGTTTAGAGAGAGTTCTGCTTACTATGAAGATAACAACTTCAGAACCAAAGGTACAACTTAAATACCTAACCAACTGCAGGACTGTAATTCGAGATTCTAATCCTTGTTCTGTGCAATGTGTATATGTTCTTCTAACAGGATGTGGCATTTGTTGTTGATGGCTGGGCTCTGGAGATTGCACTTAAGCATTACCGGAAGGCCTTTACAGAATTAGCAATATTGTCAAGGACTGCTATATGTTGCCGGGTGACACCGTCGCAGAAAGCACAGGTTGATTGACTCTACATCTATTAAATGGAATTAGTTATTATTTTTTTTACCTCCAGTTTGTAGCTTTGTTTTTATTATTCTTCTTGTCAGGATATTATCAAGCCAATTAGAGTTCATATGTATTTGTTTTCTTATCTGTCTCTTAACTTATTTTCTAATTTCACCAGACCCAATTAGATGGCCGAAAATGATGGTCTGGAAGAAGTTCACTATGTCTTTTTAACAAAAAGGGGGCAATCATATTGTCTGAAAATAACAATTTTATCTGTTGTAGTGGTTATAGCTGTCTGCTTGCCATATTCATTTTGTTTATCAAAAGTAGTTATTTATGATATACTTGTTCTGCAGCTTGTTGAGATTCTAAAATCATGTGATTATAGAACGTTGGCTATTGGGGATGGAGGGAATGATGTGAGAATGATACAACAAGCTGATATTGGGGTTGGCATTAGTGGGAGAGAAGGACTTCAGGCTGCAAGGGCAGCTGACTATAGTATTGGAAGTAAGTTATGTTAAATAAGTGGCTACTTGAGTTCCTTTTGCTTTTTTGTTTTTGTTTTAGTTTTGATAGATAAAATAATAAATAAAAAAAAGTCATTTCAAACTTCTTTTTTTTTTTTCTTTTTTTAACCATTTTAGCATACTATTATAATATTATTTTATTTTTACAATTTTAGCACCGTTAAAAAGTTTTTTTCAAAAATAAACTTTTTCATATATGTTTGGCAAAAATTGTGGGTTAAAATTTTGTTTAAAAGTTTGTAATTAGGGTAAAAGTGAAAATTTTTCCTTTTCTTTTTTATTTTTATTTTTTACATATAGAGAGAGAGAAAATATGAATGCCTACTTATATGAATGCATCTACTTTTATCCAAAAGAATAGTAGTTTATGAAATACTAGTAAATTTGTTAATTGAAACTTCAATTGAAGTTTGTATAGATTTTGTCAAGTTTGTATGCAGATAATGGTTACAACCATCCTCCTGTAACTATATTGCTTGTTTTCATCAGTATTTTCATTTCACGTGGATGATTTTACTTTTGTACAAGTTGAGAGCATGCTGCAGTGCTTGGGCAAGCAAAAGTCAATATTCCAAATGAAATTAGATAGAAGCACTTGGACTGTTAGTACTGTCTATTTTCAATAATGTTAATAAGTACACAAACATGAGCAAGCATGTATGGACACAATTTCTGCTCATTTAAGAAAAGGAAAAATTGACTATGTTTCTTGGATTGCAGAGTTCAGGTTTCTGAAAAGACTGATACTTGTCCATGGACGATATTCATACAACCGCACAGCATTCTTGTCCCAATATTCATTCTACAAATCACTTCTCATATGTTTTATACAAATCTTGTGAGTTCCATTCTGTTGCATTTCCTGCTTTCATTCTCCTCAACATATTATTCTGATTTTAATGTCTGATATACTGACATCAAATCATGTTCAGTTTTTCTTTTATTTCAGGCGTGTCTGGAACCAGTCTTTTCAATTCTGTTAGTTTGATGGCTTACAACGTTTTCTACACTAGCATTCCTGTTTTAGTGAGTGTCCTGGACAAAGATCTTAACGAAGGAACTGTAATGCAGCATCCTCAAATTTTATTCTACTGTCAGGCAGGAAGGTGTGCTATCTTCCAAGTTATATTTTGCTCTTTTATTCTTTTCAATTTTATTCTCTTTTATTCTTGAGATGCTGTTTGTTTAGGCGGAACAAGATTATTTGGCATATTTTCTAAAATGATCCATGATGTGTCTTGAACAGGCTTCTTAATCCTAGTACATTTGCTGGATGGTTTGGTCGGTCACTTTTCCATGTGAGTGCTATACAAATTGATACTACCTTCCTTTCTGCCTGAATTTAGATTTGTCCTTGTTTGATTTTTTGCTCATTGAAACTTATATTGATATATAACTGAACTTTTAATTGGAAAATGAAAACCTTATTTGGTTTCTGGAATTAATTTCTGAAAGAGACTTCTTTGAATTCCAGACAGATAAAACTAATCTTAGGCACCATTCCTAACACAAGATGATAAAACTGGAAGGTGTTAGAAACAAAAGCTACACTTGTAAAATACTGAAAATGCTGGTGATAAAACTAATCTTAGGCATTATTCCATCATTTTCCAACTTTCAATAAGAAATTAACATATTTTTTCTCATTTTTAATAAAACCCGCTCAAAATTCACCTTAAAATCATTTGTGGTTTTCAAATTGAGCGGTTTTTTAAGTCATAATTTGAAAAGGGAGGAGAAGGGAGTAAGAAAAAATTTGGAAACCCTTTGTGAAAGAGCAGTTTAAGTCTCCGCCAGCTAATTACTTGCATATTTTTCATTTTGTTACTTATTACCACTTTTCATATGATAATTGCAGGCAATTGTTGTATTTGTGATCAGCATTCATTCATATGCCTATGAAAAGAGTGAAATGGAGCAAGTATCAATGATAGCACTCTCTGGATGTATCTGGTTGCAAGCATTTGTTGTGGCAATTGAGACCAAGTAAAATTGTCACTATTTTTCTGCAAAATTATCAATTATTCTAAACATTGTAGGCCTAGAAGAATCGGTTGTAACTGGCTTCGTTTTTTTTCCTTGCAGTTCCTTTACAGTGTTCCAACACATTGCAATATGGGGGAATTTAGTGTTCTTCTACGTGATCAACTGGATCTTGAGTGCCATTCCATCATCTGGAATGTACACAATTATGTTCCGGTTGTGTGTGCAGCCATCTTACTGGATAACCATGTTTGTAAGTTTTGCTTTGCCATAAATCTGAGTTTAGTTCCTCATATCATATGCCTGTACAGTCTGTAACTATATGAGACCTTTAGCTCTGCAATTTGTGTTTAGTATGCTTGCTGATTAAAATTTTTATTCCATTACAGCTGATAGTTGCCGCAGGGATGGGTCCTGTTCTAGCGATTAAATATTTTCGGTATACATACAGACCAAGTAAAATCAATATACTTCAACAGGCTGAGCGAATGGGTGGCCCTATTTTGTCTCTGGGGGCTATAGAGCCGCAACAAAGGTCAATAGAAAAAGAGGTTTCTCCCCTATCAATAACTCAACCGAAGAACAGAAGTCCAGTGCATGAACCTCTGTTATTATCTGATTCTCCTAATTCTACACGACGGTCTTTTGGCGGATCAGGTACTCCTTTTGATTTCTTTCAGTCACAGTCCAGCAGACTATCGTCAGTTTACTCAAGAAACTGTAAAGACAACTGATGTATAGGAGAGACAGCCAAAGCTACATTTTGGATACGCTATGTAAATTATTCTTTTCATCCCCACTGGTTGATCCAGGTTTTATATTTGGTGCGAATGATTAAAATTGTCTTTTAATCCTAAAGTAGGTGCAAATAATTGTTTTCTTTTAGTCACCATTCTCGGTGCTAAAACAATAATCAAGTATGATTTATTATTATTATTTTAATTTTTTTTAAATAAATTTCCACAAATTAAATCTCACATAGTACTAAATATTAAATCCATTTCTATTGAAATTTAACTTAATTTGGCGGTTTCTCCTGCAGTAGTACTAGTTGGTTTTCAAAACCATTTTAATGGAAACAGACAAGGGAAAAGAAACCGCCCAAACGGTGGCGGAAGATAGGTAACACGTGTTGACTTAAAAAGAAGGATGTGGTTAGGGGTGGGACCCAGTATTGAGGATGGTGACCTTTCAACCAAAGCCTGGCGGCGAAGGCTTTTTCTGTCTTTCTCTTTCATGAGTAGTGGACACGTCACAAATTCGTAGCGGTTTCTCTTCTCTTCGGTCGCCACCGCCACATCACGTGCTATTCATGTTTGCGTGTTGCCATCATCCACCAGACACACACCATCAATGCACTTCTCCGTCTACTTCTCTCACCTCCCTCATCTCATCTCATACACATTAATAAATTCAATTTATTTTGTTCATCAATTTCATTCTTTAAATAATTAATTTATGAATATAAAAATTAATTTATTAAAATTATCGTAAATCATATAGAAATATAAAATTTTAATTTTTTTAAAATATCACAAATTAAATTTAAATTTTATTAATAAAAAATAAATTTTATAAATTATATTTGTGTTTAGATATCTTGAATAATAAAAAATTCCAAATTACTTAATTTACTAATTTTTTTAAAAAAACAATTACTCTTTTGATTTTAGATTTATTTTGTGTTTATTAATTTTTTAATTTGAGAGAAATTATTTTTTTAATTGTTATTGTTTATATTTTTTATTGAAAATAAGTTATTAGAAAATTTTAAATTATAATTATTTCTCATAAAAAATTAGATAAGTCTTAAAAAAAAAATTACACATTTTTAGGGTTTTACTTTTTGATGTTTTCACTTAGTAAGATTGGAATATAGCCCAATTGTGACTATTTTATGTGATATCTTGTAATCTCATCATCATTATAATGAATTGTTATTCTCATATTTGATGAAATTTATATGGGTTATTTCCAAAAACACCCCATTTTTTCAAATGTTTCATTTTGAGCACTCCGTTTTGAAAGTTTTGGAAAACTACCCCAAAATCAAAACCACTAGTGAATTTTGGTAATTTTTGTGAGTGATTTTGGTGTTGTATGAGTAATTTTGAAATTCTATATATTTAATTTAGAGATTCGAAAATTTTCTAAGATCAAAATTACTCATACAACACCAAAACCATTCACAAAATTACCAAAAACCACTAGTGGTTTTGATTTTGAGGTGGTTTTCCAAAACTTTCAAAATCGAGTACTCAAAGTGAAACGTTTGAAAAAATGGGGTGTTTTTGGAAATAACTCAAATTTATATATTACCGAACTATATTAAATCTCTTGTGCATATTTCTACTTTCCATTACTTTGTTGTTTTATTTCTATTCTAATTGGTGTTTTTTTTATATTTTATTTATTCATAACAAATTATATAGTGGTTCGGACATTACAATCAAAATTCTATTAGATGAAAACGAATTATATTGACATGGAGAACCAATCCAATGAGAAAATATTCTATAAAAAGTAAAAAGAGAACATTCAAGCGGACTTTAAGAATAACGATTAGCGTCTTCTGCAGACACTTTGATATTTAAGTCAGCTCTAGATATTAATAAACTAGAAAATAGACTAAGAGAAATGACTTTTGAGCCGTCTAATTCATTTCGGAAGAAAGTTATTAATCGTATTAGTGATCATTGAGCCCTAAAGATCACTATCAAAATAATGATCGGAATTGGGAAATAGGTAGCAGAGTGTAAGTGGAAACTTAAAAGTAACTGAGTTGAGTAGAGATTCTAATAGAGCTTCACTGAAGTAAAAAGATATTGCTAATAAGGGAGAAGCTTCTCCTAAATGATTCATGGTCGAATTAATTTTAAAAAATTTGTTATTTACATTATTTTAAATATATTATAATTTAAAATATTACAAATATTTTATTTTTTTATTTTTCAATTTAACTCTAACAATTTAATAAATGTTTTTTTTATAAACAAATTATTCATACTTTAACAAATTTTTATAATACTTTTTCTTTTACTTTAAAACTTTTATCTTCATTTTTATTTATTTTTTTTTTCAAATTCCATATTTAATTTCTTAAATTTAATTAACAATTTAAAAAAATAGAATAGAATGAAAAACAATAAAATCAAATGAATTTGAGTTCAACTTTGATTTTTAAAACAAATCGATTTAATTCTATTTTAAATATATCAATCAATTATTTTTAATTTCAATTATGTTTGGATTAAAATTTTCAGTTTAATTTATTTTGAAATAAAATAATTTATTTAAACTAAATTGATTTTTAAATTTTTTTAATTTTTATTTATTTATTCTTTCCGTCCCTAATTATTATTATACTTAAAAATTTGTATGGTAGTGTGATAAATTATA